>JBBGZY010002322.1:260000-605000 GCA_037952925.1 Lithobates clamitans
AGAGACAGTATATAATACTACAAATATAAGAAAAAGAAAACTAGAAAGTTAATCATAATATACATAATAAGGTGTAACATCACATTACCAATGAAAGTAGCAACAACATAATGGTAGCAAGCATGGTGTTCCCCCCCAAAAACAAGTGACCCTTACTAAAGGCAGCAACATAGGCCACAGTTCGAAAAGAGTAGGCCCGCCCCAGCGGATGCGGGAGCCCCCCACAGACCAGGGACGGAGGCAGCCAAGGATCTATTAGAGGATTTAACAGATAATAGTCCACTCCCATGCCATTTGCCAGAAAACAATAGATAATATAGCAGTAGGCAGATAATAAGGAATCATCATACAGAGTATGGCTGCAGTAGACTGCCAAAGGGTTACTCTAAAATGTTTAGACTGAAGATAATTGTACAGCCTCAGTAACAGGTGAGAGGTGGCTCTGATATCATAACCAGCAGGTGCTATAGAGAAAGGGGGGAAAACTAGGTAGGTATATATCCCAGTGTGTATAAACGATTACACTAAAGAAATTATACATGGATAGCATAGAAAAAGCAACTCTACCTTGGATTCCAATCACATAACGTATATTAATGGCAAGATGGGGACCGTCATACAAAGCTAGTGTATGGGTAACTGTTCTCAGCTATAGCAATTCCGCAAGACGGTGTTAGACTGGGTGAAGCAGCATCAAACACGCCTGTTTGAATGAATGAATGAATGGAGAGACGGATATATATTTTAAATATGTATGTTTTAATACAATGAGGTTAATTCAATAAAAACTTAGATTACATAAAAGTATAAACTAATTTGTTACGGTACCATTAAAATCCACTAGCCTCAAACACAAAAACTACTCTAATCTGATAGGATTAAACTATCAGCACTCCAATTAAATGCCCCACCACTGTGCTACCCTGCACATCTGGTCCACCACTGTGCTACCCTGCACATCTGCCTCACCTCTGTACCCCCCAGCACATCTGCCCCACCACTGTAACTCCCCTGCACATCTGCCCCACCTCTGTACCACCCTGCACATCTGCCCCACCACTGTAACCACCTGCATATCTGCCAACCACTGTAACCCCTTGTACATCTGCCCCAGCACTGTACTACCCTACACATCTGCCTCCCCTCTGTGCCCCCTGCACATCTGCCCCACCACTGTAACCACCTGTGCATCTGCCCTCCACTGTAACCCCTTGTACATCTGGTCCACCACTGTGCTACCCTGCACATCTGGTCCACCACTGTGCTACCCTGCACATCTGCCCCACCACTGTAACCACCTGCACATCTGCCTCACCTCTGTACCCCCTAGCACATCTGCCCCACCACTAACTCCCCTGCACATCTGCCCCAGCACTGTACTACCCTGCACATCTGCCTCCCCTCTGTACCCCCCCTGCACATCTGCCCCACCACTGTAACACCCCTGCATATCTGCACCATCACTGTAACCCCCCTGCACATCTGCCTCACCACTGTAACCCCCCCCTGCACATCTGCACCACCACTGTACTACCCTGCACATCTTCCCCACCACTGTACTACCCTGCACATCTTCCCCACCACTGAACCACCCTGCTCTTCTGTCCCACCACTGTAACCCCCTGCTCATCTGCCCCACCAATGTTCCTCCTTTCTTATCGGCCCCACCACTGTACCTCCCTGCACATCTGCTCCACCGCTGTACCCCCATGCTCTTCTGTCTTACCGCTGAAACCCTCTGCACATCTGCCTCACCACTGTACTACCCTGCACATCTGTCCACCACTGTAACCCCTTGTACATCTGCCCTAGCACTGTACTACCCTGCACATCTGCCTCCCCTCTGTACCCCCCTGCACATCTGCCCCACCACTGTAACCCCCTGCACATCTGCCCCACCACTGTAACCCCCCTGCATATCTGCCCCACCACTGTAACCCCCCCTGCACATCTGCACCACCACTGTACTACCCTGCACATCTTCCCCACCACTGAACCACCCTGCTCTTCTGTCCCACCACTGTAACCCCCTGCTCATCTGCCCCACCAATGTTCCTCCTTTCTTATCGGCCCCATCACTGTACCTCCCTGCACATCTGCTCCACCGCTGGACCCCCATGCTCTTCTGTCTTACCGCTAGACCATCTTCTCATCTGCCCCACCACTGTAACCCCCTTTCTTATCTGCCCCACTACTGTAACCCCCTTTCTCATCTGCCCACTACTGTAACCCTCTTTCTCATCTGCTACTGTACCTCCTGCACATCTGTCCCACCACCATATCTCCTGGACATCTGTCCCACCTCTGTTTCCCCTGCTGTTCTATCCCACCACTGTAACCCCCTGCTCATCTGTGCCACCATTGTACCTCCTTTCTCCTCTGCCCCATCACTGTACCCCCTGTACATCTGCCCCACCTCTGTACTCCCTGCTCTTCTGCCCAACCACTGTAACCCCTGCTTATCTGTCCCACTAATGCACCTCCTTTCACATCGGCCCAACCCCGTTATACCCCACTGCTCTTCTGTCCCACCGCTGAACCCCCTTCTTATCTGCCCCAACACTGAACCCCCCTGCTCATCTTTCCCACCACTGTAACCCCCTTCTCAACTGGCCCATCACTGAACCCCCCGCTCATCTGTCCCACCACTGTACCCCCCTGCTTTTCTGTCCCATCACTGAACCCCCTTCACATCCCTCCCACCACTGTAGCTCCTGAACATCTGCCCCACCACTGTACCCCCTTGCTCTTCTGTCCCACCACTGTAACCCCCTGCTCATCTGCCCCCTCAATGTACCCTTTTCTCATCTGCCCCACCACTGTACATCTGCTCCACCGAAGTATCCCCATGCTCTTCTGTCTCACTACTTAATCACCTTCTCATCTGTCTTAACACTGAACCCATCTGCTCATCTGCCCTACCACTGTAACCTGCTTTCTCATCTGTCTCACCTTTGTACCCCACTGCTCTCCTGCCCCACCACTGTAACCCCCTGCTCATCTGTCCCACCAATATACCTCCTTTCACATCTGCCCCACTGCTCTACCCCCCTACTTTTCTGTCCCACCACTGTAACCCCCCTGCTCTTCTGTCCCACGGTTGAATCCCCTTCTCATCTCTTCCACCAATGTACCTCCCTGCACATCTGCCCCACCTCTGAACCCCTCCTGCTCATCCGCTGTACCCTCTTCTCATCTCTGATATGCAGAGTGGTGAAAGGAAGCAGAAATGAGACACATCTACTTGTCCTGGCACACTCATCCTGCTGATCCACCTCGCATCCAGCCCCCGTGCTGGATGTGCAATGATGAGCTCGGGTCAGGGGTATTTTCTGAAAGCAGTGGGCCTGTGTGCAGGATCATAAGTTTGGCCCCCGCAGCTGAGAAAAAGTGCGGCACTCTGCGTCACAGCAAAAGTTGGGTGTGATTTTCATTCGCTGAATACTGGCTGTGGCTTAAAGGGACACAGAGTGCAGGGGTTCAGTAGTAAGTAGTAAGGTTCAGAAATAATTTCAACAAAAGTTCCCAGAAGCTCAACAGTAATTCCACAAACTGTCACCTGATTGTGGTTTTCTCGATCACAGCGAAATCCCTTCTGAGATTGGTAGTGCAACCAAGCAAGTCATCTTCCTCCAGATGGTGGATAGGGCTAGCAGGACTGTGATTGGCTTTAGCAGTGGCCAATGACAGTCCTTCTCCTGGAAACAGGGACCGCCCCCCTTGCAGAACTGAACCCAATCTCTTCCCCATTACAAAAACTGATGATCGCAGCTAAAGCAAAGTTAGAGAACCAAACAAGGTTTCCCATCTTTTACAATGTGTGGGGGCACAGTGCCTCCCCCTCAGTGCAGGTGCCACGTGGGGAATTATGAAATTGGAATGCATGTGTCTCACTGACATATCCCTGAGCTGCTCTGATGGTGAGGGAGTCGAGTGTCCACAAAAGAGGCTTTGTGTGCCGCGGGTTGCCTTCCCCTGGTCCATCACATAAAATCCAAATAAAATACATTTATGTTTTTGGTTGTAACATGAAAAAATGTGGAAAATCCCAAGGCATATGAATACTTTTTGAAGAAACTGTATTTAGCCAATATTAAGATGCTAGACCACTCGGACCATCTATATTCCAATGAGGAGATCGTTAAGCGTGTGCTTTGCAGTCTGGTGGAAAAAACCTGCAAAGGGGACACGAACATATACTGTAATCCCAATGCTAAAAAAAAAAAAAAAAAAAAAAAAAGGGAAAAAGCAAGAAGAGAGATTAAAAACTCACTGCTAATTCATCAAAGTGCTACAGACAAGAATGAAACTCTTAATTGTCCAGATATACGGGAGGTCCAGATCCCAACAATCCCTTGGACATCTGCCAAACAATCAACAAAAAGAAAACCTAAATGATCTTAAAATTGTAAGGGGGTCCAAGCATCAATGCTCCCACCACAGCCGTAGTACCTGCCAGGGCAGGTTGCTCAAGCAGCTGGGCACCAGAGCAGAAGACAGACCACAGAGCTAGGGAGCAGGCAGCAGTCAGCGACAGCCAGGCGACAAGGGACCAAATCGAAGAGACAGCAAGTCCAGGAGACATGCCAGAGTCAGTAACAGCCAGGCAAAGAATCAACAGTCAAAGAAAAGTCTAGTAAAATAAGAGCCAAGGTCAGAATTATCAGATGAACAAAGTAGAGGCAGGAGCAGAGACAAAGTCCAGGGGAGGCTGGGTCATACACGGGTAAGCGAGTGCAGCAGATCATGTCTCAAAAACACAGGAACAAGCTGAAAACCATTTAGCAACTTCTCATAGTGACAGGCCAGTTTAAATAGGCCACTGGGTGCCAAGTGCGCACGAGTACAAGTCTGCACTGGTTTCCAGGTGCTGGGAAACTGGTTTACCTTACACAGGGGCTCCAAGTTTTCCAGTATTTCTGTTCTTGCTCTCGCAGAGTCATGGTGACCTGCTTCATTTGTTGTATTTGGGTGATCCTAGCTTGCCACTGTGAGATGGTAAGGGGTGAGATTTTTTTCCACTTTGTTGGTATGCAGCCTTTCACAGCATTGCGGGGGTGTTTGAGAAATTAACCCTTGTATTTTTTAATGAAAGGGGGATGTCATGCAGTAGGTAAGCTTCCGGAATTCTTTTTAGAAGCGTATCGGTAAGGGTCTCTATAATGCATTCTACAACCCCTGGCAAAAATTATGGAATCACCAGTCCCTGAGGATGTTCCTTCAGTTGTTTATTGTTGTAGAAAAAAAGCAGATCACAGACATGGCCAAAAACTAAAGACATTTCAAATGGCAACTTTCTGGCTTTAAGAAACACTAAAAGAAATCAAGAAAAATAGTTGTGGTGGCCAGTAACAGTTAGATTTATAGAACAAGCACAGGGAATAAATTATGGAATCACTCAACTCTGGAGGAAAAAAAATTATGGAATCATGAAAAACAAACAAAATAAAACTCCAACACATCACTAGTACTTTGTTGCACCACCTCTGGCTTTTATAACTGCTTGCAGTCTCTGAGGCATTGACTTAATGAGTGATAAAACAGTACTCTTCATCAATCTGGCTCCGGCCTTCTCCGATTGCTGTTGCCAAATCATATTTGCAGGTTGGAGCCTTGTCATGGACCATTTTCTTTAACTTCCACCACAGATTTTCAATTGGATTGAGATCCGGACTGTTTGCAGGCCATGACATTGACCTTATGTGTCTTTCTTCAATGAATTTTTTCACAGTTTTTGCTCTATGGCAAGATGCATTATCATCCTGATAAATGATTTCATCATCCCCAAACATCCTTTCAATAGATGGGATAAGAAAAGTGTCCAAAATTTCAATGTAAACCTGTGCATTTATTGAAGTATTAATGGCAGCCATCTCCCCAGTGCCTTTACCTGTAATGCAGCCCCATATCATAATTGACTGTGGAAATTTGCATGTTTTTTTCAGACAGTCGTCTGCATAAATCTCATTGGAACGGCACCAAACAACAGTTCCAGCATCATCACCTTGCCCAATGCAGATTCGAGATTCATCACTGAATATGACTTTCATCCAATCATCCACGATTGCCTTTCCTTAGCCCATTGTAACCTTGTTTTTTTGTGTTTAGGTGTTAGAGATGGCTTTCTTTTAGCTTTTCTGTATGTAAATCCCATTTCCTTTAAGCGGTTCCTTACAGTTCGGTCACAGATGTTGACCCCAGTTTCCTCCCATTTGTTCCTCATTTGTTTTGTTGTACATTTTCTGTTTTCAAGACATATTGCTTTAAGTTTTCTGTCTTGATGCTTTGATGTCTTCCTTGGTCTACCAGTATGCTTGCCTTTAACCACCTTCCCATGTTGTTTGTATTTGGTCTATGTTTTAGACACAGCCGACTGTGAACAACCAACATCTTGTGCAACACTGCGTGATGATTTACCCTCTTTACCTACATACTAACAAGCAGATTTAATCTGATGCAGGTGTTAGTGTTTGTAAATGACAATTTACAGGGCGATTCCATAATTTTTTCCTCAGAATTGAGTGATTCCATGATTTATTCCCTGTGCTTGTTCTATAAATCTGTTACTGGCCACCACAATTATTTTTCTTGATTTATTTTATAGTGTTTCTTAAAGCCAGAAAGTTGCCATTTGAAATGCCTTTAGTTTTTGGCCATGTCTGTGATCTGCTTTTTTTCTACAACAATAAACAACTGAAGGAACATCCTCAGAGACTGGTGATTCCATAATTTTTGCCAGGGTTTGGACAGCAAGGGTGTCTTTTTTACCTTCCTGGGCCACACTAAAAGAAGAAGAATCGTCCTGGGCCACACAAAAATTATACTAACAATAAGGATAGCTGATGAGCTAAAAAAAAGTTGGGCAGGTCACAAGTTAACGATTACTGATATAGATAAGGTACATATATGTAGCACTTACCCCCTAAGAAGCTGCTGGTAATTAATCGGGCCTGTACTCTGCTTTTCCACAACCAATAAATTGGCTCAACCCACTTGAGACAGCTGTGTAACAGTTTTGGTGTGAAACCCAATAACAAGGAATAACCATATATTGTGCCTCTATTATTACCTGGGTAACCGTTATTCCACCTGCTTAGAGAATAAACAAACTTCACACCAATTTATACCTTAACCAGACTGTAAGTTTACTGAAGGCTGGTTTAAGACAGTAATTACAGTAACAATTCTGGCACACAAATTCAGAACAATAATGAACTAGGTGCATGTAAATAATTGTCACTCAAAGATTACCTAAATGATGCATGCAGGCACACCTCCAAGTGGGACTAGTGCTCAGAGTGGTAAGACCTTAACACTGGGCACCTTCCCACTTCCAGTGCGACCACGCAAACACACACTGGACTTCAAGTGCTAGAAAACACAATACAACACAGTATAAATGCTCAAGAACTCCCCCTGCGGTGCAATGCAGCTCCCAGAGCATGTTACAGAAACACAAGGCCTTATAATGAATGATATAGTCTCGTCTTCTTTCTTCAGCTAGCCATATTATACTGCAGTATTTGTATTCCAGTGGGTTAGCAGATGACAAAGTAATATAAAGTGGTAGCTAACGGTGAACTCAATTATGCAACACACTTGTAACTTTCATCTGTGAGAATGCAACCGGACAGTCAGTCAATGCCTAGTGGAGTACAGGCTTTGAGGCCTGGTTAAACAGTCTATTTGACTGAGACTGTCCGTAGAACTACAGGTCTCAGCAACACTCTGCAAATAGTCTATACCGTGTTAAGTGCTTTTTATAAATCTTGGGCAACAGTCCTCTCACCACGCCAGGCCTGGACAGTTATACTGCTGCGTTCCTGTGATCTCGGTCCCACTTCCAGGTGGGCTCCGGCACACTGCACCGCTCCGTCAGATTAATGATGACTGTCACTAGGTTCCTTCAGGTGCCCTGGATCCTCCGACCCGATCACACGTGCCTCCAGCACACTGTGTCCAACACCTCTCAGGTGGCATCAACTCCGTTCCACGCCAAGCAGGCCGCGCTCTTCTGAACACTCCCACACAGGTCCCTGCAGGCAGGTCTCACGTCCCGGGAAGAAAAGCGAAAGCATGGCCGCGCTGGGCCTTTTATTTCACTACCCAGCATGCAGTTCTTTAACTTGGCCTCATGGGTAGGTAAGTGAGGCACTGTGGGTAAGTCTTTTCCAAATAAACCTTTACAGCATGTTCTGATGTGTAAACAAAGTCTTATTTCACAGAGATGAAACACTGGCCACTAGAGGGAGCCAAACACTAATCTAATAGTATTACAATACTGTCTATAATTAGATGGCAAAAATCCCAGCGCTACATATAGGTATATTGGCTCTGAGGTAGAGGGTTCTCCCTTGAAACGTGTTAGCCACCCTGCAATACCGGCTGATCCTTCTACATCTCTGGTTCCAGTTGTAGACCTACAATTTACTGCTCGATATTGCTGTTGATATGCTTGTATACCACGTATCTATGTGAGTATAAACTTTGCTGTTTACCTTTTTCTTAAAATTATTTTTGGTAATGCACAAGGTCGGTGCGCCCTCCTTTCTTTTCTATGTTTCAGTTCTAAGGACACCTATTGTTCTGAGAAGGGCAGCAAGACCATTGACATTCCATATGAAAGGGCTGATTGCATCACTCACCTGTAGACCTAGCACCCAAGCGCAGGAGATTTGTTTTATGACTTATGGCTAATGTACACATCAGAGAGAACCTTTATTTTTTGTATTGTTTTATTATAAAAGTAAAAGAGAGCAACCTAAAACTAGTGCAATATTCGACACTGACACTGTTTGAAAACCTAAAGCATCAATATCTGGTTCGATGGGTGTACAGTGGATAATGAATGTGGAATGACTTGAAGACTGCAGTCCACAAACTTTGCAATATTTGCCCACTCTTCTTTGCAGAACTGCAAAGTCTAGATGTCCAAAGTTAGTAGAAACATATGCCAACAGACTAAAGGCTTCAATTTAAAGCAAATGGTGGTTCAACAAAATACTAACATGGGGGTGATCCTTTTTCCAACTCAGTGATTCTGTTTTTGTATTTTTATACATTTTAGTGTTATATCTTCCATTTAGATGTTATATGTTGAGTAAATACAGCTGGATAAAAAAAGAAACTTGGTCTGTCTTCATTTCTGGCTGCAAAGTAACAAAATGTGAATTATTTTAAAGGGGGTGAGTCTTTTCTATACATGTTGTAGTAGCAATTTTCAATACATTTTCAAGGTGCTCTTCAGATATTCTGGTTCTGATTTTACCCTTCGTGTGCTTCACCCTTGAGAATAGTTGCTGACAAATATAGGTGCTGCCGAAAACTGGTGACATGAAAAGGGCGTGATACAATGCATGTGAAAATACAAATCAATGCTTCGCAAAACGGCACAATGGAAAATTTACAAATATTTGTTATTATCTTAATACAGGTTTAGCTTTTAGATTTCATAGAAATTAGCAGGAATTTTGTAAGCTATGTTGTGTTTGTATCCACTAATAATGATTTTAGAGGGTTTTTTTTAACAAAACTTTTGATAAACATTTGTGCAACTATCGTGGGACCTACAAAAAATAAATAAAATCAGTAAACCTTTTTATTCTACTGGTCCTAGGTTTTCAGAAAATGCATGGTTTGCATGGTCTTCTACAAACTCTGAAAGTTGGAAGTGAAAATATAATAACCTTTTGGTATTGTTGCTCCAGGAAGTTGCTTATTTACAGTTTACCATTTTCACTGTGAACATGTATAAAGCTTTGGGTCTTTGCTCAGGCTTCTATAGCCAAGTCCAATGGATTCCACGCTGGGTGCAGGCTGGGTAAGAAGTTCATCCTGACTCTATGCAATCTGTAGGCAAAGAAAATATCCCAATCGCAGCACCCCGTGCAAGCCCATCCGTCACACAAGTGATAGCAGCCTCAACCTGTGTCCATCTAAGCCACTCTCCATGGGGTTGCATGGTGTGTGGCGATCAGCATATTTTCTTTGCTTTTGATTCTTATGCAGCGTACACAAGGCCGGCAGACTAGGTCCGACGGTCTTCATGATCTTCATGACCCAGAAGCCGGGTTTTGGCACTGCTTTGATCATGATGACAGCATGAGGAAAGGAGAAGAGAGCTGATAAACTGGCTTCTCTAAAAGGGACATGTACATTTATTATCAATGCAGTCCCAACAGTGCTGCCAATATGTGCCCATCAGCGCTGCCAATCAGTGTCACCTATCAGTGCTGCTTTATCGGGGGAAGGAGAAAAATTACCTGTTTGCAAAATTTTTTAAACAAAGTTCTTTTTTTTTTTTTTCTTCAAAATTTCCAGTCTTTATTCGTTTATTTAGCAAAAAAGCAAAAAAACCTTAGCGGTAAATAAATAACCCCAAAAGAAAGCTCTATAAAAAAAAATAAAAATAAAAATTTTGTTTGGGTATAATGTTGCATGACCGCCCAATTGGCCTGGGCAGGAAGGGGGGGGGGTATAAGTGCCCAGTAGGCAAGTGTTTAATGTGTGCAGGCTTGCCTCCCCATACGAAATGGAGGAACTTGGCCCTCAAACCTTTAAAAAAAAAAAAAAAAAACCCTGTGGTAACTAAATGGGTAGAGCCTGCAGCCAAACCAAGTGAACACTTTCTTGTCCCACCTTTGTAAATCTTGTTTGATTTAGCCAAGGGGCCGAAATTCAATTCAGAAACTTATCTGAGGGCTTTAGGAATGCTAGTTCCAAGGTAACAAATGTGTGAGGGGGACCACTTAAGCGGCTAGTGTGCACTGTTTCGGTTGCGCATGTCTGCTTCCATTTCAATTGCCATAGCTGCAGACCTAGAGTAATTTATCTTAAAATTGAACAGACCCAAAGCAGTTGAATTCATCTAATAAGTTGGGGTGGGATGATAGTGGCGAAGTTACAAAGATAATCAAATCAGCGGCATAGGCTGCTAATTTATGAGTGCCCAAGTTGGTTGGAGGCCCCAGATGTCCGCACATAATCTAAGCACATTCATTTTTAAATAGTTGGCAGCACACCTAAAACAATTAATTGAACACATCCCTAACCCAAAAGTACAGTTCATGTGTGCTTTGTGGTGCACTGCAATACATGTGCATTGGCCTTGCATATAAAATGTATAGTACTGCAGCACGGTGTACTGGGATCATGCGTTATTGTAAAAAGGCTCTTACAGTTATGCAGAGAAGCGATAGTATCATTCATTAAATGACAGTAGAAAATATATAAACATTTATTTTGATGAAATAAAGTGCACCCTTAAGTTATTAGTCATATTCCATATATTAAAATTATATTACAAGAAACTCTACTGTTAGCAGATTATCCATACAAAATCAAGAATTATAAAAAAAAAAAAAAAAAAAAAATAAGATGACCAAGTAGCTCACACATGAACTGTTAGTGTGCAAACTATATCAAGACAATATTAGTGTAAAAAATATTCCACTTGGCTTAGTAGTTGTTTTGTTTGGTTCCAGCTAAATTGTATCTTAAAGAAAGATGCAACTTGTCCTTTTGAAAATAATGTTGCCATTGACAGACCTCCATTTTTCATTGCGATTTTCTAACTGGATATCGTAGCTGATCAGATGGAATAACTAAGCATTGCATTGCAATCATACGGCCGTCCACTCATATAGTCAAAAGTAGCACATTATGCCCCTTACAGTTTCTCAACAGGGGAATAGCCAATAGGACAACTTACATCCGTTTCAAGATGTTTAGCTAAAGGCAGGGGTGGTCACTACAGAAACTGTAGTCATTTACTACATATTGATGAAGTTATAATGATCTGATTCCTTGTTACTGAACTTGCATTATTTTAAATGGAGTTCAATATGATGGAAGATGAACAGAATTGCAGTTATAGCTGGAGCCGGAATAAATTTAATAAAATGAAAGGATTTGAAATGCTCCTCTGTTTGCCAATGTTTTGAAAACCTATCATATGTCCTTGTACATGGGCTTTCTTGAGCAGCATGTACGAAAAAGTCTTCTACAAAGCATTTGCAAAACTTTCAGCCAGCTTCAAGCAATTTTGTTAAAACCTTTAAAGCAGTGGTCATCAACCCTGTCCTCAGGGCCCACTAACAGGCCAGGTTTTATGTATTACCTTGGGGAGATGCAGACTAGAATACTGCAATCACTGCACAGAAAATTATATCACCAATTATATCACCTGTGATGCATTTCAGTTATCTTAAAAACCTGGTCTGTTAGTGGGTCCTGAGGACACGGTTGATGACCACTGCTTTAAAGCACCCTTCAGCTGCAGTTTAGGGAGGTTCAACAGATCTTCACAGGAGCCCGATTGCCACTTTAAACCTTCTGCTGGGAGGCTCGGTTCACATAGGTGCACTGTGCGACCTTGCATGTGATTCGCACTGCACTGCAGATAACAAGCGATTTCAGCCATACAGAAAATATGGCTGAATTTGCATCTCATTCGGACCAAAGCCGTGCAAGACCCTTTTTTTGGTCCACACCAGATGCATGTCCAAATTTACAGTTTGCACTGTGATCTGGGGGTGTCATTAACTTTGTATTGGCATTCCCAAAGGTCCGCATATGGCAGTGTGAAATGCCTTGCGAGTCAGGTGCGATGCGGGAACCCGCTGTGGATTCGCAGCATTCCCGCATACACCTATATGAACCGAGCCAGAGGGTTCAGTCTTGAGAAGACATCTATGACAATGAGTGGGTGTGCAGAGTGCAGGCCCCCCTGAGAAGGTTTCGACAAGCAGCTCGGTGGTCTAGTGAGAAACTGGTTTGGGGGAAAGTGACTATGAAACTAGGAAGGGGGGCTATCAAGAAGTGTAACTTTAAAGCCTTTAACAAAGCTATTTGAAGCTTCCATAAAAAACTCTGCAAATGCTTTAAAAAAAGTCTTGCTTTACTCATTCATATACTGAAGCCCATATATACAAAGTCTGAGCTTAGGCAAATAGTCACTGACCCTGAGGAAGACTACAGATTAGGATCTTATGACTTTAATGTCTACTTACTTTTTCACAGCCAGTGCCTTAAAAACCAAGGAAGATAACCATGGTTACAGTGGCCAGGCAAACAGGATTTTTGTGTTATGCATTAGCAGTTTAAATCTTCCCTTGTGACTAGTTTGTTTAATGTTACAATTTGTGAATTGGGTAATTTCCAAAAAAAGCATCTGAAGCCTGAATTGAAATGGGAGCCAGAAAAACACTTTTCTTGTCCTGATAGTGGACCATCTTCCTAATTGTTTATTCTGATTTCTTGGTAGGCTCAGGAATGCTCTGAGTCAGAGGGGTGAAATTCAGCAGTAAGATATGTCTGTCATAGGCCTTGGTTTGCTTGAAAACTAGGTCTGTGCCATGTAGCCGGTCAAGTACTCCCAATACGCCATAACACTGGTTGAACCTGGATAATAAACATATTACATCAATATTACTAAATAGGCAACCATAAAATTTGTACTGCAGTGTATGGTCATTGTGATACATATTTTCATATTGTTAATAAAATGCTTCCTACACTACACTGCGCTACACTGACCAGGAATTGTCAGAAGCAAAGAACAAGTACTTTTAGTTAGTTCAATTTTATTCTTTCTGTAGCACTTTAAAGACAGTGGCTCATTCACAGCAATCCCTGCATAAGAGAAGCTTAGTAATGTTGGTGCTGGATCACGTGGCATGATGTAGCTTAAAATTTAGGAAGAAGTCTGATTTCGGAACGATTACTGGATTGAAGGTAAATCAACTAAAGTTGGAGGCTCTAAATATAAATGTCCCAGACGTAGAGACTTGGATTGTATATGGCCATTCTTTTCCTTTAAATGGTGTGCGCAGGTGCTCCCATATCTTGGGGTTAAACAGACTTCTGACATTGCTACATTGTTTCGGACAAATTACACTCCTTTATCTGACTCCACAGAGCGTGACCTGAAGACTTGGCAAACCCACGATATTTCCTGGATGGGTAGATTAGCGGCCATTAAAATGACAGTTCTCCCTCGAATACTATACTATTTTAGGTCCCTTCCGATTCCAGTTCCTCCTGTTTTCTTCTGGAAGTTAGTCCCTGATCTATAAATTTATTTGGAACAAGGGAGGTTATCAGGTGGCCCACTCTACTCTGTACAGGTCTAAATGGTGAGGTGGGATGGGAGTTCTGCATTTCTTGCGATACTATAGAGCGGCACAGTTGGTCCAGTTATAAGATTTAGACCTGATTGGGTTCACATGGAGGCACTGGCAAGTCCGACCATTCACTTAGATCCCCTTATGTGGCTTCCTGCCATGAAGTGTCAGGCGGTGCTGAGCTCTTCTTTTTACACAGCATGTAAATTGTACCCCTAAAAATCTTCCCATTCACCAGTGGCCCCACTTTTCAACATTCCTCATTTCCCCTCAGGCCAACAGAGTACCCAATTCACCTGGTGGGTCAACAAAGGGCTTTACAGAATTGCTCTCTTTATTAATCATAGGGGGATAAGACAGCTCAGCTACTTTAAGGAAACTTTAGAAATTACCCCTACGGAGACATATCGTTTATGGAAAATTATCCACTTCCTACGAACCTTAATGAGAGATGAGGTAGATATCACCACGAGGACCCTGTTTGAAAGCAGATGTGTAAAAGGGCCAGAATCACAGGGAGGGATTATGGAGTTATATACCATGTTCAACCCTCCTACCAAACAACATGGGAAGCGGACCTAAGGGAGATAGTTGAGGGGGAGGTGTGGACGAAATGGTCGACCATGGTGCACAAAGGCATACTCAACACCTCATTGGTGGAGGCAAATTACAAAGTGCTAGCGCGCTGGTACTTTGTTCCTACGCGGCTAGCGAAATTCTACCCTGGTACTTCACCCCTATGCTTTTGGGGATGCGGACAAGAAGAAGATATGTACCATGTCTGGGGGTCTTGCCCGAAGGTCCGATGTTTCTGGATCAGGATGTTCAACCTGATCTACTCAGTGACGGGACAAAATATACCTAGGAGGTGCCAAAACAGGGTTGTTTAGTGATCTACCGAAGGAGATCCCCAGACATCTGCAAACTCTCATTCTTCATTCCTTTAGCGGCTAAAAATAGGACTTTTTTTTATAACAGCTTACCTGTAAAATCCTTTTCTTTCGATGGACATCACAGGACACAGAGCCTCAGTAATAACTGATGGGTTATATAGGTATCACTAGGTGATTGGACACTGGCACACCATAACCAGGAAGTTCAACCCCCTATATAATCCCTCCCCTTGCAGGGATACCTCAGTTTTGTAGCCAAGCAATATAGTGTATTAGAAGAGGGGCGGGACCTCTGTGTCCCGTGATGTCCATCGAAAGAAAAGGATTTTACAGGTAAGCTGTTATAAAAAATACGATTTTCTTTCCTGAACATCACGGTACACAGAGCCTCAGTAATAACTGATGGGATGTCCCAGAGCAATGCTATCTGGGGGGGGGGGGGGGGAACCACAACCAAGTAGGGTGCAATCAGACCTGAGGACCCTGTACCGCTGCCTACAGCACACTATGCCCAAAGGCGATAGAATCTGGTGAATGTATAGACTGAAGACCAAGTTGCGGCCTTGCAGATTTGAGCCACAGAGGCCCGGTGAGGCACTGCCCAAGAAGCACCAATAGCCCTTGTGGAATGTGCCCTGATCTGAAACGGAGGAATCTTCTGTTTCAAACCGTAAGCTTGAATAATCAATTGTCGGATCCATTTAGAAATGGTAGCTATTGACGCTGCTTGTCCTCTAGTGGGACCCTCTGGCAGCACGAGCAAAACATTCGTTTTGCGAATCTGAGCAGTTGCCTCCAGATAGGCCTTGACTGCTCTTACTACATCCAAAGAATGTAGTGATCTTTCTTCCGGAGAACAGGGATCTGGAAAAAAGGAAGGCAGAACAATGTCTTGGTTTAGATGAAAATCTGAAACCACCTTCGGTAAAAAATTAGGATGAGGGCGCACTACCACTCTATCCTTGTGTACAATCAAATAAGGCTCTTTACAGGAAAAGACTGCCAATTCTTATACTCTTCTAGCAGAAGAAATGGCTACCAGAAAAATTTACTTCCTTGTCAACAAGATCAAAGGAATCTGACGTATTGGTTCAAAAGGCTGTTTCTGTAACACAGACAGAACCAAGTTCAAGTCCCAGGGGTTTAGGGGCGCCTTAACCGGAGGATTAAGACGCGTCACCCCCTGCATAAAGTTTTGGACCAAAGAATGCGAAGCAAGTGGCCGTTGAAATAATACTGATATGGCCGAGACCTGGCCCTTGATGGTACTCAAGGCCAGCTTCATCTCTAATCCCAATTGTAGAAAATCAAGAATTCTACCTATCACATATTTTCTGGGATTGAAAACCGGAGATAACCAGGTGCAAATTACGCCACCCCTGACCTGTATTACCACCTCCGCGCTATGTTAATAAATGTCAAAACCCTACCAAAGCTTCCACTTAACAATAAAATGTATATAAACCAAATTCACCAAAGGAAAATTATAGATGAAATAGTGGCGCTTATCCCCAGGTGAAGGGACGAGTGCTGCGGACGGGTGAGACGAACGTGAGCACACACACCTCCTGGGTCCGCCGTGGCCTGCCTGTTGTTATTTCAGTTGCTATTGCTTGCTGTGGGAGTTCTCCATTTGCCGTGAGTTCATTACAAGTTGTTTTATATGTGATTAAATCTTTTAACCACTTCAATACCAGGCACTTAGACACCTTCCCGCCCAGGCCAATTTTCAGCTTTCAGCGCTGTCGCAATTTGAATGACATTTGCGCGGTCATGCTACACTGTACCCAAACAAATTTTTATCATTTTGTTCCCACAAATAGAGCTTTCTTTTGGTGGTATTTGATCACCTCTGCGGTTTTTATTTTTTGCGCAACAAATAAACAAAGATTGAAAATTTCGAAAAAAAAACAAGTTTTTCTTTGTTTCTGTTAAAAACTTTTGTAAATAAGTACGTTTTCTTCTTCAGTGACGGGCACTGATATGGCTGCACTGACGGGCACTGATACAGCTGCACTGATGGGCACCGATGAGGTGGCACCAATGAGGTGGCACGGATGAGGTGGCACTGACGGGCACTGATGATGGGCACTGATAGGCAGCACTGATGGGCACTGATAGGTGGCACCGATGGGCACCTATAGGCGGCACTGATGGGCACTCATAGGTGGCATTGATGGGCACTCCTAGGTGGCATTGATGGTTACTTATGGGTGGCACTGATAGTTGGCACAGATGGGCACTGATGGGCACGGATGGGCACTGACAGGTGGCACGAATGGACACTGATGGGTGGCACTGATGACACTGCTTGTTTGCAGTGATGCCCCTAAGGGTGGCATTGCTGGGCATCACTGCCACATAATGGTGCCAATCAGTGCCCATTTGTGGGCACTGATTGGCACAGATTTGGCACACTGGGCACATGTGGATGGCCATGGGGTACATACCTGGCCATCCGCATGTTGCCCCTTCCCTGGTGGTCCTAGTGGCGATCCCTGGTGGTCCAGTGTGGTGATCTGCGGGGGGGCTGCGCTGATAATCAATCAGTGCAGACCCCCCCTGCCAGGAGAGCCGCCGATCGGCTCTCCTCTACTCGCGTCTGTCAGACGCGAGTGAGGAAAAGCCGATCAACGGCTCTTCCTATTGACAGCGTGATCAGCCGTGATTGGACACGGCTGATCACGTGGTAAAGAGCCTCTGCCGGAGGCTCTTTACCAAGATCGGTGTAGCGGTGTGTCAGACTGACACACCGATCCACCGATCGCCGCGATGCGCGCCCCCGGGGGCGCGCTGCGGCATGTTATCCTGCTGGACATCATATGACGCCCAGTCAGGATAACAGAACCACTTCCCGGACGTCAATCCGCTATAGGGCGGGCGGGAAGTGGTTAAACGAGATTGCACTATTGGAGCTTCTTTTATTTTTATGTCATACTACCAACCTGAGAAAAGCGGTGTTCCTATGGAGCAGTGTAGGTGTATGCTCGCATGTTAACCCCCATGTAAGTGGGTTAGAGGCTCTGTCAGGCCAGACACGAGAGTGAGAGGCCTTAACAGCTGGTGAGTTTGAATTTCAGCAGGGAGTGGATTCACGTCACAGAGGTGTGGTGGATGTTTGAAAACACAGCTGAGCAGTTTTGGAGTCACCCTCACTCTTTTTTTGGACTTTCTTCAAATATTTTCACGATTATTTTTCACGATTGATTGGTTTCTGGACTGTGTTCAATTTTCATTATATATATTTTTTCTTGGATTTATATATTTGTATATCACTTTCACTGAGTGTTATAATTTATATTAGCTCATATTGAATTTATTGAATAATTTATTTAATATTAATTTTTACTTTTTGGGATATTTAGCAATATATGTTTTTTCACTTTTTCTCTAGTCACGTCTGTATTCAGCTCACTGGCTGGATAAGAGTGTCTGGCATCTCCCCACCTGGGGATAAGCGCCACTATTTCATCTATAATTTTCCTTTGGTGAATTCGGTTTATATATGTTTTCTGGGATGCCAACCCCTGGATTCACACCAGGATACATAAGCTTTCCAGACTCTATGATAAATCATTCTGGAAGCTGGCTTCCTTGCATTGATCAAGGTAGATATCACAGGACCTGAAAGCCCACGACTCTTCAGAGCGTGGGTTTCAATAGCCAAACCGTCAAATTTAGCGTTTGTAAGGCAGGATGAGATAACAGGTCTGGGCGTACCGGTAGCGTCCACGGGGAACCCACTGTCATCCTTACTATTTCCGCATACCACGTCCTTCTGGGCCAAGCGGGGGCCACCAGAAGTACGGAGTTCCTTTCCTGCCTGATCCTGCAAAGGAGTCATGGCAGTAGCAGAATAGGCGGGAATGCATAAATCAGTGAAAACCGATGCCACGGAATCACCAACGCATCCGTCCCGCATACAAGAGGATCTTTTGTCCTTGCCACAAATCTGTCTATCTTGTTGTTGAATCGGGATGCAAAGAGATCTACATCTGAAACCCCCCATCTTTGGCATATGGCCCAAAAGACATCGGGATGCAGAGACCATTCCCCTGGAAGTAACTGCTGGCGACTTAAATAGTCCGCCTGCCAGTTCTCTATCCCTGGGATGAAAACTGCTGATATGCATGGCGCATGCTTCTCTGCCCAGACTAAGATCTGGTTCACCTCTTTTTGAGCAGCTTGGCTCCTGGTGCCTCCCTGATGATTGACATAAGCCACTGCAGTGGCATTGTCGGACTGGATCCTGACCGGGCAACCCTGTAGCCTGATAGTCCAGGCCTTTAGGGCTAGATATACCGCACGGATCTCCAGAATGTTGATGGGTAAGGTCCTCTCAATTTTGGACCATACCCCCTGAACCGCAGACTGTTCCAGAACTGCTCCCCAACCAGACAGACTGGCATCTGTTGTTACCACCGTCCAGGTAACTGGTAGAAAATATTTTCCCTTCTGCAGGTTTTTGGGTATGAGCCACCAATTGAGGCTCTGACGCACCGCATGAGACAGGTGCATGGGAAAGTCCAATGCCTGAACCTTCTTGTTCCAGGCCAACAGAATACTGTGTTGCAGCAGTCTTGAATGAAACTGAGCATAGGGAACTGCTTCAAATGAAGACACCATCTTTCCTAGCAGCCTCATACAAAGGCGGACAGAAGGACCCTTTTTGGTCCTGACTGCCAGAATCAGCTTCCTTAAAGCAGTGATCTTTTCTCCTGGCTTGTATCTATGATCAGACCCAAATACTCCAGTCTTCTTACTGGTTTTAGGAAAGATTTTTCTAGGTTGAGGATCCAACCTAGGTGTTCCAGATACTTGACTGTGGTCCTCAAGTTCTCGTTCAAAGAGGCTACTGACCGGTCTATCAGGAGCAGGTCGTCTAGGTATGCTATGACAGCTATACCCTGAGCCCTTAATCTGGCCAGAGGAGGAGCCAAGACCTTTGTGAACACTCGAGGTGCAGTGGCTATCCTAAAAGGCAGAGCCACAAACTGGAAATGGCGCCCTCCTATCTCGAAGCGCAGAAACTTCTGATGAGCAGGAAAAATGGGAACATGCAGATATGCATCTCTGATGTCTATCGATGCCAGAAATTCTCCTCCCTGCAGGGTGGAGACTGTCCGAATTGATTCCATGCGGAAGGACTGAATCCTTAGGTCTGACATCCCCATTTGGCTTTTGGACCGTAAAAAGGTTGGAATAGAAGCCCAATCCTTGATCCTTTGCGGGAACCACCATAATGACCTCCTGCGACAAAAGTCGCTCTAACGCTAGAAGGAGCGACTGCTTTTTCTCTGGATCTCTGGGGACACTTGGTCTGAGGAAACGAGGAGAGGGAAATTCTAAAAACTCTAGCTTGTACTCTAAGGTTACTGTGGAGATTACCCATCTGTCCTGGAAGTCCTCCTGCCAGAGCCTTGAGAACTGTCGCAGTCTTCCCCCCACTCGATTGAGAGGGGGCGCCCCTTCATAAAGAGGTCTTAGTGTTTTGCCTAGTAGGCTTCTTCCCCCAAGGACTTTTTTGTCCCTGGGGTTGACTCGTTTCTGGACCCAGACGGAGGAAGCCGTCGAGACTGCCTGGAGGCTGAAGCCCCTGGCGCTGGGGAAAGAGTCCGTTTGAAAGAGGGACGCTTACTCTTCTTAACAGGTAAGAAAGTGCTTTTCCCACAAGAGATTCTCTTGATATAGTTATCCAAGTCTTCTCCAAACAACCTTGCACCACAAAATGGAAACCCAGCCAGCAGTTTCTTACATGGTGCTTCGGCTGACCAATTTTTCAACCATAGAATTCTACGTATATGCACCAACCCCAGTGAAAGACGAGAGGTTTGCATGATAGAATCTCTGATGGCGTCAACAACATAACATAAGGCCGCTGGAAGGTTAGCCAACCCCTGGGCCTGCTGTTCAGGTAAAACCCTGATGACCTGCTTAACATGGTCTCTTAAGTATTGACAGACTCCAATCGCTGCTATTGCAGGTTGAGCCACTGAACCTGCCAAGGAGAAAACATCCTTCAATAGGGATTCCATCTTTTTATCCACCGGATCCCTGAGCATCTGAGCATTGTCTACAGGACAAGTCAGACTACTATTTACGGAGGAAATGGTGGCATCAATGGCCGGTATTCCCCACATTTTAACAAACTTTTCTCCTATTGGATAAAGTGTTGAAAACTTTTTCGGCGGAAAAAAACGTTTATCTGGGTGATCCCACTCAGAATAAAGAAGCTTTTCAAGTTAATTATGAACAGGAAAAGCATGTGCTGTTTGAGGAGGTTTCAGTGACCCTAAAGAAGAAGAGGGTTCTTTAACTGATTCAGATACGGGCAACTTAAATGTGGAGCGGACCAATCAAGTAAGGATCTGCACTAAGACTTTCTCCTCCTGAGAAGTCGCAGAGGGTCCCTCTCCACCTGATTCCTCCGAAGAGGAATCATCCGTCCCATCCTGATCCTCTGAAAGGGATTCCTCTCCTTCATCCCAGAGCTCCTCTGCCTGAGGATCTTGGGGAACAGAGGAAGGCCTAGTGCGTTTTCTTCCACTGAGTGAAGATGTAATCACAGCCATTAATCTTTCCTCTAAACCATTAATGGTTGAGGAAAAAAACTCCCGTGTAATGTATACAGGGGCTGAAGTGCCAAAAGCAGGTGTAGCTCCTGATCCCAATGGCTCTCCCTGACTAGCCGTCCCTGGCCCCTCAGGGGGGCAGGATGCTGCAGAAAGGGGGTCCTCAGAACCTGAACGAGATCCCCTAGAGTCTCTGGTTCTTAGGGTATTTGAACCTCTTCTACCCATAGTGCAAAGCAACAAGGTGGAGGTATCACAAAATGAACACTGACTGCTGAGCGATGTAGTCTGGCTAAAAGCCTTGCTACCAAATGCCCAGTCTGGTGTTACCTTAGTAAATGCTGCCTAGAAGAATGCCTGTGTCCCACCTTACATGCGACCGTCAGCTCTGTGTCCCTCCAGAAGGCTTAGTGCACATGTAATCTGTGCCTAAATAGCCTGCAGCCAGCACCTGTAGGCATCTGAGCACGCTGGACGCTGTGCTGACGCCCCACACCCCCCCTCTACCGCCCCCCCCCCCTTAGTTTTTGAAAAACGCGCGCTTCCAGCGCGGGCCGACCCTCCGGAACAGCATGGAGGAAAGGCTGGGGGAGGGGGAGAAGGAGAGAGGCCTGTAGTGATGGGGCCTGCACGTGGCAAAATGGCGGCGGCGAAAATGCGGTGTATAACCGCTTTACAGACCACCTGCTGTCTCCCCCTAGTCTGGGGGGAGATATCCCTAAGGAAAGCCCCCCATCCCATCCTACCTGAGCCGGCCGGAGGAGCTTGTGCAGCGTGGAAACACTGAGACCGACATCACAATGTGAAGGTATGTGCTCTTGGCAGCCCCCGGTGGCGACAATAGGCATAGCATGCATTTACCTTTAAGGAGAAACCTACTAGAATTAAAAAAATTCTGTGGAATATCCCTTACCTTATCCAGCTGCAGGTTTCTGTTGTACAGACCCAATCTTCACCTCTCACGGTGGGCTCCGTTTGAAAAAAAACCTTCAGAGACTGGGTCCCCCTACGAATAGGAGGATCCACAGTTCTGGCCTGTAAAGCACCCGGCCAGAAATAAGAATAGAAAACCACTTTCTGATATGCGGGGTCCAGCTCTCTAAAAAGTGAAGAGTTACAGGTAAAACCTTGTTTCTTCGGACAGGAGGCCCGAGTACCATCCAATTCGGCCTAGAAAAGACACTTTGAAATGGATCCGGTTCGCCTGGCTTGCCCCAGTATAGGATATAGGATAATCCCTTTGGAGCTCAGCACAGGACATCTTTACACGTCCATCACCTAAGACACTGGCGTAAAAACTGAGGTATCCCTGCAAGGGGAGGGATTATATAGGGGGTTGAGCTTCCTGGTTAGGGTGTGTCAGTGTCCAATCACCTAGTGATACCTATATAACCCATCCATTATTACTGAGGCTCTGTGTCCCGTGATGTTCGAGAAAGAAATAACTATTGCACGCGCATGGAAATCACCTGTAATCAACATTGCCCTGGTGAAACACAAGCTCTCGTGGATCATGATCAATGAAAAACTGACTGGTATTCGATGAGATAAGCAAGCTAGGTTTGAAAAAGTGTGGAATCCCTGGATTGCTCATCTCCAGGCTCCCTGAGGGCTGGGCTATCCTCTGGTGGGGGTACCCAGGGTGAAGAGACCCACCCGACTACTCTTTTCTGATTCTTTTTCCCTTTTCTTTTTCCCTTTTTTTAAAATTTTTTTCTTGCCATCGGTTCTGTTACACCATATGGAAAATATTTGGTAGGATGCTGCCAGGGGACAGTAAAGTCTCCCCAGATACGCTATATTCTTGATTATTAGGTTTTGTTGATTTTTAAAGGGGTCAGGGACACTGATCATATTGGATAACACATCCTTGTTAATGATTATTTGAACGTAAACATCTGTATGACGATTTAAAAAATTGTAATAAAAACTATTGAAACAAAAAAATTATGTATTTAGGAAGAAAAAAACAAAAAACAAAAACATATTTTAATTATACAATACAGGACACATGGGGTCTGCCCCCTTGTATTCCTGTATAATCCCACCTACTCCATAAGGCTCCAGTCTCCTTGACTTGCTTTGCAAGAAAACAAGAGGGATGTGGACATTCTGGCTGAGGCAGCTCAAGATTTTTCACCACCACAATTTAGGGAAGTTACCTCTTTAGCCTCTCACCATATGTTTTCTATTGTGTTCTCACTGATTGAGGCAGTGGGTACTAGTCTCTGGATAAATACGCTTAGCACTGCACACACCTGACATGTTCAAAAATGCACCAGAAAGAGAGCCTTTTGTAAAAAGTTGGCAAGGCAAGTTGGGCCTTATACAACGATTGGTCAAAGTAAAAGAGGTTATTCCCCCTTCTTGACAACTTTGAAGCTTTATATCCTAGGGATGTAGAATTTAACAAAAAAATGGTCTCTCTCGACTGTGGACCCAGCCATTCTTGCACTGCATTCTCAAATTACTATTCCTATTGTGGTTCAGATTCAGTGGATAGGCATTTTTTGACTAAAATCCTCCTTTGCACTGCCCCACAGCCAGCTATTGCTACCTTAGCGGTTGCCTAGACTACGAATGACTGGGCTGGAGAAACCAGTAGTGAACTTTCTCCTAATATGGATATTTCTAGTATTTCTTAAAAGGTTACAGTTCTTGCTCTCGACCCCACTATTTTGTATAGCCACCATGGGAAATGGGATCCATCAGATCTCCAGGATGTCTTTACTTTCTGCGCATATGTGCAAAATTTTACCTCCAAAAGCTGATCTCCAGCTTTTAAACAAAGTTTAAATAGTTTAAACCCTTACCTTTATTACAAGCTGCAATGGCTGGAAATGCTGTATAAACTGTATGTAGCCTCAGCTACATGCAATACATGCTGTGCTTTGGTAGTTGGATGGGAACTTCCTGTCCCACTCCTAGAACAAAACAAGCTAAGTGGTGATCAATCTTTTACAGGGAGCTTTGTATTCTATAAATGAATTGATTGGCTGGGTTGGATATTGTGACATGATCCGCTCACCTCTCGGACTCTCATACAATGCTTCCTGTGAAAGATTAAACTTCACTCTGCCCCAACTTGATTTTGTTCTGGGACTGAGACAAAAAGGTCTCATCCCACTGCCAGAACACACCGCTGTGTACTGCAGCTGAGGCTACATAAAGTTTATACATTTTTCAAACCACCACAACTGTTAGTGAAGATAATAGTTAAAGGTTCACCCCATTTCCCATAGCAAAGGGATAGTTTACTGACAATTAGGGTAGATTTAGGTGTGCGTCTAAATCTCCCCTTCCTCAGAAGCCTGAGCATTCAGATCATACTTCAGAGTCTACTGACAGGTGTGAGGAAGCGATATGATGCCTCCTCACCACCTGTTTTAACCCTATTTTTTCTGACAAACACCCAGCAACTGCATGCATTGCACGTGAATATGGGACGTTTGTAGCGCTTTCCCATTTGCCTGAGTGTGTAGCTGTAGACAGGCTTTCTGCCTGCGATCGCTATATGTCAGGTAAACTTTGCCGTGGGCAAAGCATCTCGGCTGCAGTGGCGTCACTGGGGGGGTCCATGGCAACACCATCATTATACTGTGCTCCCATATGTGCCCCCCCAATTAACACAGCTTTTTTTTGTAGCGGGTGACCCGCAGACCGCATCTGCTCGGGCCGCCGCCGGAATAACACAGGCTCTCTTGAGAGGGAGAGCATCCCTGTCAGCTCCTGTGGGGGATTTCTACCCCCTCCCTCTTCTCGGTGACACTCTGCATAATGTGAGATGCTCTCGCACAGCCACATCTGCCCGATCTGCTCCCTCCCCCCGCATCCTCATTGGAGGGGAGGAGAGCGATTTGCAGGAAGGACTCCACCAGCAGCACAGGATTCTGGGACATGTAGTCAGGGCCAGCGCATAAGGCCCTTGCCTTATGCGCTGCCTGACCTCGGAAACACATCAAGAAGATGATGAAGGAGAATGCTCAAGTCAGGTGTGCTGGATAGGGGGGAGGGGGTGATTGAAGGCATAGGTGGGTGTGCTGGATGGGGGTGATTGGAGGCATAGGTGGATGTGCTGGATGGGGGGTGATTGGAGGGATAGGTCGGTGTGCTGGATGGGGTAAAGTTTGGAGGCATAGGTGGGTGTGGTGGATGGGGTGGTGTTTGGAGGCATAGGTGGGTGTGCTGGATGAAAGGGGGGTGATTGGAGGCATAGATGGGCGTGGTGGATGGGGGGGTGATTGGAAGCATAGGTGGGCGTGCTTGATAGGGGGGGTAATTAAAAGGCATTGGTGGGTGTGCTGGATAGGGGGGTGATTGGAGGCATCATAAGTGGGGGGAAGGGAGGATTGAAGGCATATGTGGGTATGTTGGGAGGCATATTGGGGGAGGGGGGCAATTAGAGGCATAGGTATGCTGGATGGGCGAATGATTGAAGACATTGTGCTGGATGGGGGGCCATAAGTGAAAGAGGTGTGCTGGGGGGGGGGGGGGCCCATCTGTGAATGGGGGAGAGCTTCACAGAAGATCCAAAGGCTATTAACCTCCACAGCATCCCTGCACAGAAGATTTCTCCATGATCCAGCTACTTGGGATAACCTTTACTACTGCTAAGTAAGCTTGCTAAAGCTATAGAGTTTTTTTTTTGTTTTTTTTAGCTAAACTTCATCTTTAAAGTTGTAGTAAAGTCCAGTATATTTTTTTCTTTTTAGGGACCCCCTGCAGGTATATACCATAATGTGCTAATATGGTTGGTTTCTATGCAGAAGTGAGCCTGATTTTGCACTTTCCAGCTTTAGTAAATAAACCCTATTGTGTATTTAAAAGTGGGGTATGCTTGTAACTCGTTTTTGCATTTGATGCCCATCGTCAGGATATATAAAGTGGTTGCATATGATGCCCATCGTCTTGTCTGGAATGTTTACGCGTTTGATGCTCATTGTCAGGATGTATAACGTTCATACATCATTTATATACCCTGACCATTGGCATCAAATGCATAAAGGGTTTGCATTTGATGCCCATTATCAGGAATATTTCGTGTGTGTGTGTGAGATATATATATATTCTATTATTTTATATTTAATAAAAACCAAAACAGAAAAAGTTACTTGCACACCAACGCAAATCCCTATGCACATTTAAATAACTGGAGGTTTTCTAGTATCACTACACTAACTCACCTAAGAGGTTTTGACATGGCAGGTGAGCTTACACATTAATAGCCACTGAAGCGATACTAAAAACATCCAGTTATTTAAATAGGCAGAGGGATTTGGGATAGTGCACAGGTAACTTTTACCTTTGTTTTTTTTATTGTATATATTGGGGCATAGTTGGCGCCCAAGAGTAGTGGGAGTTTGAGCACAGGGCTTAATATTGTATATTTCTATGCATTTAATACCCATTGTCAGGATATATAAAGTGAAATATATATATATTGCGTTTTATAGTTGGCCCTCCTACTTTCATCCCTGTGCCCCCATATATATGAAAGCTGAAGATGCCATTACTCAGCTGCGGCATGTCAACACCCCTGTCCTTTGCCTATTGCAGCTTAAGGGATGGGGGCGGTTGGCGGGCAGCAAAAACGAGGCTCAAACACGTATGTTCTCCCTCTCTTGCATCTGGTGCCTGACAACTGCTGCTCATTAAAGCCTATTTTCAGCTTTGCTGTCACTTTAAATAGATTGTTCTGACCAAGCAAACTATTTCCTTCAATAGGAAATACAGCTGCTGTCAGCACTGTATAAACTGTAAGTAGCATTAGTTACCTACAGTATACAGCACTGTGTTCTGACAGCAGAATGGGGACTTACCATCCTGTTCCTGGAACAAAATCGAGTTCACAGGAAGCCTTGGTATTTTTATGAATGAATACATGATCATGATCTCTACCTCAGCAAATCAGAGGAAACCTTGTATTCATGCATAAAAATCCAAGCCTTTTAGTGAATGACTGAGCAGCGCTAAGCCCGTCTCAATTTTGTTGCGGGAAGGGGGAAGTCCCGGTACCATGGCCGGAACACAGCGCTGTATACTGCATGTAGCAATAGCTATATACAGCTTGTACAATGCTGATCCTCCATTCTCTTCTGGGGAGCAGCGAGTGTAAACTAAAATGCGTCCATTTACACTCACCGACATCCAATCTGATCTGCTAAAAACAGACGGATAGGGATCTGCTCCCCTTCCATATAGCAGATTAGATCAGATGGCAGTGAGGTGTAAACGGACCGACGATCTGTTCACAACGGACTGCCCATATACCCTGTTTCCCCGAAAATAAGACCTAGCGTGATTGTCAGTGATGGCTGCAATATAAGCCCTACCCCCCCAAATAAGCCCTACCCTGTTTCCCCGAAAATAAGCCTTACCCTTACCGCCTCCACCCGCCAACCCACTCACTGCACAGGACATCGCCAATCACTTCAAACAGAAGATTGATACTATTCGCGCTGAGATCTCTACTGTGCCGACACCCTCCACGATTTACACTTCATGCCCACAGGCACAATCATTATTTCCCTCTTTCAACCCCACCTCTACAGACAAAGTTGCTAAACTACTTGCTAATGTCCACCTTACCACCTGCCCTCTGGATCCTGTTCCCTCACAAATGCTACGTTCACCCTCTGGCCCTATACTACACTCTCTAACCCACATCCTCAATCTCTCCCTCTCTTCTGGCATCTTCCCTAACTCTCTAAAACATGCACTTGTCAGACCCATACTTAAAAAGCCCTCACTGGACCCATCCAATCTTAACAACCTACACCCCATCTCCTTGCTCTCCTTCTTATCCAAACTCCTCGAACGTCTGGTCTACAACCGACTGAGCGTCCACCTCGCTGATAATGGCCTTCTCGATCCCCTTCAGTCTGGATTTCGTCCTCAACACTCCACAGAAACTGCTCTCCTAAAACTAACAAACGATCTACTAACGGCCAAAACCAAATCGACACTATTCTGTACTCCTACTCCTGGACCTCTCTGCTGCCTTTGATACGGTTGACCACCCCCTCCTCAAAAAACTACACGCCTTTGGTCTCCGTGACTGTACACTTCGCTGGTTCTCTTCCTACTTATCCAACCGCACCTTTAGCGTTTCTTATAACTCTTCTTCCTCCTCTCATCTTCCTTTCTCTGTTGGGGTCCCTCAGGGTTCTGTTCTTGGACCTCTACTGTTTTCAATCTACACTGCCTCCCTGGGTCACCTCTACGCTGATGACACCCAAATCTATTTCTCTACCCCTCAGCTCACTCCCTCTGTCTCCTCACGTATCAGTAATTTACTCTCAGATATATCAGTCTGGATGTCTCACCACTTCCTTAAACTCAATCTAGCCAAAACCGAACTTCTAATTTTTCCTCCCCCTATGCCTCTTCCCCTGATCTCTCTGTCAAAATCGATGGCACAACTATAAGCCCATCCCCACATGCCAAGGTTCTAGGTGTAGTCCTAGACTCTGAACTCTCCTTCAAGCAACACATCCAATCACTGTCCAAATCCTGCCACCTCAACCTCCGCAACATCTCCAAAATACGCCCCTTTCTAACCAATGACACAACAAAGCTCTTAATTCACTCGCTGGTCACCTCTCGCCTGGACTACTGCAACTTCCTTCTCATTGGCTTACCTCTACATAGTCTATCACCTCTTCAATCCATTATGAATGCCGCTGCCAGACTCATCCACCTTACCAATCGCTCTGTGTCTGCCACTCCTCTCTGTCAATCCCTCCACTGGCTTCCGCTCGGCCAAAGAATTAAATTCAAAATTCTAACAACTACGCACAAAGCCATCCACAATTTCGCCCCCAGCTACATCACTAGCTTGGTCTCTAAATACCAACCTACTCGCTCTCTTCGTTCCTCTCAAGACCTCCTGCTCTCTAGCTCCCTTGTCACCTCCTCCCATGCTCGCCTCCAGGCCTTTTCCAAAGCCTCTCCAATCCTATGGAACTCCTTACCCCAATCTGTCCGCTTATCTCCTACTTTATTAGCTTTCAGAAGATCCCTGAAAACCCTTCTCTTCAGAGAAGCCTATCCTACTCACACCTAACTGTACTTTCATTTTTTTTTTTTTTCCATCAGCTCATCCCCCACAGTTATTACCTTTTGTCTCCACTTGACCCTCCCTTCTAGATTGTAAGCTCTAACGAGCAGGGTCCTCTGATCCCTCCTGTATTGATTTGTATTGTAAGTGTACTGTCTGCCCCATGTTGTAAAACGCTACGCAAACTGTTGGCGCTATATAAATCCTGTATAATAATAATAATAATAAGACCTACAAGGACTTTAACTAGGACTTATTTGGGGGGGTAGGGCATATATTGCAGCCATCACCGACAATCACGCTAGGTCTTATTTTCAGGGAAACAGGGTAGGAGAGTGGGCTGTGTCTGTGTCTGCTCTGCACAAGTGGACCGTGCACGGACCAGCCATCTGCCTGCTCAGTGGGGATCAGCGGACAGATTCCTCGCTGAGCAAGCAGACTCCTAGCCAAGGACTCACATATACTTTAATACTGACCCCTGAATTGCGTGCATAATTAAATCATTAAGTAACATGCACAGTTCAGGGGTCAGGATTAAATAACACACTTTTTCAGAGATCAGGCGTAACAGTTCAGGGATCAGGACAGCCAGTTGTAGTTTGGAGCATCAGCACCGAAGCCGCCGAGTAGTGTAAGATTTGCAGTACGCAGGCCCCAATCCAGACTGGTGCTTGCAGCTGGAGTTGGAAATTGAACAGTGGAGCAGTCTGTGAGTGTGGCAGCATGACTTATCGCGCACTTGTAGGGCACCATAGCAAAGCCATTTTTTGAGTTGCCGGAGCCTGCACACTACAAACTTTACATTCTGGTACAAAATGTATTCCTAAATCAAGGGATGTCTGTTTTCCCGGGGACAGACTTCTCACCACAGGCCCTGCGCCTGGGAAATATGGATGAATTGTGAACTTACCCCCCTGACATTATCAGGCAGGTTAATTTTCCCCCTGCTCTGCAGTCTTTAGATAATTCCACCTAGTAGTCTAATCCTGAGTTCCCTACGCGTTCTTCAATTTGTACATCCTTCTGCATGATCCTGCTTACAGTATGTCAATTCATACCCTGCATGTACCCTATCCTGTTCATACTCTGTTCTTCCCTCTGGGATCGAGTCCCACCTTTCCTGTCTGAGCCCATTCGCCCATTAAAGGTCAGGTTCTAACAGGTCCTACAGCCTGGAACCCTGGTGCCCAACAAGCGACCTGCAGGCTGTATGCAGACCACAGGCTCTCTACATATGGCCTGCTAGCTTTTGGGCACCAGTTAGAAAGCAGAGTGGCAGCTGGGTGCTGGAACAATCTCTGCTCTCTACCAGCTGGCAGAGTTGCTGTTAGCTCATAATGAGCGTACGTAAGTGCAGCTAGTGGGGTGTGGTTTAGGTTCAGTTTACACACAAGAATGAAAACTCTGCTTAACATACTTGAGATGATGGAAGTCATGGAATTCTGGAGATGGCAGGAAGGGGAGGTGGTAGCCGCAGTGAGAGATAGTAGTGGTTATCAGCGCAAGACAGAACCACAACATAATGGTTGCTACATGGGAGCCCATCAGCATCGGTCCAACCATGGAAGGCAACATGTTGGAAAGCTGCAATAAGAAGAGCACATGAACATTAAATGTCTAAAACAAGGATACATGGTACACACCAGCTTTTTGGCTTGTCTCTGCCAATTACTGAGACACAAACGTAGGGGAAGCATTTACTTTCTCCAATAGCGCTGGAAACTGACACCAATTCAGCCTACAAGTCCAGTCTAATCATCTGTATCAATACATATTCTCAAATGCTTCATTGTGCATCATTAAGCAACCAGCTATTAGATAAAATCTGCAATAGGGGAAATTAGGAGGCTGTCATTACTAAGCTCCTTCTAAAAATGTTAGTTGCCTGGCTGCCAATGGCTTTAATACTTTCTTAAAGTGTATGTTTGTTTATTTATTTTTTCAGGTTTGGACAGAGTATGGAATAATTTGAATTTCTATGGGGTATTTATTGTTTATGTGAAGTGAAAGGATGAGGAAGGCAGCCATGGCAATTGTTCCAAATACGGTTTTTATTTAGCACAATAAAAAAATTCTATTTAACTTTAAAATTGACAGCCAATGTTTTTTGGAGGTTACACAAGAATCCGTCTTCATCAGGGCTTAGATTTTTTGTGCAGAAAGGGTCTGGAGTAATAGTTTAATTCTGGGATAAAATTCTTAGTAAAAACACAACTAGAAGCTTGTTGAACTGTATGGTAGTTTAGCCACTTCAACTGAGCAAGCTCCTAACAAATGGACAGGAACAGCCAGAATACATTTAAAAAGGCAGAGACTGATTTAGCCTCAGGGATTCACTTTAATTACTTTGAAATTAAATGTCACTGTAAAGTAAAGTGACCCTTCATTCCTAGGCGTGCGTACAGGGTTCAGGAGGCATGTCTCCAGACCTAAATCCTATTGAGCATTTGTGAGGCATCCTCAAATGGAAGGTGGAGCAGCGCAAGGTCTCTAACATCCACCAGCTTTGTGATGTCGTCATGGAGGAGTGGAAAAAGACGCCAGTGGCAACCTGTGAAGCTACACTGTGTGTGTGTGTGTGTGTGTATAAAATTATATCTACACACAGTATATCAGAAAAGTGAGTACACCCCTCACATTTTTGTAAATATTTTATTATATCCTTTTATGTGACAACACTGAAGAAATTACACTTTGCTACAATGTAAAGTAGTTAGTGTATAGCTTGTAGAACAGTGTAAATTTGCTGTCCCCTCAAAATAACTCACACAGCCATTTATGTCTAAACCACTGGCAACAAAAGTGAGTACACCTAAGTGAAAATGTCTAAATTGGGCCTAATTAGCCATTTTCCCTCCCCGGTGTCACATGACTCGATAGTGTCACAAGGTCTCAGGCAGTGACGGCTGGTGAAGTTTTAGGATGGGGGGCGCCAGACCCCGCCCTTCCTTTTTGACCCCTCCCAATTCTCATAATACCCACCCCTTATAGAATCCACCCACTCCGCCCCCTATATTCCACTTCCATCCATAGTGTCAGGAGTATACAGCCCCAGCAACCCAGCCATTAATGTCTAAACCGCTGGCAACAAAGGTGAGTACACCCCTAAGTGAAAATGTCCAAATTGGGCTTAAAGTGTCAATATTTTGTGTGGCCACTATTATTTTCCAGCACTGCCTTAACCCTCTTGGGCATTGAGTTCACCAAAGCTTCACAGCTTGCCACTGGAGTCCTCTTCCACTCCTCCATGATGACATCACGGAGCTGGTGGATGTTGGAGACCTTGTGCTCCTCCACCTTTCCTTTGAGGATGCCCCACAGATGCTCAATATTTTTTCATTTCTGAAGACATGCTTGGCCAGTCCATCACTTCTACCCTCAGCTTCTTTAGCAAGGCAGTGGTCGTCTTGGAGGTGTGTGTTGGGGTCGTTATGTTAGAATACTACCCTGTGGCCCAGTCTCTGAAGGGAGGGGGATCATGTTCTGCTTCAGTATGTCACAGTACATGTTGGGATTCCTGGTTCCCTCTATGAGCTGTAGCTCCCCAGTGCCGGCAGCACTCATGCAGACCATGGCACTCCCAACACCATGCTTGACTGTAGGAAAGACACACTTGCCTTTGTACTACTCACCTGCCACCACACACACTTATCACCATCTGAACCTAATAAGTTTATCTTGGTCTCATTAGACAACAGGACATGGTTCAAGTAATCCTTGTCCTTAGTCTGCTTGTCTTCAACGGACTGTTTGAGGGCTTTCTTGTGCATCATCTTTAGAAGAGGCTTCCTTCCGGGACGACAGCCATGCAGACCAATTTGATGCAGTGTGCGGCGTATGGTCTGAGCACCGACAGTCTGACCCTCCACACCTTCAACCTCTGCAACAATGCTGGCAGCACTCATATGTCTATTTCCCAAAGTCAGCATCTGGATATGACACTGAGCACGTGCACTCAACTTCTTTGGTCGACCATGGCGAGGCCTGTTCAGAGTGGAACCTGTCCTGTTAAACTGCTGTATGGTCTTGGCCACTATGCTGCAGCTCAGTTTCAGGGTCTTGGCAAGCTTCTTATAGCCTAGGCCATCTTTATGGAGAGCAACAAGAAAGTTCCTCAGAGAGTTCTTTGCCATGAGGTGCCATGCTGAACTTCCAGTGATCAGTATGAGAGAGTGAGAGCGATAACACCAAATTTACCACACCTGCTCCACATTCACACCTGAGACCTTGTAACACTAACAAGTCACATGACACGGGGAGGGAAAATGGGTAATTGGGCCCAATTTGGACATTTTCACTTAGGGGTGTACTCACTTTTGTTGCCAGAGGTTTAGACATTAATGGCTGTGTGTTGAGTTATTTTGAGGGGACAGCAAATTTACACTGTTATACAAGCTGTACACTCACCACTATAAGTATATTATATATATATATATATATACATATATATACACACACACACACACACACACACACACACACACACACACACACAGTTCAGTTATTGTCTTCTACTTACAATGTGTTCCAGAGGATGAGCATAGAGTGACACCACGCCTACGGGGGCCGTCCACTCGTGGTGCTGTTTATGAACATGCTTGTATATGCTTGGGTGATGGAACAGCCTGCACAAGACAAAAATGTATCACAATTTACTGCACAAATATTTTTTTAAAGCGTGTTCTCTAATATTTAGAGATTGCACACATGAATATCAAGCTTTGAACAGAGTGGGAAAGAAATAGAATCACTCTGATTTTTTTTTTTTTTTGCATCCTCATTGAGGGTATATCCTCTAACTTCTTGTCAGGAGAGGAAGCAATGTGAACGTTCTCCATTGAGGACACCATGAAAACACTGAGGACTGCAACAACACACTTTTTCCCAGTAAAAGGAGCAGGGGATAGTACCAATTTCAGTTTATTACTGTCTGTATTTTCTGTACCAGTGACAATGGCAGGTAGCCCTAATTTCTCATCTTACAGTTCCAGGACTAGAAATGAGGAGACATTTCTCTGACAGACAGCAATAAAAAAAAAAAAACTTAATCAAATATTTGCTCCTACCAAGTGTATCCAAAATATATTGCAGGTTTCAGGGCTGTCATCCTGATCTTGGCTTCACAATGTAAGCAGTCCCTAAACATAACAGGAGTTTTAACTCTGCAGGCCTAACTGGATGCATGCTTGTTCCATGTTAGTGTCTCAGAAAGAGTGAAGCCGGGATTGGAATAGCAGCCCTGGAGCTTGCAGGTTAAAAACCAAGTCATTAATGGGAAGCAGGGAAACAGACAGCAATAGAATCACAGCAGAGAGGGAAAATGTTAGAACTGAGAAGCAAATTAGTAGAAAAAAAAAAAAAAAGGGTGTTCAAGGATAACCTCTTAGTACATCTATTCCAACCAAACACATATATAATGTATATAAAAACATATCTTTATTACAAAACATGTATTAAAAGTATGCCAATGATGGGGAGTACACTACCATCATACATTATATAAAATCATACAGCCAAGTGACAGATGGATAGAAGAGTATCCAATGCGTTTCACGGCCGTAGCCGACTCCTCACGGCTTCAAGGTCTCTTCATCTGACCCAATGCCGAAATAAATCATCATGTCTGTATAGACTATGGGGAGGCAAACATGGAAACAACAGCAAAGATTATGCTCAGCATGAATGGGGTAACCCAGAGGGGAGATGGAGACAGCTGCCACCATCCACACACACAATTCCCTCTGAGCAAAAAGACATAGTCACAAGAGGTAAGTGTCACTCAGTGTATATTCGATGATAGAGTGGTGGCACAGACAGGTAATTCCAGGCAAGAGTCATATCATCCTTTCATTAAGACTTTTCCTGAGGGGCCGCCAAGCACACCAAGCTCGATGGTCCCTTAGCACACAAGGCGAGTGTGGTCCTCAGGAGGCTAAGGGACCATCTGGTTTGGTGTGCTTGGTGGAGGATGATGGCAGCTGTCTCCAGCCTCCCCTATGGGTCTATACAGACATGATGATTTATTTTGGCATAGTGTCATATGAAGAGACTTTAAAGCCCTGAGGAAGCAGCTACGACTGCGAAATACGTTAGATACTCTCCTATACGTCTGACTATTATGATTTTATGTAATGTATGATTGGAGTGTACTCCCCATCGTCTGTATACTTTTAATACATGTTTTGTAATAAAGATATATTTTTTTTTTATACAGTATGTTTTCTTGTTTGGAATAGATGTACTGAGAGGGTATCCTTGAACATCCATTTTTTTCTACCGATTTGCTTCTGAGTATATTTCACTAGGGTGATAAACTCTAGGTACAAGGTTGGATTAACCATTACCAACTCTTCAGGGTGCCTCTCTCACAATTTATTTCACCATTTGTACAAAATGTTAAAACTGTTTACAAGTTTTTTTTGCTAATTGTATCGCCTATTGGGGAGATTTCTTGAATTTCTGTTACATCAAAAAGACAGGAATGTAAAAAACTACACAGGTTCTAACTTTATTCCACTCTGTTAATACTGCAGACTGCATTTTCTTTTACCCTACCTGTGTGAATAGTAGAAAAGGATTTCTTCGACAAGTGCAAAGACTGAGAGCTCCAGGAGAACCCAATGGAATGTTGGCAGTTCTGTGCCACAGGGATTGCCCCGCCACTGCATGAACGGGTACATGAGAAGAACCATGGGGCATGAAAGGAAGAGTTGGTTGAAGAGCACAACTTTCACTGCATGCTTTAGCTTTCCAGGTTCCACCTAGGGGCAGGAAGTACAAAACAGTAACACCACACCAAGAACAAAACCAAGAGCATTTGCCCGTCACAAATCATACAAAATTCTCACCTATTTTTTTTTAAACATCACTAAACAATGCACTATACGACACAATCATAAGGACAGGACCTCTGTTTGCAACCAGTTAGAAGTGAAAGTTCCCATTTTACTTCCTGATGGGTTTGATTTACAGTATACTTGACCTGACCTTAGATGATTCTAAGCTAAGGTAAGAAAACAGTACTGAACATCAGGAATGGGGTGAAAATTAGCAATTCGCAGAAGTCGATGTCCCATGTACAGCCTTGCCCTAAGAGCCAAACCAGCTCCACAGGGATGCAAATATTGAAGTATCCTGAAAGTGAACAAGTTCTAAAATCTTTCTAAGGCACCTTACGCACTGGTGGGATCCCCAGCTGACTTAGAGCAGAATGGGATAGATGTCATGTTTGTGACATCCGTACTTATTCAGTTTTTTTCTTGTGCGTTTACTTTAGCTTTATGGACAAAATGTTGGATATATGGGCATCCTGATGAAAACAGACTTGCTTCCATTTACATCAGGCTAACGCCAATTTGTCTTGTTCAGGTACAGAAAACTGACAGGCCGACCTGATTGTACCATCTATGTGAAAGGGGCTTAAGGCAAGCATTTTAATAAAGTGCTAGCACCTTGTGGAGCCTACAGGTAGCTATGATCAAAAAAAAAAATCTGTGGAACTGGTTTGGATCCTAGGCCCAGGCTGTACAGTTCACTTTGACTTCTGCCCAGGTCAAGGTAAACCTTGTGGTTTCCCCTATGCTCACACACACCAACCAACTAAGGATACATTTCTTGTGAACTAGGCTATAAAAGACCACTTACATTGTCACTGGCACATGCTTCTCTAATGATCCATTTGAGGCATTGCTAAACATAAAGCCAAGGAAGTGGGCCAGGGTATGTTTACTTTAAAGGTAACATGTCAGCAACAAATACGGGAGCTGCTACCGCTGATTCATTTTTAGGGTGCAAAATATTGTTTTACTGCAATACATTAACAATTGCCACATTAACAAAAATGTTTCCACCTCAGGCTGTGGCCTATGCTCTGTTCATGCAAAACCATACACACATCCAGTAAAACCTACCGGATCATTCTTTCCTGGCTGGATTCTGTAGCGGGTAAAGATGCTTGGTTTTCCAGTCAGGTCGATCATCATTAGTACAGCATTGTACATCCAGAATGACAGGCTGGGAATCGCCATTGCTCCTGCAGGTCAGGCAAAGTGTCACATCACAATCAATGTCTCAATGTCAGTATTTTTTGAAGCAAATTATATATATATGTTAAAAAACCTAAGGTAAGAGATGGCTTTGTGCCTCCAGCATTAATCCAACTGCAGCTGTCATGTATAGTGCTAGTCACAAATAGTAGTAAATATCTGATTGGTTGCTATGGCCAATATGCTATCCTTCTCTCTAATTTTATTTCCAGGCGCCTGCTCTTGTCAGCATTGATGGATTAAGTTAGACTCACAAGACCCCAGGACCAGCCCTCTTCATAGCTTAAAAGGTTTCACTCTCCCTACTCGGTATTCTTTTTTCCTTTTCTGAGACCTAGGGACAGCAAGATCCCTTCAGAAGAAGCTCCCTTTCCACCTAGGCTATACCTTCTACCAGTAGTGAAGGCTCTGGAGTTATCCCTAAACAGGGGTTATCCAGGACACACTCGGTGGCAGGGTGAGACTTTATAACATAATTTTGCTTTGTATTGCTTTTTGCAGCCCTAACTAGGCTCCCCTACCCTTCTACTCCTTTCTCCAATGCTCAATATGGAATCTATTGTCACTTTCAGTCCTGGCTTGTCTAATTTCTTCTTCCCCAAACTATAGTGCTACAGTGTGGACGAAGGTATCTGTTACTTCCAGCAGACCTTCCACCCATGGGTCAGGAGGAATCTTTACCCTTGAATCTGGATCTCACAAGCAGTAAACCTCGGCATGGGTTAGAGGTCCATCACAAGACAGGCTCCTTAACCCTGGGGACTGGATTATTTTTACTTCAGTTGACAGTCTCCAGGGCTGGGGGAGGGGGGGGGGGGGTTAGACACACTGTCAGGCCTAGGCATTTTAAAAGGAAATGGTCTCTTCCTCTGGGATTATCCTTAGGCATCTTGAAAATCAAGGTAGCATTCCAGGCTCCCCTATTCTTTAAACTGCTACTTCAGCATCAGAAAGTGAGGTTGAAAAGTTTAAATGGCGGTGGCATATATATATATATATATATATATATATATATATATATATATATATATCAGGGCGGTAATCTCTATCCAGAAGTTTCACCACTGTCACAACTTTGCTGACCCCGTGAAGTAGTCAATGAACATTCGCCATGTTCAGAAAACTTCTCTTCAGGTCGATATTATGACCTCATGCCACGATGCCACACTCCCCTTGTATTTCTCAAGGACTCTTTATTCCAGTGCTTTGGTAACAGTCATGGAAGTTTCCCCTGCTCCATGCGTTGCCTCCTGCTTCTTGGACGTCACAGACTTGAATCTCACCAGTGGTCGTCTGCAAAGCAACTAGTTGGTCTCAATGATATATTTGTTAATCACTACAAGCTGGATTTGCTTTCTGATCCTCAAGTGGAGTTCGGCTATACAGTGGAATGGGTGCCTGGCATACAGAAAATTCAATGAAAAGTTCTTACAGTGATTTTACTTTCCAGGTGCCTCATCATGTCAGCACACTTTACCGCCTTGTGTCTGTCTAATTTTTTAGGACTTTGTTATAAGAACACTGAGGAGATATTTTAAGCTATGAAAAGGGGTCTGTCCTGGGGTCTCATGGGCAGAGCCTAACTCATCATTGCTGACATGGTGAGGTATCTGGAAAGAAAAATTATGGTGAGAGTTGTTCTCACTCTTGCCCTTAATAAGATTAACAGTTTTACTTCTTCCTAAATATACTTGTGCACATTTGTAATTTTGACCAGGGGGTCCTGAGTTTTAGGCAAACAGCACAGCCAGGCTGGAGGTATCATATCTCCACTAGAGTAAAACAATACAGCTGGTCACCTCTTTGCCTAGTACTTGGAAATGGACAGTGAAGGAGAAGTAATGGACTGATAAGGTCACCCTTCCCTCCCTCTCCTTTTATTACTATGGGGTTGATTTACTAAAGACAAATAGACTGTGCACTTTGCAAGTGCTGTTGTGCTCATTTTCCTTCGTAAACATGCTTAAACGTCACTTTGTAAAAGGGTACCCAATAAGGTGCAAGAAAAATGTAACAAAAAAAAACAAAAAAAACAGGATTTTTGTTTGCACATGATTGGATAATGGAAATCAGCAGAGGTTTATCACATTTACTAAGCTCTGGGGACAATGAGTGAAACTGCACTTGCAAATCACACAATGTATTTGCCTTTGATAAATCCACCTCTTTGTTCTTTGTCAGCTTTCTGGCATGCTGTTGAGCTCTATTTGTTCAGAGTGTATCATAAAGACAAAATTCAAGAATGTATTAGTTGCATTTAAAAATACCTGCATTTAACAATACATTAATATTTTAATTATTACATAACTACATTAAACTATGTTTTCAATCTGCCCTGGAGTTGAGCTCCAGCTGCATATAAGTAAAATCAAGACATACTACTGCATAATGAAGTTTGATGAATACTCACCTAAACAGTATAAGGCCAATTCATTTCCACCATAGTAGCTGTGCAGCTTCCCCCATTGGGCCTGCCAGAAGTCACCTGATGCGCCCCAGAAACGCTGCAGGTGCCTGAAATAAGAATAAAGTCAGGACAACAGATGTAAAATGTGATACCAGCCTAGTCTTACAATGTTTATGTGTTGTTGGTGAGACATGTATTGCATTACATTAAACATTAAATTTAAAATTCGGGTGGATATTAAAAATACAATGTCACACAGCCATGTATTTTTAAAAACTAATAAAACACGCACATATACATATACATAGAGATTGATTGATATATATATATATATATATATATCAATCACACATACACACACAAGCTGCCCGGTGATCAGTCAAACCCCCCTCCTGTCGCTCGTCAGCCCACCAGCCCCGCACTTACCCCATCTAGGTCGCGGACAGCGCTTCCTACTCGGCGGCTTCACCCTGCATCTCCTCCTCCTCGGTAGCCAATACAATCGCTTCTCCTCTTTAGCCAATTGGGACTTAAGACCCACTTCCTGATTGGCCAGGGAGGAGAATCAGGAAGACAATAGCGAATATTAATTTGCTATTGTCACACAACTGGGTGGGCTCAAGACGCAGTGCTCTGCGCCCAAGCCCACCCTTTTTTAAAGCCAATTAGAACCCCAGGCTCTAATCAGGTTCTTAAAAAAATATATATAAAATAATAATATTATTATTATTAAATATAAAAATTATACATTGTATATGCAAATTATGATGTAAATGCAAATTTCTGAACCTCTCCTGATATTAGCCTCTTATAATGTCCTCTAAAGTGGCACTCACATTTGGAGATAGATGGTGTGACAGTGCTGCACCTTGTCATTGTGTCAGAAGGCTTAGATGTCACCCAGGGTTATCACTTATGCAGGCTGAGACACTGGGATATCTGCTCTGAGTGGAGGAAACATGTTTTGCAGCTTTCTCCAGGATATTTTCTCCCGGATTGGGTTCTGGAGCCCAGAGGCTTTGTAGAGACATGGAAGTGATGAAGCCTCTAACCCTGTGTTCTAATTTTACTAAAAACCAGCATTCTGGTTGTGCAGGTTCATACTGCCTTTTAAATATAGAGGCCCTCTATGGTTTATGGCTCTTTCTGTGGAGACAAGCAGCTGTACAAGCAGCGTGTGTGTGTGAACATAGTGCCTTCTGGCGTCAAAGAAAGACGATCTGACAAAGCCATTACTTGAGAATGTTATTAAAGTGGGAGTAAACTCCCTTGGTTGATTTTTACTAATAGGTAAAAGTAAATATCTCCTAAATGTGCACAGTTTTGGAGATATTTACCTGCGAAGCCGCATACCTGTGCCGTTCCGTCAGAGTCCGGTGCTGTGAACAGTGGCTCCCACGCATGTGACATTGGGGTTCGTCCAATCAAAGTACCGGAGTCCGCCAACCTGGAAGGATGACCAGGTGAAGATGGAAGCCCTCTCAGCTCTGACAGTGTGCCATTGGAGGGCTTTAAAGGTAAGTTCTCACATAATGTGCCATTATGTGATGCACACTAGCACATTATAACTTTACCTTGTAGGTTTAAAAAAAAAACAAACGGTGGTTTACTACCGCTTTAAGAGACTGTGTGTTACTAGGTAGGGGCCTGTGGAGTAACCAGTTTGGCCATTTGTCCTTGACAAGGCTGAATGAGATAATGTGATGAGTATGTGTGGACACAGGCTCAGAAACTATGTAGTCTCGATAGCCAGAAGGCTGGAACGTTTCTATTTGTCGCTGCAATGCCAAAAACCTCTGCAAAAGTAGCCTTTTGTGTGAGTTTACTTTTGAGTAAAAGTGGCCAAAAAGCCCTGAAACACACTCCCCTAGCTGGACTGAGGTGCTACACTTGAGCCGAGTCCCCAAAATGGATTGCACGAAAGGCCAGTCAGATTCTGGATGACAAGAACATGCTGACACATGAAGAGTAAGATTACTTTCATTGCCCATTCACAGACTGAGAGCAGGGATGTGACCAAGCTGTGTTGCCCAACATCAACAGAGAAAAGTGAGGTCACTAATCTGGGTAGTACAATTCCATGGACTCGTTAAGCAACATTAAAATCCAACAGTAAAACAATTCCTATTTACAATATGTATGTGACCTATGTATTTAGCTGATTACCAGAGTTCAGCTTTATTCATACTCGCCTACTAGGGGTGAATGGATCATTGACCTGTGATAACATAGATTAAAGGCTGTGCTAAACTACAGTCACAAGACTCAGTCACAAGATAACAGGAAGCCACATTATTCACAGTGAATTTAGAACGGTCTAGTACTGCCGACACTTTCAGCTTGAGACTGACTTGTATAAAGCCACAGCCTTCCTTGTTTACTACAGATATGAGATGTTCGGGAACTTATTGCATATAAGTAGTAGCGTCTAGCTTTTGTTTGCCAAAAGGAGAACGATTCAAATAAATCTTTCAAGGATGGCTTAAAGGTAATCATATTATTTAAATCATGTCCATTCTACATATTTGTGAATATGTCACTTGACACTGCTATGCACAAGTGCCTCCGGGAACAGGTTAATAGTACCCTGAGAAAAGTATGGATTTCCATTCCTTCCTCTTGTGGAAGTTCAAGCTCTTTCTGCACATACATACCTCCCAACCTTCTGACATGAGAGAGAGAGGGACGCCTTTTAGCATAAACTATGTAGGCAAAGGACAGATCCCTGCCATACCACCAATACAAATAATCAATGTACAAAAATCATTGGTTAAAGTCACAAGTGTCCCCCCCCCCCCCATTATACTGGTATTTAAAATGAACAAATTCAATCATGTAGAGGTTAAACAGAAGAGATTTTAGAGTCTATTATAAAGAATTTGATGTGCGGATTTCTCAGCATTTGCATAGCCGTTGCAAATATTCCCTGTAATGTGTCTAATCATTTATTTCCTATGATCGTCAGCTCCATCTTGTAGCCACAAAGGCAGTATTTTCTTGCATCACTTCAATACAGAAACTATAACATTATGGCCACTAGATAGAGCTGATGATCATAGAAAATACACATGAGACACCTTATGGGGATTATTCGTAAAGGCTGTGAAATTCACACAGCAATTTTTTTTTTTTGTAAATAGACCCCTTAGTTCAATAAAACACTTTTGATCCTTAAATAATACATTATTAATAGAGGTTCCAGAGTGACAACTGAGGGGGAAACAGGGATTTGGTTCAAAAAGTGAAGAAGCCCCTCCAAATGATCTGAGCTATGTATATGTATGCAGTAGTACTGAAGAGGTAGGGGTAAGTAGGAAGGCATAGGGACTTTAATTACGTTACAGTATATCTAAATCCAAAATGTTTATTCATATAGTTTTGAATAGAGTAGGGAAGGGTTAAAACCCGTCAGGTTTTTTTTCCTATTGTTTGTTTCCCATTTGGAAAAAATTCCTTTACTTCCTGTTTAAAAGACATAAAAGGAAGAAGAAAAGGTAATCTCTCAAAACCTCACTTGGACAGTTGTTATTCAACATGTATTCCCATTGGAAGATTTCTTCTTTATTTCTCTTCTGATGTTAATTTAAATGTTTTTGGATTTTCCTTTCCTTTTGGTTTCAGTAACAGTTACTAGGACAAATTAGAGAGGGTGAAATGCCCCACCAGGGACACAGATAGCAGGAAAAAAAAAAAAAAATCGAATGCACATACAGTATTTGCCAGCACACCACGGATCATCAATTATGTCCAAATCTTTTTTGAAGAATGATCACATCACAGAAGGCATAGTGCAAGGTTTCAGAGCATGCCTGACGAAGGGTTCCTGCGTGGCTCTGGAACGTTGCACTGTCTTCTGTGATGTGATAATTCTTCAGTAAAGATTTGGACATAATTAACGACCCGTGGTGTGCTGGCAAATATGAGCATTTGATCCGTGATTTGTCCAGTTCCAGCTGGTTGTTGCTGCAGCACCCGCTACTCCTAAAGCCTTATCCAGGAAAGTGTGCGATGGGACTATCAATACTACAGCAGTAAAAATCTGACACAGTTGCTAATCTTACCCACTCATCCATTTGTGCCCCATAACAGAGATAGCCCCACCATTTCCTGTACAGGTGCCAGGCAGGACAGATCGTGATGAGAAATCTCCCCAACAGGGAACCAGAAAGCATGTAAAAGCATATCACGAAAGAAACAGTTAATGCTTCTGTCTGGTTTTAATTGTCAACAAGTAGAATGAAAAAAGAGAGAAGTGCACCGATCTTGCTTGGTAAAATAGTTTACTAAACATAAAAACAATAACCGTATGCACTCTCAAGTATCTGAATTACAGGCCGCTTTGTACACAGCCACCGTAGTTTACGGAGATCAGCTAACACTGGGGCCACTGATGCAGTTCGATGATGGACTCCATCTTCCTCCTGCACCACTGTTTTGGTGGCAGCCCAGGTTGGAAAGAGGTCTTACGCCCATACCAGTACTGCGTTGAGGCTCTCTACAGACAGAAAGCAGATTCTGACTGGCATATGTGTCCAACCACCTCCTGCAAGGTGTACACTGGTTGCCTGCCTCCCAAAAATAAATAGCCTTCCTTCAGGACCTCTCCGTTCTATTAGTATCAACAATAATTACCTTTTTGATACTCATATTTTTGATTCTAATAAGACAGATTAGCCCTGGAGTGACCATATTTATATTTGGGTGGTTATGGTGAAAGTATTTTAATAAAGTCTCACCTGCCTTTTAATTTGCTTTCTTGAAAGTGTTGCTGCAGTAGCCCAAAGCTGTGAGTTGGCACTAACAAGAGCAAAAGGTCATATCTGTGGGCTGAAAAAAAAAAAAAAATTAACAGATTTCCCCATCCACACAAAGCGAGGTGAGTGGAGAAATCCTTTCCGCTGTGCTATTGCATTCTGCTGTCCAAATTTCGATCCAAGTGTACCCACCTTTTGGATGTGATCCTTACACCTAACCTAGTGCTTGCCTTAACAATGAAGAAGACTATGGGGTTCATTTACTAAAGGCAAATAGAGAATACACTTTGCAAGTGCAGTTGAACTCTGCAAGGGAATTTGCTCCAGAACAAGTAAATTAGACGAAGCTTCACTTTCCAAAGAATCACATGCCAGTAAAATTTAAAAAAAAAAGAAGAGGCTTTTTTTTTTTTTTTTTCACGTAAATGGATGATGGAAGTCAGCAGAGCTTCCCCTCATTTACCAAGCTCTGGAGAAATTTCCGTGCACATTAGGATCTGCCTTTAATAAATTAGCCCCTTTGTTACCATGTGGAAAAAGAACCAGAACAACTACAGCAAAATACAACATGGGTACAGCTGATATATTCCAGTTACTGTGTCTAAAATGTAGCACACTGTTACAGAAGAGCCCTGCATATAACCTTACCATGTGACAGTGTTTCTGAAGGCAGCAAACGTAAGAAGACCAGTGCCTAACACAAAGGCTGTTTTCTTCACCGAGTCCCAAACTTGCCCATCCTAGAGTAAAAAATATGAACCCAGCAACTTAACAGGATATAACAATGGTAAATAGCAATGTTATAAAAATGGTGGTGTTACATAAAATGGCATGTTCAAATTAAATGTTGGTAAAAGATGATTATTGTGAAAAATAACTAACTATGTTTTTAATACCTGTAATAATAGTATTTGGTATATGAATTAAATTTTTTTTTTTTATTTTACAGACCTTTATATTCGCCTTTAAATACAGACCAAGTTATCCAGAAAAAGTAGTAGTGACATCATTTAGCCAATACAGAAATGTATGGTGCTTATGTATCAAAAAAACATTTCTCATTACCTATAAGAAGCAATCAGAATCCACATTTCATTTTCAGCTCTGCTCTACAGAAATGTAAGCTAAAATCTCATGATTTGAACTTTTCTTGTTAGCACACTTTTCATACATACAGCAAGTCCCATACATATCAATATATGTCTGTCTTTTTAAATCTCTTTAGATATAAGAAGATTGTTAGAAGTTTCAGGCACTACAAGGAGAAAAGCCTCTTGCTCATTGTAAGTCATCATTAACATGAGCATGCAGGCAGCATACGCAAGTGAATGCAGACGCGGCAGCTGTATGGACTCATCCGTACAGCAGAGTTTGGCAAGCATTCAAGGGTGGGTGTGTGGCACTGATCACAGACATTGTGCATCATAACCACCACTTGAAAATTATTATTATTATAATTATATTGTATAAAAAGGTGCATATTCATTCACTTTCCTGACAAGCGGAAAAATGAAATGTTCATACTTGGCAGGAAGGTGAAAATGAAACTCCATTATAGTTGGTTGACATACCATAATTATATATATATATATATATATATATATATATATATATATATATATATATATATATATATATATATATATATATATATATATATATATATATATATATATATATATATATATATATATATATATATATATATATATTTATTTATTTTCATTCTTGTTTCGATAGATAACTATTAAATTTACTGCATTGATCTGTCTTAATTGAATTCTTAACTAAATAATTATATGATGTCATTTGCGACTAGAGATATACTTTCCTGTAATAAGATTATCCTAATGTTACGATGTAATATTTTACTCATTACATTCAATGTTTTCTGATAATCTTTATTAAAATACTTGAACAAGGAAAATGAAAATATGAAACATTTTACTTATTTTCTAAACCGGTGTTCTATATGCATTCCCCTAGGCTGTCAAATTTATATCTAGCCAACACCTAAGGTCTTCATGTTACCTGGCTTCTGCGTTCCACGAGAACAGAGGTGTCACTTTTGCCCATCTGTAAGCAGACAGAAATATACCCATTATTAATAGGACCACAGTATACACAGAATGCCAGCAAAAATCAGAAATTCTATTAAAAATCACTTTATCATAATCAGTTTACAATGAAAAGATATCAAGAAAAAAAAAAGGCATAATCTATCTCTCTATTATATATACATATACACACACACACACACACACTATCTGACCTGTGGGAGCTACTGGGAGATGAGCTATCACTTGTAAAACGCAGAAGCTGGACTTCAGTGTTACCAAGTGATAGTGGTGAGCAGGGACCAGAAGACCTGAGCCAGAGGTGGTGGAACTGAGTTCCCCCTAGTTCCTGCTGAAAAAAAGCCCTGTTTACTATGATATGTATTAGGATGCTTCTGGCTAAAGACAGAATGTTTGTTTTCTTTCTTTTCTTCCTTTTTTTCTTACACACAAGTGAATAAGTCAGAGCCATGACTCCTCCTCTTCCCTCTTTGGGGATTATTTATTGAAACCGAAGAGTGCACAATCTGGTGCAACTCTGCAGATAAACCATTCAGCTTCCAGGTTTTGTTAAAACCAAGGAAAAAAAAAAAAAAAAAGTGCGCTTCTTCTCACATCCAACAATAATAAGTATAATTGAATCTAAAATTACAAAGTGATAAATCACAGAGTTGCAACCCAGCAAGTCTTCTGAACACAAGACTAAAAATATACATGAAGAGACCAGTGCGCTTCTCTAGATGGTCACAAAAAAAGAAATTGCATCTGAATATGTTATAACAACCTTCAATAAACCGATTTCACATTTGAAGTGACAGTTCATAAAGCTTAAAAAGTGTTACTACACCCACAACAGTAAAATCAGTCTGAGTATAACAAGCATGCTATGCTGCATATACACTGTGGAACTTAAGGGGTTAATCCTCTGCATTGTGTAAAAAGGCTGTTTTATCCTGTATGCACAGATCCTCCCCCTCCTGCACTGTCTATCTGGGGAAGGCCAGCTAACACAGGCAGAGTAGCCGACCTGCACATGCTCAGTTGTGTCTTATGCTGGAGAGAACATTTACTTGTTGATCAGAGCTAGCTAGGTCACATGATATTGACACCACACATGTGGGCGTGTATACAGGCTGCAGTGGAAATCTCCTTCCTGAACTCTCAGCATGGGGAAACTGCAGTTCATCATGTAACTGTGGTATACAAATCATCCAAATAGGTATATAGTGGCAGCATTTTAATGTTGCACTGTTCGATATCTGACAAAACTCAAAATGTGCTCAAAAAGGTTGCCATCCCCACATCTTACCACATGGTTAGGATCTCAAATTATAGAGATCTATCTTGCTATATAAACCATCCACAGAGCCCAGCAGATAAGACAAGATCATCCCAATCAGATCCCTGCAGCAGTGTCATCCAAGGCAGTCAATGGGTACATCAAGGGGCATGTGCTCACAGACTCGTTGCCACTCTCATGCAAAAGTGGAAAGAGGGGGACAACTTAGAAGGTAAAAACAAAGAGGTTTCAACACGAGTACAAACATGGTCCCGTTCCTCATCCACCAGCTCGTGCACAATGACGTCACATATGTGGCTCCAGTTGACGTGTTTCTCCGAAATAGGCGTCAACTGGGAAAGGAGGCAACTATAAAGGCCCCTTTCACACTTGTGCAACTTCAAAGTCGCGCGATTTTACGGCGATTTGGGACCAGTACTACTTTGTACGACTTTGCCACAACTTTGGCATTAACAAAATGAAAACATACATGGTGTGAGGCTTGTGCTTACAAAGTCGTACTGAAATCATGTCTATATTATTCAGATACGATTTGCATGCTAATTGAGGGTTTAACATTGAGGTCTATGGAGTACAACTCGCATGGAAGTTGGACCAAAGTAGTGCAGGGACTACTTTGAAGTCGGCACGACTTAAAGTTGTGCCAATATGAATGGTAGTCATTGAAAATCATGGAGAAGGACTTGTCATACGATTTTGCAGTACAAAATCGTGGGACAAGTCGTATAAGTGTGAAAGGGGACTGACTAAATCAACCCCGATGGTTGATGTCCAGGTAGCAACTCTGCCTTTCAAATTAGCAACACTTTCTGAGCACACACATAGTAAATACATCACATCCTTTTCTCTAGAGCAGAGGTTTCCAAACAAGGGGCCAGTTTACTGTTCTTCAGACTTTAGGGAGGCCGGACTGTGACCATTGGGAGTAGAAAAGGTCCCGACGTCAGCAGGAAAAAACAATGTCCCTTCTTTGGTGTCAGTAGGAGGGATTGTGCCCCATTGTTGGTTTCATTTGGAGGATTCGTGCCTCATCATTGGTGCTATTGGGCCCAATTGTTGGTGTCATTAGGAGGAATTGTTTCCCCATCATTGGTGTCAATGGGAGGAATTGTGCCCGTTCACTGGTGTTAGTGGGGAGGGAATTATCCCCTATTGTTGGTATCCGTGGAGGGCAGGATAAAAGCAAGCAAAGAGCTGCAACTGGCCCCCCGGGATGCAGTTTGCAGACCACTGCTCTTGAGAAAAGAGATGCTTGAGAAAGTTACAATATTTGTGGCTTTCTAAATTTGCTGAACCCCTAACTGCTACTTTTTTTCCCCCCATTAACGCTGGCCATTTCAACCTGCACTAGTTTTTGGGGATAGTCCTGTAAAATACCTTCTGTTTCAAGGTAATTAGAATTTTACATACTTTAGTGTGGGGTTTGGGTTTCTTGTGGACAAGCTTACCATCCCCTATCATGTTTATAATACTGTACCAACTACTTAAATAAGCCTGCTCTCACTGTACAAAAGCTATGCTTTTTATATAATGCACCGATAAGTGCTTAAAAGATGTCTAGAAGGTCTAAGAAAAAAAATTTAGGAAGTACCTGTGTTATAAAACATTGTGTCCAGGAAGCACAATATACAACAAGGTAACAAAGAAATTATATGCATATCTTCGATCACTATCAGAGCTCATTTATCATTCATTTAACATCTATGTGTGTGCATAGAGGTGTATTTTTTGTAGACAAATGTATTAATACACTTTAATAAAATGTGATATTTAGAATTTGGAGTGGATAGGGTTAAAGTGACACTAAACTCTGTCTTACAAAAAAAAAAATGCTATTCAAGTATGTATTCTTAATGCAAAAAGTACCTTCTATTGTTCTCAGCATCCAAATTCCCCCTTTTTTTTTTTTGCTGCTGAGATCAGACTTCTGTGTGCTGCTTTTCCATAGTCCCACTGTATGAAAAAACATAGTCACCCTCTCTTGCTTGCTCCTGAGATGGACTAGGGACTACGGGAACTGTAGTGTGCATAGAGCAGTGCAGATGACTGTAATTAATGTGAAATGTTTGTAATAAACAAACAGAAGTTAGGGGTAAAGGAGAGCTTTAGGAACTAACCCTGTAACTCTTGCACCACCGTGCTGCAATATCGTGCATTGCATGTGGTTGTGCGGCACATTCCCATAGACTTGCATAGGTTGCGTTTGGTGGCAGTAATGCCTGCAAAATGCAATATACAGTACTGAATATTTGCCGTGGCTGCAAAGCACAGCATCAGGGCCGTGGCATGTGTACAACTCTGAGTGGCAGCATGACCTCGTTCAGGTGAGCGGTTGGGAGGGAGATAAAGGGGATGCCTCAAATCTGACTTGTATCTTAGGGCAGACTTCTGGGAAAATCAGTGAGCCAATCACACAATCAGCAAATTATGTTTCTGGGGGGCGTTCTGTAGGCACAATGTGTACAGAACACCTCCAGGTAGCCATATTGCATTGCATTTTCAGAAAATTACAGAGCTGCAGATTGAAAAAGGAAAGGTCATTTTTAATAACAATATCACTTCGTAATTGTATAAGCTATATTATTTTTTCTTTATTTGATATTTTTTTCCCCCACGAAAGTGGAGTTACCCTTTAACCTCCCTGGCGGTATTCCCGAGTCTGGCTCGGGGTGGAATTTCAGTACCAAAAGCGGTAACCCCGAGCCAGACTCGGGATCGCATCGCAGTATCCAGGCCAAGTAACTTACCTTGTCCCCTGGATCCTGCGATGTCTCCCTGCTGTGTCTGCGAGCTGTCATCTCGCTGAATTCACAGTGCCGAGTGCTGACCTCCGTTCCCTGCGAGCGTTGCGACGTACGGAGTTCGGCGCCAAATTCCAAAAATTGAAAAACAAAAAAAAACAAAAAACCACCACACACAATACATACAGTATGCTGTAATCATACAGATTACAGTACTGTATAAAATAATTACACATTCCCTTTGTCCCTAGTGCTTTGTCCTATGCCCTGCATGCACTTTTATATTATAAATACTGCTCTTTCTGCCTGGAAATTAGAGATTGTCCATAGCAACCAAAAAGTGTCCCTTTACATCAAAAGTGGTTTTAGACCAGCAAGAAAACAGCGATAATAAATTAGAATCACTTGCAGAATTGAGCGATAATGATTTGTGGGGAAATTCGTCATCAAACACTGAAAGTAACAACAGCGACAATTCTGCAACTGAGCAAATTTCAGTGTTTTTGATTTGATTACATTATTGAATACATTTTATTATTATATTTTTTATAATGCGAGTTATTTATTATATTATAATTTATGATATGTGTTTCAAACTTTATCATACCCGGGATGTCTATTAGACTCTTGTTTGGACAGATTTAAGTGTGTTGTTCAGGCCTGCAATATAAAAACGACAAATTTCCATGCAAAATAATTGTACCGCTTTCAGCACCTAAAATCTGAAATAATCATACCGCCAGGGAGGTTAAGTAGTGGATGTGTACAGATAATTTTTGGAGAAAGTCTTGGTAAATTTTGGTTAATACCTGTTGCCAACACCAGTGTTAATTTCGGCAGCAAATTCCGATCTGAGTCTTATGCCACGTACACACGGTCGGACTTTGAAAGGACTTGTCCGACGGACCAAATCCGGTGGACAATCCGATCGTGTGTGGGCTTCACCGGACTTTTCCAGTCGCAAATCTGACAGACTTTAGATTTGGAACATGCTTCAAATCTTTACGTCGCAACTCCGTCGGACCCAGAAATCCGCTCGTCTGTATACTAGTCCGACAGACAAAAACCCACGCTAGGGCAGCTATTGGCTACTGGCTATCAACTTCCTTATTTTGGTCCGGTGTACGTCATCACGTACGAATCCGTCGGACTTTGGTGTGATCGTGTGTAGGCAAGTCCGGTCGTTAGAAAGTCTGTTGAAAGTCCGCCAAACTTTTGTAGCTGAAAAGTCTGACCATGTGTACGCGGCATTAGGACTAAAATGCCATTTTAGTTTTAGTCCCATTTTAGCTGACTAAATTCTCCAGTACATTTTAGTCGAATAAAATCATTTTAGTCAATTAAAATCGAATGTATTTAGTTAAATTGTAATGCATTATTTAAGCATTTCTCTAGAATTTCCAAACTCATTATATACTCCTGGAGTAAAAAAATCTAATATGTTATTTATGGTATTAAGGTTTGAACAAAGTCACAGATACAGATTTAGCCGCTGTGGACAGTCTGAGAAGGCCTGTAATGCTGCAGAGTGCTCTGGACGGTGGTCCGAGGAGGCCTGTAATGCTGCAGAGTGCTCTGGGCGGTGGTCCGAGGAGGCCTGTAATGCTGCAGAGTGCTCTGGGCGGTGGTCCGAGGAGGCCTGTAATGCTGCAGAGTGCTCTGGGCGGTAGTCCGAGGAGGCCTGTAATGCTGCAGAGTGCTCTGGGCAGTGGTCCGAGGAGGCCTGTAATGCTGCAGAGTGCTCTGGGCGGTGGTCCGAGGAGGCCTGTAATGCTGCAGAGTGCTCTGGGCGGTGGTCCGAGGAGGCCTGTAATGCTGCAGAGTGCTCTGGGCGGTGGTCCGAGGAGGCCTGTAATGTTGCAGAGTGCTCTGGGCGGTGGTCCGAGGAGGCCTGTAATGCTGCAGAGTGCTCTGGGCGGTGGTCCGAGGAGGCCTGTAATGCTGCAGAGTGCTGGATGGTGGTCTCAGGTCTGAGGAGGCCTGTAATGCTGCAGAGTGCTGGATGGTGCTCTCAGGTATGAGGGATGGCCTGTAATGCTGCAGAGTGCTCTGGGCGGTGGTCCGAGGAGGCCTGTAATGCTGCAGAATGCTCTGGGCGGTGGTCCGAGGAGGCCTGTAATGCTGCAGAGTGCTCTGGGCGGTGGTCCTAGGAGGCCTGTAATACTGCAGAGTGCTCTGGGTGGTGGTCCGAGGAGGCCTGTAATGCTGCAGAGTGCTCTGGGCGGTGGTTCGAGGAGGCCTATAATGCTGCAGAGTGCTCTGGGCGGTGGTCCGAGGAGGCCTGTAATGCTGCAGAGTGCTCTGGGCGGTGGTCCGAGGAGGCCTGTAATGCTGAAGAGTGCTCTGGGCGGTGGTCCGAGGAGGCCTGTAATGCTGCAGAGTGCTCTGGGCGGTGGTCCGAGGAGGCCTGTAATGTTGCAGAGTGCTCTGGGCGGTGGTCCGAGGAGGCCTGTAATGCTGCAGAGTGCTCTGGGCGGTGGTCCGAGGAGGCCTGTAATGCTGCAGAGTGCTGGATGGTGGTCTCAGGTCTGAGGAGGCCTGTAATGCTGCAGAGTGCTGGATGGTGCTCTCAGGTATGAGGGATGGCCTGTAATGCTGCAGAGTGCTCTGGGCGGTGGTCCGAGGAGGCCTGTAATGCTACAGAGTGCTCTGGGCGGTGGTCCGAGGAGGCCTGTAATGCTGCAGAGTGCTCTGGGCGGTGGTCCGAGGAGGCCTGTAATGCTGCAGAGTGCTCTGGGCGGTGGTTCGAGGAGGCCTATAATGCTGCAGAGTGCTCTGGGCGGTGGTCCGAGGAGGCCTGTAATACTGCAGAGTGCTCTGGGCGGTGGTCCGAGGAGGCCTGTAATGCTGCAGAGTGCTGGATGGTGGTCTCAGGTCTGAGGAGGCCTGTAATGCTGCAGAGTGCTGGATGGTGCTCTCAGGTATGAGGGATGGCCTGTAATGCTGCAGAGTGCTCTGGACGGTGGTCTGAGGAGGCCTATAATGCTGCAGAGTGCTGGATGGTGGTCTCAGGTCTGAGGAGGCCTGTAATGCTGCAGAGTGCTTTGGACAGTGGTCCGAGGATGCCTGCAATGCTACAGAGTGCTGGATGGTGCTCTCAGGTATGATGGATGGCCTGTAATGCTGCAGAGTGCTCTGGACGGTGGTCCGAGGAGGCCTGTAATGCTGCAGAGTGCTCTGGACGGTGGTCCGAGGAGGCCTGTAATGCTGCAGAGTGCTGGATGGTGGTCTCAGGTCTGAGGAGGCCTGTAATGCTGCAGAGTGCTGGATGGTGCTCTCAGGTATGAGGGATGGCCTGTAATGCACAGTGCTTTGAATGCCACTGCCAGTGGTCATAGGAGGCCTGTAATAAATGCACACATGGTGCTCTGGACAGATGGCGGTCTGAGGGGAGGCCACAGGCCTGCTGTACTTGTAATGTACACCAGCACTACACACTCGCAGTCTGTTCTCTGCTCTGGATGTGGACCGTTGTCTCGTGAGTCGGGACTGGGACAGTTTCGTCCGGACTCGGGAGGCCTGCCTGTAAAGCACAGTTCTGCTCTGGTCTCTGGCAGTTGTCACGGATGGTGCACACAGTCAATTCAACTCAATTGCTTGCTGGGAGCAGAAGCAGGCAGAGCTCCATTAAAACCGGAAGTTAGTTAATGAGGATAAACGTCCCCTGCCTCACATTTTCGTCATTATTGTTCGTCAGTGGACGAAAATGTGCTGCAATTTTCGTTTCGTTTTTGTCCAAGTAAAAAATGCAGCTGACCAAAACGTTTGTTGATGAAATTAACACTGGCCAAACACACCAAATGCATGTTATATGTATTTTAATGTGCCACAGTTTACTTCTATGGACCTCCCAAGGCACAAAAAAAAAAAAAAAAAAAGTGAATAACGAATAAAAACCTTGCGCTATGGTCTATATGTGTGAATAAATGGATAAATTACAGCTGCTCCCCTCAAAGTGTAGGACTTGCTAACTTGAGTAATTGTAAACCATGGTAGGGGGCGCTAATGATAACACAATTGTGAACATAAATTAACATGTGCTAAAAGAATAATGTGACCTCTTTAAGTAAAAAGAAGGTCAAAACAAGCTTAGTTGGTGGGATCTTTGAACTTGCTTGAATGTCAATGGGGATGTATCAGGAGACCATCGTTTAGAATTACTAAAAAAAAATAAAAAATAAAAAATGGATGTCATATTTTTCAAAATTCACTGCACTGCAGCAATGAGATCGGAACAGATGGGGTGGGGAATTTACGAAAACTGGAGCACTGAAAATCTGGTGCAGCTGTGCATGGTAGCCAATCAGCTTCTAACTTCATCTTGTTTAGTTATGCTTTGACAATAAAACATGGAAGCAGACTGGTTTATATGCAGAGCTGCACCAGATTATGCACTCTCCAGGTTTAGTAAATAACCCCCACTATCTTTATTATGGGGAACCACAACATGTGTTTTAGTGCGCTAGAATGTGTACGTTGACGGAACAGTGTAAATTGAGAGATAAACCCCACATTTTATTGGATCAGTGAGAAAGGTGATGATGTATGTATATCTTATGGTTTTAGAAAGGCAATATTGTATTCGACAACCTGGTATAACCTCAGTTGTATTATCCTTATACCGCTGAATCATCAGTGACATCAAAACGCAAGGATAGCTAGAGCAGCACGTACTATGTTATCAGCTTGTGATTACAGTGCAATGATTATTAGTACATAACATACTCAATGTCCGTCACACTGACAGAGATATCCCTTTCAGTACAGCAGCACCTCTGAAACATAACAAGCAAAAACTACTTCACTCTCAGTAGTAGACACCAATAAAGGAAAAGTATAGCATGTTTTCAGTGAAAACCCATTTATAATCATTATTGCAGTGTTTTTCTTAAAGGGACTCTACAAAAAATAAAAGCGTGAATAGGCAACCAAGGAGAGGAGGGTTCTACCTGAACAACATGGAAGAGAGCAATGATCACCAGGGTGCAGCACATCATTTTTAAAAAGGAGAAAACACAGCAAGGCCCCAATAAAGAAGGAAGGAAGGAAGGAATGAAAAGTTTAAGGGTCAGTAGTAAGTAGTGCAGACTTCAGGGGTCCATAGTAACGCAGAGTTCAGAGATCAGTAGTATGTACACCGATAAAAATGATTCTGTTGGCTTGTAATTTTAACATAACATTTTTAGAATTTTCAATATAAAAATAAATATTAATTTACTTTGATACTTTAAGTACCTTAATTTTCATTAGTTCTTAAAACACATCTTTTACATTTACAAGCAAAATGTATAATATTGAGTAACCTAGACAAAACTTTTAGGGCCCTTTCACACTGGGGCGGGGGCGACGTCGGCGGTAAAGCGCCGCTATTCTAAGCGGCGCTTTCCCGTCGGTATGCAGCCGCTAGCGGGGCGGTTTTACCCCCCGCTAGCAGCCAAGTAAGGGTTAAAAACCACCGTAAAGCACCTCTGCAGAGGCGCTTTGCCAGCGGTATAGCCACGCTGTCCCGTTGATTTCAATGGGCAGGAGCAGTATACACTCCGCTCCTTCACCGCTCCAAAGATGCTGCTAGCAGGACTTTGTTTCCCGTCCTGCCAGCGCACCGCTCCAGTGTGAAAGCCCTCGGGGCTTTCACATTGGAGACAAAGCAGCGGCACTTTCGGGTCGGTTTGCAGGCGCTATTATTAACGCAATAGCAAACCGCCCCAGTGTGAAAGGGCCCTTAAGGTATGTGCATTTCCATATTCTAATTGAGTTACATTTACAGTACTTAAAAAAATTCTCTTTTCATTTGACTGAAATTGCGGGACGTATACGTTTTCCAAAAGTGCAACTGCATGGGTTTTGATGCTGTATATTTTAAAGAGTTTGACGTCTTTTGGAACTTTGAAAGCCTGCATAAGGCAGTTCCCATACGTTTGAGGCCCATCAGGACAAAAGAGCGCCACCAGTGACAAGAATTTTTCCAAGTCACTACAAAGCCATGCAATGCCATTGAAAGGTAAGGGTAAACATTGAACAAATCATTCACACGCTTTAAAGGTTGCTTAAAATACCATCCAAAATGTTTATTTTATTTGCAGATTAATATATTTATAATAAATGGGCATTTGTCCGTTGTGCCCGTGGTATACATCTACTGAGACAACTCACTTGTGCACACGCAAGGTTTGCGCTTACTGCATGCGGCAGAACGCAACCAAGATGCAGGATGAGGGACCGCCAGTTGTTAAACAGCTTAAAAACAATTTTGTGCCACAAAAATGAAGGTTTCAGCCAGTTCGTTTTTTGAGATATTGGAATTCAAATTCAAAATATGCAACATCAAGCCCTGCCCACTTTGCACCCAATGTTATTAAAATTTAAAAACAAAAAGATAGCATTAGTTTGCACTGCATCTGTGCCGATTTGTGCTGCAAAAACGAACGTTTGGTTTCAGAAATATTGTGTATTATAGTTGATGAAACCTCTCCCACTTTGCACCACATTATTACATTTTAAAAACAATTATACAATTTATTTGTGCTGATTTGGACCACGAAAACAAAATTTCTGTTTGTTCGGTTTTTGAGATAATGGACATTTAACATTAGATTATGTAACCGAAAGCCCCGTCCACTTTACACTATGTTATTACAGTTAAATAAATATGGTATATTTTTTTTTAGAGCTTGATGTAGGGAGTAGGCAATTTTCAAAAGTTTACACTTTAACCGCTTACCGACCAGCTACCGTCATTAAACTGCGGCAGGTCTGCTGTCCTGCGCAAACCGTCGTAAGTGTACGTTGATCTTTGCACAGGAGATAGCAAGCCGTGGGAGCGTGCCCGCCACATGCTGTGGGAGCGTACCCGTTGGTCCGGCGTACTCGATGTCCACCGACAACCCACGATCACGGTATACAGAGGCAGAACGGGGATCTGCCTATGTAAACAAGGCGATTCCCCATTCTGCTAGATGATATGTCAGAGATATTCTGTTCTCAGTGATCGGGAACAGTGATCTGTCATGTCCCTGGCAGCCCATCCCCACCTACAGTTAGAACACACCTCGCAAAAATCGCAGATCACCGCAAGTATAAGTAAAAATAAAAGTCACTAAATCTATCCCATAGTTTGTAGACGCGATAACTTTTGCGCAAACCAGTCAATATATGCCCATTGCAATTTCTTTTACCAAAAATTATAGAAGAATATATACTGGCCTAAAACTAATGAATACTTTTTTTTAATATATATATTTTTTTCCGATATGTATTATAGCAGTAAGAAATTTTTTTTTTTTTTTCTCCCCCACAAAAAATAAGTACGTCAATTTTGTTTGGGTGCAGCATCGCACAATTGTTCGTTAAAGTTTAAGTTAGGAACACATACATTAACTTATTTCAAGTACTTATATGGCACTGTTAATTTACGGAGCGCTTTACATATATATTGTACATTAAACCCTGCCCTCAATTAGATTGAAAGCTCCTTAAACTTTTCTGGAAAAATTGAGTTGGCTTTACTTAAAACTATAGTTCCAGACAAGTTAATGTATGTATTCCTAACTTAAAACACGATGGTCTATAAACTGAAAAAAAAAAAAAAAAATAGAGTTGGCCTTACTTAAAACTACAAAGTTGAAAATAGGAAAATTCTAATGAGTCAGACAAAAAAAAAAAGTTTAGTTAACAGCACTTAAAAAGCTGATGCAAATAGATGCCTCAATTTTTTTGTGTAGACCCAGCACAATATTTTTTACAGTGTAGCATAGAGTTCAGCAGCAAGTAACACAGACTTTAGAGGTCAGTAGTATATAGCACAGTTCGGGGACCAGGAGTATCGAATACAGAGTTCTGAGGTCAGTAATATGTAAGGCAGAGTGCAGGTGTCAGAAGTAATTAACTCAAAATGCAAGGGTCAGGGGTATGTAGCACAGATTTCAGAGGTTTAGCGTTTAGAATGAGAAGTGAGTAACACAGGGCCTAGATGTCAGATGGTCTAGTATGTAACACAGAGTGCAGAGGTCGATAGTATTCAGTGCACAGTGCAGGGGTTAGGAGTAAGTTCATACACAGTGCAGAGATCAGTAAATAATGCAGGGGTCAGAGTTATGCAAGACAGTTCACAAGTCAGGACAAAATAAATAAATAAAAATCAGCAGCTATGAATACTGTAGCAGCTGATTTTAAAGTGTAACTCCACTTTTGCTAATAAAAAACTATCCCCTCTGGGTGATCTATGTACATTGCAGGGATTTTAACAAACGTTGTTGCAGATTCCTACCTTTTGTGATTCTGAAGCAAACACGGTTTGTTCCTCTGTGCTAAGTGAGTCTAATGGGAGTGGTTTCATAATTATCAACCAGCTGCTGCAGCTGTAGGGCTTCAATGAGGAAAACTGCTGGCTCTGCATCCCTTTAGATGTGATTTCCTATTGGGAGTATCTTACTAAAAATGACATTTTTGTTGCAGGGGGATGCCTGAAATCTGACTTATATCTTAGTGCAGACTTCTTGGAAAATCAGTGACTCAATCACACAAGCAGGAAATTATGTTTCTGGGGGGCGTTCTGTACACACTATGTGTACAGAACACTTCCAGGTAGCCATATTGCAATACATTTTACAGAAAATTACAGTGCTGCAGGACTGAAAAGGAAAGGTAATTTTTAATAACATTCAATTACAATATGACTTGTGTCGCAATTGTAAATGCTATAAAAAAAAAAAAAAAAGTATTTTCTTTTTTTTTTCCCATAAAAGTGGAGTTACCCTTTAAATAAAAGGACACTTACCTGTCCAGGGATCCACCTAGAGTTGCCACCTCATCCCTGAACACCTTTGAATTACACAGGTTCTGAGGTTAATTAAATGCAGATAAGGCACCAAGTGAGTTTAATTACCACCTTAATCAGCCACAGAACCTGTGGAATTAATATGTGTTCAGGTTTAAAAGGGATGAGGTGGCAACCATAGATCCAGCTTGGTTCTCACCCAGGCTGGTTTTGTTACTGACATAATATTGCAATACAATGAAACCAGGAGATAAGGTAACTTTCAAATTGCAAATTATAGAATTAGTACAATACAATTCTGACGGTTATGCCATTTAGCAATTATGATCATCTCACATTCCAAATAGAAAAATCTGAAGTCCCCCTAAGGCTCCATTCACATGAACGCGTTTTTTGATGCATTTTGCAGAAATGCATGGGAATGTTTTAACATGGGTTCCTATGGAACATGTTCAGGCACTCCTGGCTCCTCCTCTCTGTCCAGTGCCCCCATGGGTCGCCATTTCCCATGGGGGCACTCGTTCACGTTTGCTTCCGAGCCCTGGTGCTGTATTCATTGACACAGACTGCGGGGCTCGGCCCCGGCCCCTCTCTCATCATTGGCTTTGATTGATGGAGATGTGCTCAGTGCTGGATCGAATGAGGGCTCAGGCAAGTATAAGAGGGGATGAGGGGCCAAAATCGATGCCTAAACACTTTTTACCTTAAAGCGGAGTTTCTGCAATTTTTTTTTTTTTTTTTTAAAGTCAGCAGCTACAAATACTGCAGCTGCTGACTTTAAAAATATGGACACTTACCTTTCCAGGGCGCCCGCGATGTCAGCACCCGAAGCCGATCTGTCCCTCGGCTCTCGGGTGGAGGTGCCGCCATCTTCGGTAAGGGAAGCAGGAAGTGAAGCCTTGCGGATTTACAGCCTGATTCCCTACTGCGCATGTCACGCTGCGCGATCCCACTGGTCCCTGCTGTCTTCTGGGACCTGTGCGTCTCCCAGAAGACAGTGGGGGGGGCGACGGAGGAGGCGCCGGACATGGCGTAGATATCCGCGGATACTGTGGCCATCTATGCCCGGAAGTGAGAGCAAATACCTGGATTAGACAGGTTTCTGCTCCCCCCCTTCCCCCTGAAAAGGTGCCAAAATGTGACACCAGAGGGGGTGGGGGGTGGGGGGGTGTTGATTCTGAAAAGCGGAAGTTCTATTTTGGGTGGAACTCCACTTTAATACAAGGAATGCATTAAGGTAAAACATATTTAGCCTTTAGAACCACTTTAACTGTAGCTAAAGGGATTTTTTTTTTTTAATATACCTTTGCAGTATGTTGTAATACATCAGAAATGTATTTATGTGCACCAGTCTGTCTCAACCTTTTTACCTTGGAAGAATCCTTGAAATAACTTTTTGGCTCCAGGGAACCCCTGCCAATATTTATTGTATTTACAGCTCACAGTACATTAGTGTGATGGTCAGTGGAAATGATGCTTCTTACTTTTGTGGTCATTCGGTAGAATCAGATAGCTAAAAAGATCAATGGTGTCAGTGGTTACTCATCTGGGAAGCAGAAATGGCTTATTGCTCAAGAAATCCCTAGCAACCTCTGAAGGAACCCTAGGGTTCTACAGAACTCTGGTTGATTAAACCTATTGTAGATATTTACAGATTCTACTGGACCCAATTTAAGTGCACTATCCAGTTTCTGCCCAGCCCGCTCTCTGCAGCAGTTTTTCTATGGTTAACTTGCATTTTACTGGGCCAAGATAGTGCAATCCTAAAGCTGGCCATTAAACAAACAGCTAGATATACTTTATTGTTAAAATACTTGTAAATGTCTTTCTTGATCTTTTTTCCCCAGCCTCCTAAATTTCTTTTGGTCAGTGATGACCCACATTGAAGAACCACCAGGGAGATGTAGGAGGTGAAGAGGTGGGGCCAACCCTGACTAGTGGTCTGTGTCTTTGGATCGACTGATAGGTTTAGCAGAGGGTTTTCACTGAAAATTACCTCTGCTTATGTCTTTTCTCATTGTATGCACCACTTGATTTAATTAAGTGTTAGGCAGGCCATACACAGTTTGAATCTCGGCTAGTTCAGTAGGAACTAGCAATAATCACGATCTTCTCCCAGCAGGGACAGCTTCCCCGCCCTCACCTGCAGACCCCCGGCCAGGAGAAGACAAAGGCCCAGCAGGAGAGATTCCCGAATCAACACTATCCTGTGGTTGCAGGAAAGAAATGTGCCCCATGTATTGCTGGCCTTAGGCAGGTTTGCACTACATAAAGCCAATACAATTCATTTTTCCAATTTGGAGTGGGGAGGGATTCTTTTAGACTCAAATATGTATATATAAAAGAACATACAAAACAAACTTTTCCCAGACATACCAGCCAACCAGCAAAAAGAAAAAAAAACCCACCACAAATCACAATGTTTAAAGATTTGTGTCAAAAAACAGGGGTTTTAGTTGTAAACATATATGTAAACCACAATGCCTGGTCAAGGCCCCGCTGTAAAATGTAAGGCTAGTGGGGCATACACACGGTCAGACTTTTCGTCTACAAAAGTCCAACGGACGCCGACGGACTAAAGCTGGCTGGTAATCCGATCGTGTGTGGGCTTCCCCGGACTTTCAGCTGACTTTTTCAGCCTCAAATCCGACGGACTTTAGATTTGAAACATGCTTCAAATCTTTACGTCGTAACTACGGACCCAGAAATCCACTCGTCTGTGTGCTAGTCCGACGGACAAAAACCCACGCTAGGGCAGCTATTGGCTACTGGCTATCAACTTCCTTATTTTAGTCTGGTGTACGTCATCACGTACGAATCCGTCGGACTTTTGTGTGGTCGTGTGTAGGCAAGTCCGTTCGTTAGAAAGTCTGCCACAAGTCCGCCGCAAGTCCGCCGCAAGTCCGCCGCAAGTCCACCGGAAGTCTGTCGGACAGGCTGTCGGACTTTTGTAGACGAAAAGTCCGACCGTGTGTATGCCCCGTAACTCTACTCTATGAGAGTCCCCATGTTGGTACATATATAGCAATGGATAAGTTGAGGGCAGTTATGCTTGGAGGCAGCCCATTCCTCCATAAAGGCACAGTATAGCAATGGACAAACTAAAGGCAGAGAGGCCTGGAGGCAGCCTATTCCCCCTTAAAAGATATATAACAAAAGTACAGAGTACTGTCAAGACTGACTCTACTCAGTAAAGCTAGACAAATGATTAAATATATAAGGCTTTAAGACAAGGCCGCTGTGCGTTTAACATCCATATATGATATTCTATTTTGTGCATACCACCAAATGGTTTTAATTATTTAATTCTAATAACATTTGAAATAATTTCATCTAAATGCAGAGAGGCATTGACTTAAAACCTTACATATGTAATCCCTTCCCTAGGTTTTTGTTGCTGTCTGTGTCTCCATTGTAGAGATTTCCCCTCACTGTCTGCATTGCTGTGCTCACAGGAAACAATTAAAACCAACAGCGACATAATAACAAAGAGGGGAAAAAAAAAAAAAAAAAAAAAGGAGGGATTCTAGACCTTTTTTATTCTGCAGCAGAAAATATGCCATATTGTCTGGAACCCCATTGGACAGATCCATCACTTCCTGTCCCGTGACCACATAGGAAATTAAGGAAAATCCTCCTAATGCACTCAGGAAAAGCAATACAACTCTGATATAGGTTCTACCCCCCGCCCCCCCCCCCCCCCCCAACCTAAATTTTTTTTTTTTTTTTTTTTTTTTAAGTTTTGAATAGAGTTAGCCCTTAATATGACCATTACCCAGTTTTCGATAGAGAGATAGGGAGATAGAGAGAATGGGAGCAAGAGAAAAAAGGGTAATGGCTACACACACACACACACACACACACACACACACACACACACACACACACACACACACAGGTACAATAGCGTTGTACTTTTGAACCTGCTGCTAATGGACATGAATGCATGAAATACAGTCCACACACATTGTTACTTTTCATTATTAGCACACCCACATATGGCATACAGTACATCAGTGCCTAACGAATTACTCTGTTTACTGTGAATGGTCATCCAGAGGCGGAACCCTTATAAAACCTGTCATGTCACTGATAATAGGTGAAGGAGTCAACAGAGAGCATGTTTACATTCACTGTAACAGGCACAGGATGACATTCACTGTGCTCCACATACTTAATAACCACCTGACTAAGGATATTATTGCACCAACTGCACCTGTTTATAGGTCAAGGCTTACAGAAGCAGTACACTAAGCTTCATTCTAGCTACAGCATTACAATTTTTCAAAGCCCAAGTTGGAAACTGTATTTTTTTAATCCCAAATGTACTTAGTAATTAGGCAGCATCACAATTCCCAATTGAAAGTTTAAAGCAGTGGTGGTCAACTTTATTGATACAGAGGGCCCTCAAGTGTGGCTTCTGCTATCATCAAAGGGTCGCACATAATATTTGGTGAATATAATGCTACAGAAAGATGCCAGAGATTGCAGACATGTATTAGAATTTTAAGATGGTCAGAGGCTGCGGGTATGCAACAAGAGATGTTCAGAGCCTGCAGATATGCTACAGGAGAGTGTGAACATGCTGTAGAAGTTGGAGACCTCAGGGCAATAGACAGCAAAGACTGGAAGCACATTACATGAGACCACTTTAGATCACTGCTATTACATCTCTCCTTAAAAGGAGAAGGCCACCCTGAGCTTTTTAGGCTGGGCTTCTCTTATGGGTCACAGGAGTGCAATTTGTTTTGCACTCCTGTGACTAGTTTTCAGTGGAAATCGGTCTGAATTCTGCTGACGTCACTGCCATCAGTCGATGTCAGGATCCGCCAGCAGCCTTAAATGATGGCAGTCTCAGCGAGCGGCCTCTCCATAGCTCAGCGCTCCAGTGAGCATGGAGGATCAGAGAGGAGAGACGCTGAATGACAGTCAGCAGCTTTCGGCCATCGGCGATGTTCGGTGCCTCGGTTCTCAGTGCGTAGATGGCGGGGGGACAGCTGCAGCATCAGTCTGATGCTCCATCCACCGAGGTAAGTATGAATCAAAAAAAAACAAAAACCCATACTTCTCTTATAACAAATCAATGCTTCCACATGTATTCTGCCAACCATGTTCTTAAAAGTTACCTGCACTACATTTAATATTTCTCTCAGCAAAATAAATAAATAAGAGAAAGGGGATGGGCAGCACAGCAAAGGTAATTTAGTATGAAATAAATAAACCAAATCATTTAACTACTAGAAGCCAGTGTATAGAATATTTTTCCCTTCCTTACACAGACTACTGTCTGCTGAGATCAGTGAATAAGCTGTATACCTGCTCAACCGTGTCACTCTGTCTTCTCCAAAAGGGAAGCACTGGTGCAAGATAGAAGTTTGTATTGTTCCGCATCAAGAGAAGTGGTAACCCAGTTCCAAGTTCCCAGTTCTGAGTTCCCATCTTTTACTAAATAGGCAAACCACTGATTGAAATCCAGAGCTGGGTGTGAGACTTAAAGAGGAGTTCCCATAAAAAAAAAAAAAAAAAAAAAAAAAAGTCAGCAGCTACAAATACTGCAGCTGCTGACTTTTAATTGGACACTTACCTGTCCCAAGGTCCAGCGATGCGGGGGATCGAAGCCCCGCTCGTCTCCCCCTCCTTTCGGCGGCGCTGGCATTGCAACTGTGGGCCCCGGGCTGTGGCTTCACAGCCGGGCACCCACTGCGCGAGCGGTGCTGCGATTGGCCGCTCAGTCCCAGACCCATTACAGGTCCCAGATGATTGACAAGAGGGAGGGAGCAGAGCTGAGCCCTTCCTGTGCCGAGGGGAAGTGATGTCACCAGCCCAAGCACTTAAAGAGGCAGACTACGTGGGACCCCCTAGCAACAGGAATTTAGAGGTGAGAAAAAAAAAAACACCATTTCCAAATTTTTTTTTTATGCACATTCATGTATTTTTTTTTTTTTTTGGGTGGAACACCACTTTAAGCTGGATACATACGGACGGAAATTCAGCCGGGACCTGCCGAATTTTTGTCTGTGTGTAGCCATCCCTGTTCGATAGAAGCCGATCTAACGATCTTCGATCAGCGTCTGCCATGATGATCAGTGTATTCTGACAGCGGAGAGTCCCCGCTATCAGAATACAATGTCCTGACTTGGGGGGTTCCTGCATCTACCTTGCTTGTGTGAATGCAGGAAAAAAAAAAAACAAACACAAACACACAAACACTAACCCTGTGTACCCAGCTTTAAGTATACTGTCTGCAGGGACCTCTAAAGCAGGGGTCTTCAAACTATGGCCCTCCAGTTGTTCAGGAACTACAATTCCCATCATGCCTAGTAATGTCTGTGAATGTCAGAGATTTACAATGCCTCATGGGACGTGTAGTTCCACAACAGCTGGAGGGCCGTAGTTTGAAGATCCCTGCTCTAAAGCCTAGTGCACACGATCAGAAAATCATACAAAAAAAATACTGCTTTAGAAGTGATCTTATAATCTGATCCTTAGTACACAGCTTTCCAGAGTCGATCAGGACAGGTTGTGTGAAATTATCCAATGAGACAAGCACAAAAAAAAAAAAAAAAAAAAAAAATGTAATCAGTACATTTTTTGCCCTTGAAATAACTCACACAGCCATTAATGTCTAAAATCGCTGGCAACAAAAGTGAGTACACCCCTAAGTGGAAATGTCCAAATTGGGCCCAATTAGCCATTTTCCCTCCCCAGTGTCATGTGACTTGTTAGTGTTACAAGGTCTCAGGTGTAAATGGGGAGTAGGTGTGTTAAATTTGGTGTTATTGCTCTCACTCTCTCATACTGGTCACTGGAAGTTCAACATGGCACCTCGTGGCAAAGAACTCTGAGGATCTGAAAAAAAAAAAGGAATTGTTGCTCTACATAAAAATGGCCTAGGCTATAAGAAGATTGCCAAGACCCTGAAACTGAGCTGCAGCACAGTGGCCAAGACCATACAGCGGTTTAACAGGACAGGTTCCACTCAGAACAGGCCTCGCCATGGTCAACCAAAGAAGTTGAGTGCACGTGCTCAGTGTCATATCCAGATGTTGACTTTGGGAAATAGACATATGAGTGCTGCCAGCATTGTTGCAGAGGTTGAAGGTGTGGAGGGTCAGACTGTCAGTGCTCAGACCATACGCCGCACACTGCATCAAATTGGTCTGCATGGCTGTTGTCCCGGAAGGAAGCCTCTTCTAAAGATGTTGTCATGGAGGAGTGGAAGAGGACTCCGGTGGCAACCTGTGAAGCTCTGGTGAACTCCATGCCCAAAAGGGTTAAGGCAGTGCTGGAAAATAATGGTGGCCACACAAAATATTGACACTTTGGGCCCAATTTGGACATTTTCACTTAGGGGTGTATTTACTTTTGTTGCCAGCGGTTTGGATATGAATGGCTGCGTTAAGTTATTTTGAGGGGACAGCAAATTTACACTTTTACAAGCTGTACACTCACTACTTTACATTGTAGTAAAAAGTGTCATTTCTTCAGTGTTGTTACATGAAAATATATAACAAAATATTTACAAAAATGTGAGGGGTGTACTCACTTTTCTGAGATACTGTGTATGTATGTATGTATGTATATGTATATATATATATATATATATATATATATATATATATATATATATATATATATATATATATATATATATATATATACACATACATATATACATACATACACACAGTTGTGCTCATAAGTTTACATACCCTGGCAGAATGTATGATTTCTTGGCCATTTTTTCAGAGACTATAAATGATAACACAAAAACTTTTTTCACTCATGGTTAGTGTTTGGCTGAAGCCATTTTATTAAGAATCAACCATGTTTACTCTTTTTAAATCATAATCACAACAGAAACTACCCAAATGACCCCAATCAAAAGTTTACATACCCTGGTGATTTTGGCCTGATAACATGAACACAAGTTGACACAAAGGGGTTTGAATGGCTATTAAAAGTAACCATCCTCATCTGTGATCTGTTTGCTTCTAATTAGTCTGTGTGTATAAAAGGTCAGTGAGTTTCTGAGCTCCTCACAGACCCTTGCATTTTTCATCCAGTGCTGCACTGACGTTTCTGGATTCTGAGTCATGGGGAAAGCAAAAGAATTGTCAAAGGATCTGCGGGAAAAGGTAGTTGAACTGTATAAAACAGGAATGGGATATAAAAAGATATTCAAGGAATTGAGAATGCCAATCAAATCAAACTCGAATCAAGAAGTGGAAAATGAGGGGTTCTGTTGAAACCAAACCACAGTCAGGTAGACCAACTAAAATTTCAGCCACAACGGCCAGGAAAAATTGTTCGGGAAGAAAAACCCACAAATAACTTCAGATGAAATACAGGACTCTCTGAAAACATGCCGTGTGGCTGTTTCAAGATGTACAATAAAGAGGCACTTGAAGAAAGATGGGCTGCATGGTCGAGTTGCCAGAAGAAAGCCATTACTACGCAAATGTCACAAAGTATCCCACTTACTATACACCAAACAGCACTGAGACAAGTCCCAAACATTCTGGCACAAAGTCAATTGAAGTGATGAGACCAAAATTGAGTCAACTAGGCCCATGATGAAAGGTACACCATTCCTACTGTGAAACACGGGAGGTGGATAGCTGATGTTTAGGGGATGTGTGTAAGCTACAAAAGCACAGGAAATTTGGTCAAAATTGATGGCAAGATGAATGCAGTATGTTATCAAAAAATACTGGAGGAACATTTGCATTTATCAGCCAGGAAGCTGCGCATGGGTCATACTTGGACATCCCAACATGACAATTGACCTGTCATTGGCTACAGCAGAATAAAAGTGAAGGCTCTGGAGTGGCCATCTCAGTCTCCTGACCTCAATATCATTGGGGCACTCTGGGGAGATCTCAAACGTGCAGTTCATGCAAGACAGCCCAAGAATTTACAGGAACTGGAGGCTTTTTGCCAAGAGGAATTCACATCTTTACGATTTGAGAAGATAAAGAGCCTCATCCACAAATACCACAAAAGACTTCAAGCTGTCATTGATGTTAAAGGGGGCAATACACAGTATTAAGAACTGGGGTATGTAAACTTTTGATCAGGGTCATTTGGGTAGTTTGTTGCTATTATGATTTAAAAGGAATAAACACAGTTGTTTGACAATAAATGGCTTCTGGCAAACACTAACCATGAGTGAAAGAAAAGTTTTTGTGTTATCATTCATATTCTTTGAAAAATGGCCAAGAAATCAAATTCTGCCAGGGTATGTAAACTTATGAGCACAAATGTGTGTATGTGTGTATATATATATATATATATATTTTACACACATATCAGTAGGGCAGAGGTTGGCGTTAGTAGGGCAGTCATCTGTGTCAGTAGTTTTTTTATTTTATTTTTGTACAGTTTTATTTTTTAGGAACCCCGTTGGGAGGCTTTGGTGAAATATCAGGCTTAAGGAGGACACAGCATGTGTCAAGAAGGCTGCTGGTTGCACACCAGAAGTTTGAAGGATCATTGTAGCCACCCTTCCCTTCCTTACAAAAGTCACAGGTCAGCCAAGTTTAGGCCTGGGAAGAAATTATAACCAACTATTCATTTAATATGGGCTAGTTTGCCATGGTTCAGCAGTGATTATGATGAAAGATGTGTGCTTTAAGATGATCCTAGCCCTTTATGATACACAATGCTTTAGTAAACTATCACCCAGTTAAGGTTTACAGCTGCTTTAATAGACATGGCTTATTGTGACATACATTTACAAATCTTCCAGCAGAAGCTTCCATAGCAGCCCTCGGCATTCAATTACATGACAACTCAAAGAAGACTTTGCTGTAACATTTCCCTCTCCAGATGCCGTGATCGCAGGTCTGAACAGGAAACAGGTATCTGTCGCTGACTGGGGGTCCTGCTCCACTTGATGTCTGAATGATGAATCATCTTAACTCAGGATCACCAACCCCAAGTACCCTATTTATACTGGCTCAGTGGACAAATGCACCCTACCCTCCTGCCCAGTCCTCCCCTGGGTTTGCAGTGAAACTTGAAATAACAAAGAGTACTGCTGAGCTGCTGAAATCAAATTTGCACTACTCTTGTAATGCACCGGTGTTTTATTGAGAAATGCCCTCTGTCGAAAAACCGGTATGTGCATGAGCAGTATGCAACGTCACGCCAGCTGATATGTTGATCAGCTGGCGTGACGTCAACATGACGCATGAGCAGATCGTCGGAGGCAGTATCCCGACAAGCGCTGAGGGAGGATCTGAGGCAGAATCTGACAATTTTATTCTCTCTCGGTGCTTAGCAGATTGTCAGATACTGCCTCAGGCAATCTGCGCATGTGCCGTGTTGACGTCACGCCAGCTGATCAACATAGCTGCAGTGACGTTGCGTACTGTGCAGACCCATAGGAGGCATTTTTAGCGAGGCAGAATCTGACAATTAAATTCTCCCTTGGTGCTTAGCAGATCGTTGAATACTGCCTCCGACAATCTGCGCATGCTCTGTGTTGACGTCACGCCAGCTGATCAACATATGAGCTGCAGTGATGTTGGTTACTGCGCATGCGCATACCCATCGGAGGCATTTTTTGATGGGGGGGGGGGCATTTCTCCATAGAACACCAGCATCCTTGGCCTCTCTGCATGCAGTAAGTAGAGATAGATAGCATTTTATGAGAGGATGGTGGGGTCTGTTTTTTGCTGGCTTTTAATAATTATTAGCCTGCATGGTACCCACCACAGTGGTTATAGCCTTTTGCTGCTCTTGGTGCAATTACATTACTAATGATGGAGATGAATGCATTTAGCTTCAGCATCCTGGAAAAAGCGCATTGACACTTTTCTGGAAGATGGCCTAATTTGCATATGTAGCAATAAATCACGGTGGAGCTGCTGGTTTAAAGCGGGCTGTTACCGTCACCTTCGTTACCTCAATTTCACCAGAACCAGGTCTATGGTCCCGTTGAGCTTAACACCAGACAATGTAGGCACTGGACACTTGAGTATCTTTTCCAAGGTTTTAATAAAGAGTAACTGAAGGAAGTAGCAGGAAAGAGGCAGAAGAAGAATTGCAGGGAAGTTCAAATACCTTTTCTTAGTGTAGTATTAGGAATTGAAATCTTGTAGATGATAGGTTTCTCTCACTAACCTACCAGCCGGTACGCAACACGAATAAAAGTCTCTGCCACAGACTTGAATGTAATAGAAACCCGTACGATCCTCTGCCACAGGATGTAATGGTTTATGATGAATAGCAAACACAGCACTTGAACCTTTAAGCCGACCCGGCAGTACTATGTGGTAGGTTAACTTTAGGATGCGTCCTCCAACTGAGTCACCAGGCCCCTCTCCAGACCAGCACTCTGCATGATCCTTCCATGACGGGTCCTCCCCTGGGATCTTCTCAGTTGTCCAGCTTCTTCCCGTAGGACAGCACAGGACCATTCCCTCGCCGCTGTGGTAGGCCCCAGACAGGCTTCTGGGCCCACCCACATGCTGCAGCAACGTGGTCCTCCCGGTCAGAGGACCACGAGGTAGTACTCCTAACACATACCTGTCGGCCAGGAGGGCCAGCAGGTGGAACGAAAGAACCCTAAAACATGGCGTCTGTCCCATAAATACCCTCTCCCAGAATGCAACTCGGAGGACCACCTCCACCGAGTTATCTCCGGGACAGAGGAGCACTTATACACTTCAACGTGTTGCCTTTCCAACACCGACCTATGGCGACAACGACACCCACAGGCACAGTGTGAAACTACATGCAACACAGCCAAACTGGAACAGAGGCTAAATCTGACTATGTATGAACATGTGAAAAAAATGCAGGGGACACTAGGGAGAAGAAAAGAAGATTGCTGCTCACCCCTTAAAAATTGGAACAGAAAAAGGAAGGTTTCCCCACATTGGGGTTTTTCGGCAGCACAATAACAGATATAGACACAGTTATATGAAAAAAGTATAACAATTTTATTGGATAATGATAGACCATCAAAGTTAAAAACTGTGAGCTACAGTGGGAATTATTTAAAAGAATAAGCTGAACATACATAAGCAGACATTTGTTCATAATCATACTTTAAATCATGAACATTAAATCTGACGCGTTTCCACCCCTACAATTGGGGTCTTCTTCAGAGGATCAGTCTGCTGGGGAGAACACGAAAATAGAGTTGATATACATATACATGTTCCATTCGTATGAGTATAGCATAAACTACATTAGCTACGCAATACTTTAATACAGTATAGTTACCAAGTAGAGGTATGTTCAACAAAAAAAAAAACACAGATTCCCACATGAAGATCCCTTTAAAAGATAAGTTGCTTTTCCCACGGTTCCTTTTCTCCCTTTCTCTTCCCCTCTTTTTCTTTCTCCTTTTCCTTTTTCTTTTTCTCTCTTTTCTATTTCTTTCCCTTTTCTTTTCCTTTTCTTTTCCCTTTCTCTTTCCCCTCCTCCCCCTTTCCCCCCCCTCCCCCTCACTGGCACTCACCTGCATTTTGTTGTTTATTCCATCACATCTGGACTGCATGTTTCTCTTCACCCCTTCACTCTTTCTCTCTCACTTCGTTATTACCACTTCTTCTCCAGCACAGACTCAATACTTCTCAATCTCTCTGCAGTTTTGCTCTGTGCATGTTCTTTTCTTTTTGAACATACACCAGATGTTTATGGTTCAGAACCTTTTTTGTTTTGGGCCACATATACCATATTCATAATGCCCTTGATCCTGTAGTGGCTTTTTTAGCCCACAGATCAAATTTGACTATTCCTATATGGGCCTTTATTTATTATTCCCTGAAAACCTTTATCACAGGTGATTTGGTGCTTTCCGGCCGGTCGTCCGCTCTGACGGGCGGTGCTCAAAAGTGTGACCTCTCGTAAGCCACGTTGCATCTCACCATCCTGGTCTGGGTTGTGGCGGCGATAGAGGAGGTTGGAACCCCCCACTGGAGAAGAGGACAAAGCAACTTATCTTTTAAAGGGATCTTCATTTGGGAATCTGTGTTTTTTGTTGAACATACCTCTACTTGGTAACTATACTGTATTAAAGTATTGCGTAGCTAATGTAGTTTATGCTATACTCATACGAATGGAACATGTATATGTATATCAACTCTATTTTCGTGTTCTCCCCAGCAGACTGATCCTCTGAAGAAGACCCCAATTGTAGGGGTTGAAACGCGTCAGGTTTAATGTTCATGATTTAAAGTATGATTATGAACAAATGTCTGCTTATGTATGTTCAGCTTATTCTTTTAAATAATTCCCACTGAAGCTCACAGTTTTTAACTTTGATGGTCTATCATTATCCAATAAAATTGTTATACTTTTTTCATATAACTGTGTCTATATCTGTTATTGTGCTGCCTAAAAACCCCAATGTGGGGAAACCTTCCTTTTTCTGTTCTTTTTTATGTATGAACATGTAACCCACTAAATTTACCTATAAGCGGTAGATTGAAAATCTACCAGCGCTACACATATATGCAGTTGGGACTTTACATGCCCCCTATTAGAGGAAGGCAAATCAGGATTTGCCAATTTACATGAAGCATGTGTCTTCACATGTAGGCATAGATATGACTGCTTCTCTTTAAAGGGCTAGTTTACTCAAAAGAGATAATTCAGTAGACTTTTACATATCAGTGGGCAGATCTTTACAAAATTATTCCTGGTTTTCTTCTTGTCTACATTAGGGAGTTATCACTCCTCCTGCTATATGCTGTATTCTCCACAATATAAAAAAACATGAATAAAAAGGTAAAGCCCCTATAAGGCTCTGTTTCCACTATTGCAACCCCAAAGTCGTGCGATTTACAATGCAACTTTGCAATGCGATTTTTGATGTGATGTCATGTGACCGGTGAAAGCCATGTGAGAACAAGTCGCACTGAAGTAGGAAAAAAGTAGTGCAAGAACCTTTTGGAGTCGCTGCGACTTTAGTCGCACCAATTAGAACGGAGACCATTGAAATACATGGGTTTTGACTTGCCATGCTACTTCACATGTGTCAAGTCGCACAACTCGCAGTAGTGGAAACAGAGCCTAACAGAGAGAGTGGGACTTTCATGTAACAGCTCCAGCAGACATCAAGACCTAAGAACCTACAGATTACACAGGTTCAGGGTTTTTTTTATACCTGTCTTTATTCAGAAACAAAAACAAAAAAGAAAAAGTTAATTTTTTTAGTCAGGTAAATATGAACCTTTGCATTATAATATTTTACCCTTAGATTTCCAGCTAACAGGTGGATCTCTTGCTTACCCGTTTATTCTTAGCTGTTCTGTTAAAAAAAAAAATGGATTATTCAAAGTGCTATTTCAGTGACTCCTCCCCTCCCCGCCTGCTCGGAGCTCTATATTGTGTTTTAGTAGAGAGTCTGAAGCATAGCTTAGCTATTCTCACATTTTAGAAAACCCAGCATGCTCTCTGAATCCTATGTTATTTCTGCATCCCTTAGTAATTTGTAAAATAAAGATGTTTTACACATTATACAAAAATAAACATATAAAAAAGGTACCCATGTCTTTGCCCAGTATAGTATAGAGTGCAGGTAAGTTGTTTAGGAAAGAACCAAACCACTCCCCCCACCTGTAGTGGCTGGTGCTTCATCGATGGGTTCTGTCCCCAGGGATGCCAGATGAGGTCAGCGGCAGAGGGGGCAAAGTCGGTGTGGATCAATGAGGCATCCATGGTGTCACAAGGGCGATCGGTGTGTACTTCTCTCTTCTGCAGCCACTGGAGGAGCTGACAGCACTCTGCATGGAGGCCGGACCGGAGGATCGGACTTGGCGGCTGGTGGGTCAGTCTCAGTCCTCTGCCGTGCGTCTCCTCCCTCCTCAGCCAATGGGATCGCTTCTCCTTTCGGTCAATCGGGAAACGGGTCTCACGACCCGCTTTCTGATTGGCCGGGAGGAGGATCAGTGTGAGAATAGTGATTATTCGCTATGGTCACACAACTGGGTGGGCATCCGGTGCAATGCTCTGCGCCCCGAGCCCACCCTATTTTGAAGCCTATTAGAGCCTCTGGCTCTAATCACGTGCTTCAAAAAACACCCCCCCCCCAAATTGTAATCTATGCATCCAGCATCCTGCATGTAGATTAGATTAGGGGCCGGATGCATGCATAATGGATGGGCCGCCACTGCCCCCCACACAACACACCTCTCCCCACCCCACATCTATTCATTGGCATAATAAAACCTATCCACCCTAAATGCCCCTTTTACTAACCAAAATCCATGGTGCCGTGACAGGTCATTCAAATTACAATTAAGTTTTGCCCAGAGATGGGGTTTAAAGATCATTTACTGTTTGTTAAGGATATGTAAACACTTTAATGTTCATAGCCTGGCCACAGTTTTACATCAAGACATTTTGCCTTTGTTGCCATGTGCAACTAAGAAATACAGAAAATGGCAAAAAAAAAAAAAAAAAAAAAAAAAAAGCAATGGCCCATTGTTAGAATACAGTAGCCACCACTGAAAATTGCCCCATCCAGTTTTTAGTGTGGATGCAGAAATTGAGTTGGCTGAACGAGAGAAATCTCAATGTGTATACCAGCTGAATGGGGCCCTAGGCAAGGTAGCAGCTTTGGCCCTCTCACTCCTTTGATTGACACTGGTAAGGACTGCAATAAGCACAAAGAAGCATTGTCTATACCAGGGGTCTCCAAACTTTCCAAACAAAGGACCAGTTTATCATCTTTCAGACTTTAGAAGGGCTGGACGGTTACCAGTAATGCCGCGTACACGCGGTCGGACGTTTTGGCTACAAAAGTCCGACAGCCCGTCCGACAGACTTTTGGTGGACTTGCGACGGACTTTATAATGAACGGACTTAACTACATGCGATCACACAAAAGTCTGACGGATTCGTATGTGATGACGTACACCGGACTAAAATGAGGGAGTTGATAGCCAGTAGCCAATAGCTGCCCTAGCGTGGGTTTTTGTCCGTCGGACTAGTATACACACGAGCAGATTTCTGGGTCCGGCGGAGTTACGATGTAAAGATTTGAAGCATGTTCCAAATCTAAAGTCCGTCAGATCTGCGACTGGAAAAGTCAGCTGAAGGTCCGGTGAAGCCCGCACAGGATCGGATTGTCCGCCGGATTTGGTCCATCGGACCAGTCCGGTCGAAAAAGTCTGACCGTGTGTACGCGGCATAAAAGAGTAGAAAACATCATGGCATCTGTAACAATGCCCCATCATTGGTGACAGTGGGAGGAATAGCTCCCCATCATTGGTGTCAGTGGGAGGAATAGCTCCCCATCATTGGTGTCAGTGGGAGGAATAGCTCCCCATCATTGGTGTCAGTGGGAGGAATAGCTCCCCATCATTGGTGTCAGTGGGAGGAATAGCTCCCCATCATTGGTGTCAGTGGGAGGAATAGCTCCCCATCATTGGTGTCAGTGGGAGGAATAGCTCCCCATCATTGGTGTCAGTGGGAGGAATAGCTCCCCATCATTGGTGTCAGTGGGAGGAATAGCTCCCCATCATTGGTGTCAGTGGGAGGAATAGCTCCCCATCATTGGTGTCAGTGGGAGGAATAGCTCCCCATCATTGGTGTCAGTGGGAGGAATAGCTCCCCATCATTGGTGTCAGTGGGAGGAATAGCTCCCCATCATTGGTGTCAGTGGGAGGAATAGCTCCCCATCAATGGTGTCAGTGGGAGGAATAGCGCCCCATCAATGGTGTCAGTGGGAGGAATAGCGCCCCATCATTGGTGTCAGTGGGAGGAATAGCGCCCCATCATTGGTGTCAGTGGGAGGAATAGCGCCCCATCATTGGTGTCAGTGGGAGGAATAGCGCCCCATCATTGGTGTCAGTGGGAGGAATAGCGCCCCATCATTGGTGTCAGTGGGAGGAATAGCGCCCCATCATTGGTGTCAGTGGGAGGAATAGCGCCCCATCATTGGTGTCAGTGGGAGGAATAGCGCCCCATCATTGGTGTCAGTGGGAGGAATAGCGCCCCATCATTGGTGTCAGTGGGAGGAATAGCGCCCCATCATTGGTGTCAGTGGGAGGAATAGTGTCCCATCACTGGTGTCATTGGCAGGAATTATGCGTCATTGTTAATGTTAGTGGGAGGAATAGTGCCCGAAGGTAGCAGTTTGGAGACCACTGGTCTTTACTGACATGACCCCCATCAAGAGACCAAATGCCAACAAGTACATTCTTCCTTGTGAAGTGACAGGCAGGTGAATACCTTTGACCTATTGTACTACCCACTGGTTTATTGCAGGATTATGCATCCATTGGGCCCTAAACTTCCTTCTAGGTTGCAATGTGAATAATCCGGCTCTGCCATTACTGATGAAGAGAAACAAGTATTCTTGGAAAAAATAAATCCAGTTAGCCAACAAAAAGGTAACATCTATGTATTCACTTTTCTATTACAATCTATGACTGATCGGTAAACCACTTTTGTAATAGCAGACTTGCATTAGAAGTGAAAGTCTGTAAATATTGCTAAACACAGTCTGTAGCTATTGCTAAACAAATAGGATTTTTTTTTATTAGGCCAATTAGGAAATCTCTGCAATGCTAGTTTTCAATTTTTTTTTATCATTGGCAATCACCAGAGAGAGGAATGACTCTGGTTACTGCAGGGTCAAGAACAAGCTGTTTACCTATTTTTTTTTTTTTGCTGGCGGGGGTATCTTTCTTTACACCTGACTTGTGCTCAAGGGAGGGTGACCTCACGTTCATTGCAGTAATATCTTGGATCCCAAATTTCATAGGAGGCTCTCCAACACAGTGCAGGTACTTCACATTAATGGGATCCTTAGCATTTCCAGGATCTCACTGGAAGGACTCTGATGCCATACTTGCTTATGCATTGCAGGCACAAGCCGATTGTTAGATAAGTATAGACATGTGCATTTAGTTTCAAATTCGTTTTTCGTCAAAATTTGGCATATTCGTTCATTTAGAAGCATCAGAATGTACGAAAGACTATTTGATTATTTTTTTCCGAAAACTAATTTTCTAAAGGAAAATTCGAAAATTCAAAAGGACGAAAATCCGAAAGAATGAAAATCCAAAAATAACAATAAAAATCCGAAACTCAGAAAGAACGGGAATCTGAAAATAAGAATGAAAAATACAAAAATATGAAAATCAGAAAGAACGAATGTAAGTACGAAAACCTGAAAATTTGAAAGAATGAAAAACATTTGGATAATTATAATTATTATTATAATAATAATGAATAATAGTTATAAACGATTAAATTATAGGTATTGGAATTTCCTTCGAAATTAACTGTTAGTGAACGTAACGAATACGAATTTATCTGAACTTTCGAACTATCCGAAATAATGAATGCCGCATCTAAACAAATGGAACGTAAGGAATACGAATGAATCTGAAGTAACAAATTATCGAAATAACGAATACCGCATCTATACGAATGGAACATAATGAATTCAAATGTATCTGAAGTTACAAGTTATCGAAATAACGTATGCCGATCATAACGAATGATCCAATAAACGGAAAAACAAAAAATTTTTTCGGCGGTGCACATGTATTTACATTTTTTAACATATTTTCCCCACTTTTTTTTTTTTTTTTAAGTTGTACTTCGGCGATGTTACAAAGTAGGTGGGTGGCCCACTATTTATAAGAATTATATTTTGGTGCAAGGTTTTTAAGCTTTCATGATTTAAAAGGGGTTGTAAAGGTAAAAGTTTTCTCATCTTCATGCATTCTATGCATTAAGGTGAAAAAACATCCGACAATACCGGCCCCCCCAGCCCCCCAGTTTCACTTACCGGACCCCTCAAAAGTCCCGTGCTCGCCCCAGACATCCTCTTTGCCTCTCAGCCTGGCCGTTGATTGGTCACAGTGGATCGATTGAAAGCAGCGCAGCCATTGGCTCGCGCTGCTGTCAATCTCATCCAATGACGTGGCGCGCCGGGGTTGGTGGGGCCGAGTGATACCGTGAGCGGGTATGGCCACCGGCTGTATCACGGGAGCGTGCCCGCAAGCGCTCAACACCATGCAAGGGAGCTCGTATGAAGGTGTCGAGTCATTGCGGGGGGGGGGGGAGCCGAGACAGCCGCCGAGGGACCCCACAAGACCAGGTTCGGGGCAAAACGAGCTGCACAGTGGAGGCAAGTATAACATGTTTGTTATTTAAAAAAAGAAAAAAAAAAAAAAAAAAAAAATTCAACCTCTCCATTTGTCCTGGTCACTATTGACACCGGGAGAGAAGGTGAGGAAAAATCCAAAAGTTTGATTTGTCACAGGAACATGGAATATGAGGTAAGGGTGAATATTCCAAAAGGTGATAACCGTTCCAGTTACAAGTGTTTAGGAGAGGATTTCCTTCACTTTGGATAGATTTCCTCTTACTTCCTGTTATGTCTTAGGGAAACCCGACAGGAGTCTTACCGCGACACAAAACTCTGGTTTTAAAGGAAATCTATTCAAATATATAGTCTTCTCAGAAAGGTACCTTTCCTTGCTCTCAACCACCTCTAAATGTCCTAATGTATTTTTTATTGCTCCCAGGATGGACTAGGAACTAAGGACTATAGAGTATATAGAGCAGTGGACATGAGCTCCACCTATGTGCACTGCTCATTGCAAACAATGGAAGCCAGGAGGGAAAAGGAGAGATTCAGGGGCTCATGGAGGAGGTTAAAAGGAGGCAGATAAAGATAGTAAGAAACAATTTTATGAAAAATAGTTTGCAGGGCCATTAGGTAGTAGACGTGTAAGGATTATACTTGTTTGTTTAGTGTGACTTTAAAGTGGTTGTAAACCCTTAGGCCTCATGCACACAGGACGTTAAAATAACGTTATGAAAACACCAGTAGCTTTGAAGTAAGTTTTTTTTTTTACTTTTTTCAACGTTTTTGCAATAGCGTTTTTTAGCTGCATAGTTACATAGTAGGTGAGGTTGAAAAAAGACACAAGTCCATCAAGTCCAACCTATGTGTGTGATTATGTGTCAGTATTACATTATATATCCCTGTATGTTGCAGTCGTTCAGGTGATTATCTAATAGTTTCTTGAAGCTATCAATGCCCCCCGCTGAGACCACCGCCTGTGGAAGGGAATTGCACATCCTTGCCGCTCTTACAGTAAAAAACCCTCTACATAGTTTAAGGTTAAACCTCTTTTCTTCTACAGTCTTGTTAAACTCTCTTCTGCGAAAAAGTTTTATCCCTATTGTGGGGTCACCAGTATGGTATTTGTAAATTGAAATCATATCCCCTCTCAAGCGTATCTTCTCCAGAGAGAATAAGTTCAGTGCTCGTAACCTTTCCTTATAACTAGTATCCTCCAGACCCTTTATTAGCTTTGTTGCCCTTCTTTGTACTCGCTCCATTTCCAGTACATCTTTCCTGAGGACTGGTGCCCAGAACTGGACAGCATACTCCAGGTGCGGCCAGACCAGAGTCTTGTAGAGTGGGAGAATTATCGTTTTATCTCTGGAGTTGATCCCCCTTTTAATGCATGCCAATATTCGGTTTGCTTTGTTAGCAGCAGCTTGGCATTGCATGCCATTGCTAAGCCTATCATCTACTAGCGTTTAGCGTTTTTTTTTTTCACATTTTTTTTTTACAATGGATCGAAAGCGTTAAGAAACGTTGGTGAGCGACGTTTTTGAGCGTTTATCAGCGTTAGAGCGTTTTTACAGCTGAAAAACGTCTCTCAGAACCCACTGGTCCTGGTTTTTTTTTTACAGCTTAAAAACGCCTATGCCATTTGCAGCTCAAAAACGCCTAGGTGGGCATGAAGCCATAGACTAACATAGACAGGCCTTTTTAAGCTGCAAAAAAACGCTCAAAAAAGCAGCTGTAAAAACGTCCGTGTACATGAGGCCTTACCTATACTCAGTACACAAAACTTGCATGTTTTACTTGCAACTACTTATTGCATTTGTTTATATTACTGTTTAATGAATAGTAACGGTGAATCTGCTATCAAGAAATAATTTTTGTGGAGGACATTAATGTCCGGCTCCCAAGCTGCATAATAGTTCCAGGGTAGAAAAGCACCTCTCCATCACCGACTACCCTTGAACTGCATGCAGCTTGTGAGTTCAGCTGGCCATACACCATACAATTTCCTTATTCAATTTCCTTTAGATTTACCTTCAACTGTGCAGTACAAGGGCCTGCCTGATTGCACACAAATTGAAAGTGTTTAAGTTTGACCTCATATTATATGGTTTGGTAAATCTAAAGGAAATCTATAGAAGAAAATTGTATAGTGTATGGCCAGCCTTAGTCAGCAATAGCGCCCATCAAAGGCTTCTCACACAGGTGTTTCACTCAGAGATTCTCTTTAAAAGGCCAGTCTGCCGCATAAGTTTAATTAAGCCTTGGTGACCTGAAACACTCACTGGTGTTTGGTATCTCTAGTGAAATTCAGTGGCGGCTGGTGGGTTTTTTTTTGGGGGGGGGGCAAACAACTCCCCCAGCGGCACCTCAAAGAAACCCTCTGCCGCCACCCCCCTGCTCGCTGTCTGCCAGTCAGTCTGGCACTTACCCCATCTTAGGTAGCGGGCATGGAGCAGCGGCTCCTGTGTCCTCTCCTCTTCGCTTCTGCCATGTGTCTCCTCCAAGGCATCCAATAGGATTGCCTGTCCTTTCAGTCAATCGAGTGACGGGACCCGCTTCCTGATTGGCCGGGAGGAGGATCAGTGTTACTATAGCGAATATTCATTCGCTATTAAAACACACCTGGGTGGGCTCGGAGCACATTCTCTGCGCCCCAAGCCCACCCCTATTAGAGCCTCTGGCTCTAATCAGGTGCTTCAAAAAAAAAACAACCCCCCCATTGGAATCCATGCATCTAAAAAGGGGCCAGACGCGTGGTTGGGGGGGGGGAGGCGGCGCCCGTGCGCCCTTAATCAACAGGCAGCCCCTGGTGAGAGATTTCTTTTTTTGTTCATTCTCAGTCACCCACCACCAACACGCTGTAGTCTCAATTCTCTTGCTGCAGCTAAATAAGTCTCAACCCTCCTGCTACATTCTACTTAGGGGCATAGGTGTGAGCAGCCTATTGCATTAGGGTGTGCACCCCAAAGCTCAAACACACACGCCTTTCTCTGCAGCCTCTGTGTTGAGCGGCTTGCTGTTCATTCACAACTTGAAGCATCATAAACACAGTTTACTATGCTTCAGTTATGAGTGAACATAGTGAGTGTGTTCATGGTGTTTTTTTAGAGAAGGAAGGGGTCGGTAAATTACATATATACTAGCCCCTTCCCCCACTCTCCATTCTGAAACAACCCCTTCAGCAGCCACAAGGAAAGGAGGGAAGCCAGGAGCACTGCAAGAAGAAAAAAAATTGCAGCTCAAAAGTTCCAGACCTGTTGAAGACACACGCCCTATACGATCTTGCAGGGGCTGGCTCTGCTCAAATTAGGAAGGAAGGAAAAATCCTGTACGCCCGCATACTGCTGAAGGCATCTTTATTGAAAGATTAAAATCCAAAAACAGTCATAGTTTCACATCACAGCAGATGCTTAGTCATAGCTATGTTTTCTATGCATAAGATATGACTGTTTTTGGATTTTAATCTTTCAATAAAGATGCCTGTCCGGATTTTTTCTTCCTGCAAGAGGGTGCAACACAGGGGGAGCCCAGGCAATAGGGGGAATCGGCACCGCACGCAGTGATTAAGGTGTGCGCACCTGGAACACCCCCTGCACACACCTATGTTTAGGGGTATGTTTATAAAGCAGTGAATCTGACCTTTACCAAGCACTGCAGGTTATTTTTTTCTAATGCTTGTGTTTTAAATGACAGTGACTTATTCACCAACAGTGAATACTGGTTGAAAGTCACTTTCAAAGATTTATAAATATTTATACATTTCTAAATACGTTTTGTATGTTGCAAAAAAAAAAAAAAAAGGGGTCAATTAAGCTCGTAGTGTAGGGTCCTTTTTAGCAGTCAAGGCCAATTGTTGGGCATGAAAATGCCTTTGCAGAGATCTGAGGTTTGACTTCTTGATGTACACGACGACAGGGGGCGATTGATCCTGATTCAAAAATGATCAGTTTAGGATGGAAGATCCTTTAAAAAAGGCCTATGTTAACAAACTCCAGCTGTGATGGGTAGTCGAGGTTTGGAAAATGTAACCTCTGCAGGATTTCGCATCACCAATACAGGAGGCATTGGTAGCGATGGTGTCTGTTCAGCTGACTGGCTACACAGAAAGCAAAGAATCTCATTGTGCCAAACAAGTGCTGTAGGTTTTCGGACTCTCAGTGATCTTTTCCTTGTGGGATGCAGCTGGATTGTTAAAATAAATAAATAGGCAAACAAATTTCCGAACACAAGCCCATTGAAAGCCTGTAAAACACAATACAGACTGCGTGTTCTACAGTTACACCACAATGCTTGAATCTGATGCTTCCTTAATGAGAAGTGCAGAGCCTTCTGACAATAAAGGAATGAAGCCTTAATCTAAGGACTTTTCTAGCCTACGAAAGTGACAGATTTTTGTATTCCTTACCCCTGCTTCTTCCCTCTTGTCTTCCTGGAAGCTTAGTATTCTCTGGGACAGCCAGCTCAGCCTCTGTGCAGATCTTTATTGTTATATCTTTACACTGCCTCCCATTTCTTGTGTCAGTCCACGCCTGCTTCTGATGTTGGGCCATAGAGCACAGAGCTGGAGCGAAACCCTGTTACACCTCTTAAAGGGGAAGAGCCTTCTTAACTCAACAAGCACCAACAATACTGTATTGGTTTACGGTATTTAAAGTGGAACTGAAATCTAAACATTTTTAATGGACTATGCATGTCTCTTCTGCCACAAATCCCCTTTCCTTTCTCCTAGCAGTTTTTCTGTGTACACTGCTTGTAGTAAGGTGCTGGGATAATGTGACTCTAGTGCGCATGCGTGAGAGTTACATTATCAATAGCTGGAAAAAGGAGCTGAAAGAAGAAGCGGTGGAAAGAATCCAGTATCAGCAATTGGGAGCATAGACCTGTTATCTTTGGAGGGGTACAAGTTAAAGTGGTTGTAAAGGCTGAACGTTTTTTACCTTCATGCATTCTATGTGCTGCTTATTAGCAGGTTATTGAATCATGCTCTGAAAGCTTGTTGTATGCAGTGAATACTTTACTTTCATGAAGGAATATCAGAACATGTCTTACAGCATGGAACAGGAAACAGGAACATAAACACAAACAAGTATACATTGCATAGATAGACAATACATCCTGTTATATCAGAGAATATATGTACTATAAACTATAATACTACAGCGCCACCTGCTGGCATAGACAGCTATAATGCATATACACAGTCACAGTATGTAAGCAGATTACTGTTGCTTTTCCAACACTGCTTCCCCCACAGCCCTCCAATACTTACCTGAGCCCCCTCTCAATCCAGCGATGTCCTGGGACATCCTCTCATTGGCTGAGAGAGCAGCGGACTCTATTGGCTCCCACTGCTGTCAATCACAGCCAGTGAGCCAATGAGAAAAGAGTGAGGGCGGGCCTCCGAGTTGCGGCTCTATATGACTTATGGAGGGAGCTTGCACCAGTGCCCCCATAGCAAGTGGCTTGCTATTGGGGGCATCGGTCAAGGGGGAGGTGCTAGGAGCGCCAGCGGGGGACCTGAGGAGGATATGGGCTGCTCTGTGCAAAACCACTGCACAGAGCAGGTAAGTATAACATATTTGTTATTAAAAAAAAAATCTAAGCCTTTAATGGCACTTTAAAGCCCTTTTGTGTCACATTTACCTATAAGTAAGCCTAGTATAAGGCTTACCTATAGGTAGTGGAAATATCTCAAAAATGTGCGCTGTTTAGGAGATATTTTACTTGTAGTGCACAGATGTCACCATTGGCACATGCGCTGTGAAGAAACGGACCACCGTGCCGTTTCTTCCCCCAGCGTGTGCCGTGACTGACGTCACACTGGAGTGATGTCACACGGCTCCGGCCAGTCACAGAGCTGGAGTCTGTGGCTCCGGAAGTAGACGAAGATGGATGCGGCCTGCACAGGGGACAGCGCAGGCTTTGTTTGCAGGTAAGTGTCATATGATGGGCTAGTATGCGATGCATACTAGCCCATTATGCTTTTAATTTGCAGGCCTTGCGGGGAGCAAAAGAGGAAGTAAAACCCATCAGGGTTTACTTCCTCTTTAAAGTGGTTCTAAAAGGTAGAAGGATTTTTATCTTAATGCATTCTATGCATTAAGATAAAAAAACTTCTGTGTGCAGCAGTTCCCCCCAGCCCCCCTAATACTAACCTGAGCCCCATCTCGATCCAGCGATGTTGCACGAGTGTCTCGGCAGCAGTGGCACCATTGGCTCCCGCTGCTGTCAATCAAGTCAGTAAGCCAATGATGAGAAAGAGGGCAGGGCCAGGATTCCAACAATTTTGCCACTTTGTCACTGTGGTCCCAACATGTTGAGTCCCACAAGCCTGGCCTTTCATGCACCAGGTTTATTAGTTGCTCCTGGGAGACATCTGGGTGGAACTCCCCTTTAATACTAGCCTTCTCAAATGTGTATAACTATTAGGGTAAATGTTCATGATTATATTCAAAATGTGAATCATCTACTTGTCAATAAGTGTCTACACCAGTGGTCATCAAGTCCTGTCCTCAGGGCCCACTAACGGGCCAGGTTTGCAAGATAACTGAAATACATCACAGGTGATATCATTTGCAGTATTCTAGTCTACATCTCCCCAAGGTAATACATAAAACCTGGCCTATTAGTGGTCCCTGAGGACAGGGTTGATGACCACTGCTCTTTACTATGCTTTAAAAAAAAACCTCTTAGGTGCAATATATAAAGGTGAATGTCTGTGATTGGTCACATTGAATTTTGTGCAACAGCTCTACCCATAACTGTTTATGCATAGATGATAAGCTTGTAGTTTCTATTCACTGCAACTATTTTTTTCTATCAGGCTGAAGTTGCTGGGTTGCAGGTACATTACTCAATTCAGATTTACCTTTTCTAATGTTAGCTCTGAAGTAGAGAAAAGGTTTATTGACTCTTGGAGAGGAGGAGTTGGAACTAATAGATTTTGCTGACACGCTCAGCGGATTTACTCAGAAATATTTCTGTTACCAAAGAAACCAAATAGCTCAGAGTTTTACTCTGTGTTAAATTATGTTCAGCTGGGCAGACTCAAGATATTTATTAATACAGAAAAAAGCGCTGGGATTTATTTTTTTTTTCTCTTTTGATCTAGAATCATTTTGTTAATCATATTTCCCACTGTCCCTCTCCTATCCTAAAGCAACTCTGGCATTATTATACAAATTAAAAACAAAAATACCCTGAAAAAGTAAAAACTTCACACTTACCTGTCTTACTCGTTTGAGGAATCTTTGCTCACTTGGAGAGCAAGGCCACTATCAGAATCTTGAAATCTGACACATTTCCGAGAGCATTGGATGCCTCTGTCCTCCGACACTGCAGGACACGGTACTAACATAGCGGCCTGCTGATCGAACCACAGCGTATGGCAGGTGGACGTAGATACAGTATCTGACATATCCAGAAGAGGCTTTTCTCTGCAGAGAGCAACATTTTAAAGAACAGGACTCAGAACAAAGTATAAAATCTCTTCTTTTGAAGATATTTTTATTTAGTGACACTCTTTATCTTAAAGAGTAACTCTACTTTTATTTAAACAATGTGAAATAGCACAATATAAGTTGCTATCCTTTTCTTTTTTGTAACTTGATGTCATTAAAAAAACAGCCTTTCTAATATACTCTTCAGCCAGCTGTGATTTTATAAAAAATGGAAAAAAATCAAACATAACTTGTATGTGGGAATTTTGTACATAGTTGGTATATATATGGCTCTCCCTGCTCATGTGATTGGCCATCTGCTTTTCCCAATGGTCTGATACAGTTTCTTTCAACTAGGGCACCTCCAGAAGTTGCTAGAGGTTTCTTGAGCTTTGAAAAATGTCTGACTCCCAAATAAGTAACCATTGACACCAGTGATCTTTTTAAAATATCTTTAAGGAGCGGGGGAGGGGGCTTTCCTTCCACTGAACACTGATGTAGGAAGACATGACCAACAGTGTAACAGACCCTTCTACCACTGACCACCATTGTAACTGGCCCTTTTTCCACTGACCACCTGTGTAACAGGGCCCTTCTCGAAATGACAACCAAATATAGGGGTCTATAGCACTGACCATCGATGTTAGGGAGCATTACACTAATTACCAATGTAAGGGGGCACTTTTCCACTGGCCAATAATGTAATGGGGTATTTCTCTACTGTATATAAAAAATTGTGGCGCTATAGACTCAAAAAGAGATTATATTAGAATAAGTGACATATCAAAACCAAATACAGTGTGTAAATATTGACATGCCATATGGTACATGTGATATGAAAAAACAAATAATATCTATATAGTATGCAAAGGTGTGAACCAATGTGTAAAAAGCTTCTACGGTATTAGCGTAAATTACGAATAATACACTGTGTATAGAATATATAACAATAAAGATATCAAAACGTGAAAGGTGATACAGAATAAATTATAAAAGTCCAAGAGGGTTCTAAATAGGATTGGCACCACAAGGAGCCAACAAATTAAAGTCCACCAACAGTATAAAGGGAGTGAGGAAGCCACCACCCAGGATCATAGGGGGCTTACCAGAATTAAATGACTTGGGACGACTTATGTCGGCCAAGTCACAACAGGCTTGTCAACAACAAGAGTAGAAGCCCTAAAGTGAGCCACACTGATCTGAGGTTTGAAGATTGCTCTGGGGACACAATGGCCTGGGGTGGGGGGTGGGGGGGGGGGGCACAGATAACCAAAATTTGTGCTGGAGGAGTTATGCTGAGAGGAATGATTGGGGACTATTTGGGAGGGGAGAGGATTTGTGTTAGAAGGTGGTGGGAAGGGAGTTTGGGAGAGGATTTGTGCTAGAAGGGGGGGATTAGCGGGGGATTGTGCTAGAAGAGGGGAGAAGATTTGTGCTCCGAGGAACGACTGACTGGGGGGGAAAGGGGGGCACAGAGGATTTGTGGAGGAAAGCAAAGAGGATTTATGCTGGTGGGAATTTGTGCTGGAAGGGGGAATTGGGAGGGGGGGTCACATAGATGTGCTGGAAGGGCAAGATAATTTGGGGTAGGACACAATTAGGGGACGTATCATCGCACAGTGGTCATGCGGATACAAAATAGGTATATGTGCCACGTCTAATGTAAATTGTTTAAAGGACGTAGGAGTGTGGGCAGGCACTAAGACTTTATAGGCACTTTATAGGTGCCTATAAAGTCTTAGTGCCTGCCCACACTCCTACGTCCTTTAAACAATTTGGGGTAGGAGTTTGTGCTGAAAGGGAAGAGGCTTTGTGCTGGGAGGGAGAATTTACTGGGGTTGGGGGATTTGTGCTGGGAAAGAGGATTTAGCGGTGGAAGGATTTGTGCTAGGGCAGGTTGTGCTGGGAGGGGGCATTGGGGGGAGGATTTGTACTAGGTAGGAGGATTTAGGGGGTAGGATTTTTACTGGAAAGCGCCAGGGGATCAGGATCTCTCAGAGGATTCCTCTGATGAGACAGATCCAACTGGTTTTAGTTTTGCCTTGGTACAACTCACACGCAGGCTGTAAAACTGGCTATTGGCTGGGAGGAGACCGAGGAACCACCTAAAAAGGCCAGGATTTACTTCCCATTTTTAAGAAAATGCCTGTTTTTTTTCCTCCCATGGATGAGGTTAAGGGGCTCATTGAAGAAGAGTGGAAGAAGACAGAAAAGAGATTCCCTTTCAACCGTCTTAATAAATTGTACCCCTTGCCGGGAAGAGGATGCAGGGTTAATTGATCACCTGCCTGTTGTAGATGCAGTGGTAGTACGCCTGGCTAAAAATGTAATTTTACCCATAATCTTCATTATTCCACCTCTTTCAAGGATCCATTGGATAGACGCATTGATACCGATCTGAAAAAAGCCTAACAGATGGCAGGGGGAGCATGTAGGCCAGCAATTGCTCTGACATCAGTGTCCAATGCCATCAGGGTGTGGACAGACAATCTGGAAGTGGCAATCCAACAAGAGGTCCCCAAGGAGGACATAGTGAAGGCGCTAGAAAAGCTCAAGCTTTCTGCAGATTTCGTCGGGGAGGCATCTATCGACATCATAAGATGCTTGGCCAGAGCTATGCTTCATACCATTATGGCAAAACGCGCACTTTGGCTAAAGCCTTGGACAGCAGACGCTGCATCCAAGCAAAATTGGTGTAGAATCCCTTTTGAGGGAAAAGCTCTCTTTGGTGAAAAGCTTGAGAAAGCCATCTTATGGGCGGGAAGTCGGGGCTTCGACCACAAGACAGAAGAATGAGGAGATCAAGAAACTTTACATCTAAAACCCAACCATTAGGAAACAGATGCTTTAGAGTTCAGACAGGATAAGGATCCAAAAATAAATTTGAGGAGCACGCAGGTAACCTTCCTGAAGTCAAACAAATGGGTCCTCCCTAACCCTCAGGACACCTCTAAGTCTTTTTGACTTGGAGCCGTCCCGGGAGTTCCAAGTCGGTGCCAGACTACAACTGTTCTCCAAGATTTTGCAGCACTGATGTATGCCTGGGTTGTCTCTACGGTTCGCTTCGGCCTTTTCTGGACCTTCACAAATCAGCCCTCTCGGGATCACTTCTCACCAACAAGGATCCCAAGCTCTCCTTTAAAAAGCAGAGGCTCTGCGACACTTTCTAGTTTTCTTACAAACCCAGAGAGCGGTAATCCCAGTTTCTCTGGCAGAGAGATTCTCCGGTTTCTACTCTGCTCTCTTCCTCGTCCCCAAAAAGAATGGGGGCTGGAGACTAGTAAAAAGACTAAACCATTACATACACCTGGATTCTTTCAAGATGGAATTACTTCAAACGATTATACAGGCCGTACGGTCGGGAGACTGGATGATATCTAGAGATCTCAGAGACGCGTACTTACATGTACCGATTCTTCCAGCCTTTCAGAAATATCTGAGGTTCGCAGTCGGTCAACTTCACCTCCAGTTCCAGAGTCTGCCCTTCAGACTCTGCACCTCCCCAAGGGTATTTTTGAAGATACTTGCTCCCCTGAGAGAAGAAGGTCTCAGAGTCTTTCATTATCTAGATGATATCCTTCTATTGGCGAAGAACCCAGCTCAGCTATTATCTCACATGAAGATTCTCATGTCAACCCTCTCAGATTTTGGGTGGTTGATGAACGAAGAGAAGAGCCAGCTTATACCAACCCAGAACATGATCTATCTGGGAGCCCTCTTCAATACGGCGGAAGAAACGGTTGCCTTACTTCGCCACAAGATAGCATCTATTGCCCAGAAGCACTGCACTGATGTATGCCTGGGTTGTCTCTACGGTTCGCTTCGGCCTTTTCTGGACCTTCAGAAATCAGCCCCCTCGGGATCACTTCTCACCAACAAGGATCCCAAGCTCTCCTTTAAAAAGCAGAGGCTCTGCGACACTTTCTAGTTTTCTTACAAACCCAGAGAGCGGTAATCCCAGTTTCTCTGGCAGAGAGATTCTCCGGTTTCTACTCTGCTCTCTTCCTCGTCCCCAAAAAGAATGGGGGCTGGAGACTAGTAAAAAGACTAAACCATTACATACACCTGGATTCTTTCAAGATGGAATCACTTCAAACGATTATACAGGCCGTACGGTCGGGAGACTGGATGATATCTAGAGATCTCAGAGACGCGTACTTACATGTACCGATTCTTCCAGCCTTTCAGAAATATCTGAGGTTCGCAGTCGGTCAACTTCACCTCCAGTTCCAGAGTCTGCCCTTCAGACTCTGCACCTCCCCAAGGGTATTTTTGAAGATACTTGCTCCCCTGAGAGAAGAAGGTCTCAGAGTCTTTCATTATCTAGATGATATCCTTCTATTGGCGAAGAACCCAGCTCGGCTATTATCTCACAGGAAGATTCTCATGTCAACCCTCTCAGATTTTGGGTGGTTGATGAACGAAGAGAAGAGCCAGCTTATACCAACCCAGAACATGATCTATCTGGGAGCCCTCTTCAATACGGCGGAAGAAACAGTTGCCTTACTTCGCCACAAGATAGCATCTATTGCCCAGAAGATGAGATCACTCAGGTCAACTCATCACCTCTCAGCTTCCAGATGTCTGAGTTTGATAGGACCTTTGGTAGCCTGCATCCTGATGTTACCACGGGCACATTGACATATGAGACACTTCCAACTAGGCTTCCTGTCTCAATGGAGGAAATGATCTATGTCTCAAGCAATATATCTCCCGAGCCATATACAGAGAGGTCTCCTATGGTGGTCCAAAGAGGATATGCTGTCAAGACCACGCCCGTTGGGGTACACCTCCTGGACCATAATTACAACAGATGCCAGCATTAAGGGCTGGGGGCACATTGCGGGCGGATGTCAGTACAAGCAAGATGGTCCTTTCCACCAATGGGATTGTATCGAACACTCTGGAGATCCGGGCAGCATTCCTGACACTAACAGCCATGACCCCACATATCAAGGGCAAGTCAGCCCTACTGTGCATGGACAATCATGCGGCTGTATTCTACATCCAGCGCCAGGGAGGAACACATAGTCAAGCCTTATTAAAGGAAGTGGAACCCATCATGGTATGGGCAGAAAGGAACTTGATGGACTTGAAAGCGGTTTCTCTGCCAGGTCGCCTGAACCAGGAAGCCGATCACCTGTCAGGAAAGTTCCAGGATGCCAATGAGTGGTCACTCCATCCCCTGGGCTTCAACTAGATTGTGGATCACTGGGGATTTCCAGAGATAGACCTCTTTGCCTCAGCAACCAACACCAAACTATCCAGGTTTATCTTGTGCCTTCCTCATCCCCAGGCAGAAGCGGTGGATGCCCTGCTGAGCCTGTGGAGATGCACCCTGGCTTATGCATTTCCACCCCGCCCTCTTATTTCAAAGTTCCTAACAAGATTACTGACAGAAGCAATATCCGTGATTGCGGTTCTTCCTTGGCTGGCGCACCCATGGTTCCTCCTAGCGATACATCTCAGCACTCAATGGCCAGTCAAGATACCGATTGTGCCACGCTTGCTCTCCCAGGGAAACCTCTCACATCCCAACCCCCTCAGATTGAATCTTCAAGTCTGGATACTCTGAGGCAGAGGTTTGAATCGCTAGGATGTTCATCCAGAGTGATGACCCTCATGAAAGCCAGGAAACCTTCAACCAATAATATGTATGCCAAGGTCTGGGACAAGTTTAAAAGCTTTTTCTGTCGGCAGAGGGGCAGACCCTTCAGGTCCTTCCACCTCTTTACTCTTGGACTTTCTCCAAACAGGCCTTGACCTAGGCCTAAGACTCAGCACTCCTAAAGTACAGATGGCAGTGATCTCAGTGGCCACAGACAGTAGCTAGGCAGAAGACTTGTAGACTTCTTGTAGTTCAATTCTTCAGAGCAGTAAGAAAGATACGTCCACCAACCAGACGGTCTTTTCCCAAATGGGATCTTTCCCTTTTTTTTGGAGGTCTTGTCAGAACAACCCTTTGCCCCATCCAAGACAGCCTCATTATGGAATTTGACCCTAAAATTGGCCTTCCTGATAGCAATAACATAAGGCCAAAGGGTCTCAGTTACAAGCCCTATAAGCAGAAGAAGAGCACATCGTCTTCTACCCAGACAGGGTGGAATTACGTATAAAACTCATTCTTGTTCGTAAGGTATCTACTCCTGCTTCCCTGGGGGATCCTTGGGCTTTACTGGTATTCCCAGATTCTACCTTGTGCTCTCTACATGAGTTAGATATTGTTAGATATATGTTCTCAAGTGTTATCTCAACCTCTCAGCCTCTTTCAGAAAATCTATAAACCTATTTGTACTTCCAGGAGGCAAAAACAAGGGCAAAAAAGCCTCAGCCAGAACAATAGTAAAATTAATCTAGAAAGCATACAGGTCCAAAGGACTGGACCCTCCTTCCTTGGTCAGGGCACACTCAACCAGAGCAGTCGCATCATCATGGGCCACAAGGGCAAATGCCTCGGTGGATACAATCTGCAAAGCAGAAACATGGTCCTCGCAGCACACATTCATAAGGCACTATAGAGTAGAAGCAGGAGCTCTAATCTCAGTAGATTTGGTAAAGAAGACAATTGAATCATCCTCTGTTTCATCCAAATAAACGTTTTCTTTCTAAGCATTACCCACCCGTTTCAGCTAGTTATTTATCACTAGTATGCTGTCATGGATGTACCAAGAAAATGGAAGATTGTTTCATACTTACTGTAATTTTCCTTTCCTGGTGCATATCCATGGCAGCATACGTACCCTCCCTTGGTATTCTATATTATGGAGAATGATTGGGGAGTCCTTAACCTGTTCTTTTATAATCATTTTGGATAGAGCAAGGAAAGGCTGTAACCCCTGTCAGATTTTTTCCACCATCTATGTCCTATTATGGAGATTTCCCTTCACTTCCATTCCATAGCCAAACAGGAAGTGAGAAGAAATGCCTGTAAATTAGGGGAATTCCTTGGGAACCCCCAGGTCACCAGAACTAGTTTCCCCATTGGAAGAATTCCCCTCTATTACTTTTCTGGGGTCAACCCAAAATTAGGGATTTTTTTACTTTCTCTTTCAATGATAATGGTAAACAAGACAAGTAGAGAGGGTGAATCTCCTTAATGGGGACACAGACAGCAATAAAAACTGACAGGTGTTCTAATCCCCTTCCACTCTATGCAAAACTAAAAAAAAAGAGTGGCCTTTAGTTGCACTTTAAGTTCTAGAGTTGGGAGGTATAAGAAAGTAGAGTAACAAGTTTGCTACAATTCTTGTCCATAACTGACCTGGGGAGGGATTTCTTTCAGCAAAAGTTAAGTTATACCTTAAAGCCGTATTAAACCCAAAAGCAAACATTATACTGTAGCTAACCCAGGGCTCAACAAATCCCAGGCGCCAAGTCGCATTTGCGACTAGAAATTGCATTCTGGCGACTGGGCTTTTGTCAGCCCATTTAACGTTGCACCAGGCGTGAGAATTTCCTATTGCCCCATTCCCCAGATTTGCAGTTCCGGGCACCAGGCAGCTGATTTAGTTTTAACATCTAAAAACAAAAAAAATTTTTTCTTTCTTCACATACCGGTGTTTCGTCAGATTAGGCGATCCGTCAGATTTTGTAATGGAAGTGACGTTCCATCATTGCCATCTTGCTACACCCCACACTCATCCCCAGTAAGGATATATTAAGAACGCGGCAAGCGGACATCTTGTTACACCCACCGGAGTCTTGCATTTCAGTTATTTCTTTCTTTTTTTTTTTTTTTTTAAAGGTTAACTTTTTTATTGTTTTATAAACACAACAAATAGCAGTTACACAGGTGTATAATCAAAGTGAACATCGCTTCAGTGATAGTGCAATACATTTATCAGGTATACATCATGAAACAGCATGCAAAGTGTGTCATCAGTCAGCACAATCTACTCCATTCAGGGTTCAGTCCCTGGTATTCCCAAAACCGCAATGTCCCTATTATCTTCTGTATCCTAAGAGGTAGATGGTATGGTGCTCTCTGAGTTGACCCAGGAGTTCCATATTTTAGAGAACTTTTTTGGGTACCCTCTAGCTTTGTATGTTAACTTACATGTTGGTGGTATTGCTTGGTTGATAATGGTAAGCCAGAACTTTATAGTAGGTAGGGATTGAGATTTCCAATGCATGGTTATCGTTTTTTTAGCGTAAAACATCACTATACGTATAAAGGATTGAACAATTTTGGATAAATCTTCATCGTCAATTTATACTAGCAGACATCTAAGAGGATTACAAATGTTAGGTATCTTAGCTACAGCGCTTATGAATGCCATAACTTCCGACCAGAACTTCCTTATCGGAGCACATTCCCACATTAGATGAAAGAATGTGCCATCGGCCATTCCACATCGGAAGCTTAAGAGAGAAGATAAACTCTTCAATTTATATAACAAACCCGGTGTAAAATATTGTCTATATAGTAGTTTAGTCTGGATCACCTTGTCCCTGGATGAAATGATGGGGGGCACCTGCAGGGGAAGAACCTCCCTCCAGATCTCCTCCGTCAACTCAGGTATGTCAGAGCGCCATCTATGCTCAATGGTGGTAAGCCTATTAGCCGTGGAGTAGAGTCTTATAGTAAGACTAAACCAGTTTGGTGTGGGAGGGGTCAGTCAATAGGCGTTCAAGTAGGAAAGATCTCATCTATATATTTCGAAGACCAAATTGTGCAGCATCAGTGTGTCATATGTGTAAGTACTGAAAGTAGGCCGTGCGTGGGAGACCAAAGTCCCTCTGGAATTCCACAAAGGAACGGAAGGTGTTATCCGCAAATAAGTGTGATATTGTTTTTACCCCTTTTTTGAACCAGTAGCCCCCGTTGGTTCTCTGGTAAAAGTCTGGTAGGCATGGGTTTCCCCATAGTGGGGCATTGGGAGAGTATATGTTATTGGGTACTAGGTGGTAACAGCTTAGAGATTCTGAAGATCCGTAAAGTCATGGCCAGGACATTCACCCCTTCCCTCCCCCTAAGCGACATACGGTGTATGAGGTTCTGGAGAGATTCATATGAGGTGAGGATAGTCGCCTCCAGGGCAGCAGCTGCATTGTTGGCCTCAGGATGAAACCACTAATGGGCGTGCGCCAGTTGTGAGGCGATACAGTACGTTTGTAGACAGGGGAGTGCCAGGCCCCCTTCCAAAGTAGGTAGCTGTAAGGTGTGTTTAGCGATGTTCACTACACCGCCCCTCCAGATGAAGTTGGTGATTATGGAGTCTATCTCTTTAAATTTTGCTTTGGTAATGTACTATTGGTGTCTCCTGGTCAATCTGAAACAAAAGGGATTTGACCCGGAACCCTGAAAAGTGGCCAAATCACCGGATAATATCCAGCAGGGCAGGGAGTGACGACTGGGGGTCCTCCAAATATATCAGCATATCATCTGCACATAAGGATACCTTTTCAGGGCTGGTGCAAGGATTTTTGACACCCTAGGCGAAACCTCATTTTGCCCCCCCCCCCCGGGTGACTCCACCCCCTTTTCCCTGCCCATGTAAATCCCACCTTTTTAATAAAGCGCCCATCAAATGCAGCCTCACCAGTTCCCATCAAATTCAGCCTCACCAGTGTCCATCAAATGCAGCCTCACCAGCGCCCATCAATGAATGTTTGCTTGCTGCGGGATTTGGAACACAGACACAGTCCTCCACCACTGCTGCACCTCTGACACTATGTGTGAACGGAGCTGCGGCTGCCTGCTGATGCTGAGACTTAGTTGCTTGCTGCAGAGAGAAGAGAGTAGGAAAACCAGTGGCCGGGTGCCCCCTAGGCAGCAGGGCGCCCTAGGCGGCCGCCTAGTTTGCCTAGTGGTAGCACCGGCCCTGTACCTTTTCCTCACAGACCCCCAATCGTCAGTCCCCTAACTTCCCTACTGGACCTTATCATTGCTGCAAGGGGCTCTATCGCCAGCGCAAATAGTAATTGCGACAGGGGACATCCCTGTCTGGTGCCTCTCTTTATCAGGGAGGGGTCTGATATGGCTGCGTTCACTCTCACCCACCTTATAAAGGTAGTGCCGAATCCGAACTTAGCCAAGACTTCAAAGAGATATGGCCATTTGACTGAGTCAAAGGCCTTGTGAGCGTCTAAAGCCAGTACAGCTCTAGAGCCAGTCCTGTCATGAACTGCTTGTATATTGGTAAAGAGTCTGCGCAAATTAATGGAGGTCGATCGTCCAGGCTTAAATCCAGTTTGGTCTGCCCCGATAATAGTTGTGATTACTGTATTCAGTTGTTGGGCAAGCACCTTGGCCAGGATTTTAACATCTGAGTTATTAAGCTAAATCGGTCTATATGATTTGCAAAGGAGGTGATCCTTACGGGGTTTGGGAATCATGACTATCAGTGCTTCTGACATGGAGGGTGGTATCTGTCCCGTTTTAAGAGCAAAATTGTACATTCGCAGCAAGTGTGGGGTCAATAGTTCCCAAAACTGCATGTACCACTCAATGAGAAATGGGAAATCCTGGTGTTTTATGTCTGGCGAACGAGACACCCCTATTTCTTCCGTTTTCAACAGAGCATCAAGTCCGGAGACCTGATGGTCTATTAGTTTCGGGAGTGAAATGTCTGAGAGATAGTCTAGTCTAATCTAGTTCCACTATTGTATAGTGGGTTGTAGTATCATAAAGCGTGGAGTAGAAAGTGACAAACGCTTTCATAATTTCATCATTTTGCTCAACTATTGTGCCCGCTGAGTTTGTTATTCTAGGGATATTACATGGTTGATAATCTGGTTTGGCTAAATAGGCCAGTAGGCGGCTGTTTCTATCCCCAAATTCAAATATTCTTTGGTTCTGATATAGTAGTTTTTTTTGTGTGCGTTCTAAAAGTACTAGCCACACTCATCATGTTGCGTGTGTTTTGGAGGTAGGGGTTGTAAAATAAGCAGTTTCCGCATGCCTAAGTCCTCCTTCTGCGTCCATCAGTCTGGACTGCAATGCCTTGCGGGCCTGCCCGATCGCTGCGGCAAACAAGCCGCGGGCAGTGGCCTTAAAGGCATCCCAGACCATAGGGACGGATGCACTTTGTTTGTAATTCACCCAAAATTATTTCATGTCTGTCGAGCTCTGGTCTATCACGGCCTGGTCTGCTAACCACAACGGTCTCAGTCTCCTTACCCGGTGCGAGGAGGGTGTGCCCAGGACAGGGTCCACCATCAAAGGTGAGTGGTCGGACATCACTCTGGGGAGATATTTGATTCCAGCCACTAAGTGAAGCATATCTGATGAAACAAGACAGTGATAATACGTGATAATGTACAGTGAGAATCAGACTGGCATGAGTATTCCCGCACATTCACGTTTCCATCTTCAGGCCTCCACCAGGTCAAATTGAGTTAGGAAGGATCCTAGGGGCGTGGGGGTAGCATAGAACATCTAAATCTATCCATCGAATTGTCTAGAACTGTGTTGTAGTCCCCAGCTATTATTAAGGGGCCTTCAGCGATCTCCATTATTGTGCCCATCACCTTTTCAAAAAATTTTTGGTAAAAGGTGGTGGGACATAGATGTTCGTATAGGGTTTACCAAGAAGTTCCAGCACGAGGACTACAAAACAGCCGTTAGGGTCAAGATTAATGTGTTTAATAGAGATTGGTGCCGATTTGGCTATAAGGATAGAAGTCCCTCGGGCGTATGTGGAGTAAGTGGAGTGAAGGGCGGATCCTATTTTAGCTCTTTTAAGGGCCATAACCCTGGAGCCCTAGAGATGGGTCTCCTGGAGAAGGATTACATGCGGTTTGTGCCTTGCTAAATAGTCAAACATTATAGAGCATTTCTCTTTAGAATTAAGCCCCCTAATATTCCACGAAATCAGTTGTAAGCCGGCCATGTGTGAGTGTCGGTCAAAAATATGAGCGCCCATCTCCCGCGACACCCCAGAGTCAACCAAACCTTGGAACCCTGTGCATCCCGAGAGGCGGAGGCGAACCTTGATAAATACATATAAGAGAGCATTGTGCTTCCATTCAATAATACCTGAGTACCCTGATGGCCTGTCAGGCCTGTGAACCTGTAAACAAATTGTATAGAATAACAGTCATTTAAGAACAACAACAGAATAGAGAAAATTCCCTGACCCTCCCAATCCACCCTAAACCTCCTGGCTCCCATACCCAAACACATGAGAGCTTGGTACCCTGAACTAGAACTGCGAAGCAGGTGGCCTTTAAAGTAGTCCCGCAGCCAACAAACTATAAATAATAAAGGGGAGGACTGTGGTCGTAAGCTACTGTCCACTCCTGCTTAATGAATTGGATAGTTAGTAGCCTGGCCATGTCAGAATATTCTCCAAAATGGCTGGAGGATGTCCACAAATTAAGCCAACATGGCGATGATGGGGACAGCCAGCCATAAGAGATATTGGTAGTGCGGTCTTCTTTGGATTATTACCAAGCGTCTCAACCTTCTTGTAGGTGGAGAGGTGCTAGCCTTGAGTGGCTACTGAGAAGTCTGGGAAGATGGTGATGCCGTTGCCATTAAAGAGCAGGCGTCCTTTCTCTCTGGCTGCCCTGAGAATAGCCTCTCTGTCTCTGAACTGCAGCAGTTTAATAGGCATGGCGCGTGGAGGTGCCCCAGGGGGTAGGGGGCGTAATGAGACCCTATGCGCTCTCTCAATGGCACACAATGCTGAAAAGGTATTGGCGCCAAATGTGGATGTCAGCCAGTGTTCCATGAACACTTCTGGAGCCTTGCCCTCTGAACCTTCTGGGAAGCCTATGAAGCGGAGACTATTGCGTCTCAGGCGGTCCTCCATGTCTGTGAGCTTATCAGATGTGTAATCTTGGGCCTGGCGCAGCTCCCTGAAAGAGCCCTGCATGGGACCTGTTTCATCCTTTATATTCCCTATGCGTTGTTCAGCGTTTTGTACTCTGTGCCTCCAGTTCTGTACATCATGCTTTAGAAAGGATAAGTCAGTTTTAATAGAGTCCATCTGTGTGGTAAGGGAAGCATGGTTGTGCTGTATAGCCTCCATGATTTGTGATAGAGAGGGCTCTGCAGGGCCTGTGGTTGTATTAGCAGCATGAGGGGAAGCTGGATAAGTGTCCTCTGGGGGGGAGAAAAGGAGGGGGTCTTCAGGGCTGCAGGCAGGGGTATGCTGTGACTCACCCTTCCCACGATGTTGCTGTGCTTGCAGGGAGGTAGATGGATGGTTGAGCTTCAGTGGATGGAGCCGGCCGGTGCTATTTTGCTGCTGCTGGCATGGCGGTGCTGGCGGCACGAATCCCGGGGCATCCTCCATGGCTGGGCCGTATTTGACCATCGCCTGGCGTGCACAGGGGTCTTAGGGGTCTATTGAGGCTGGAGAGACCTTCGGATGGCGGTCGGGCTAGGAGGATTGCTTCAGGATCTAAGCGGCATGGACGGAGCTCAGGTGCTTCACGTTCTCACATCCCGGTGGTTGGCCACGCCCCTATTTCAATTATTGTTAACAGTAAACTGAGCTTTATATAGTGAAATTCAGTATTTTTAAATCCGTCTGACAATTTGGATGTTGAATTTTAAAAGCAGCAGCAAGCCTGCTGATCTCACAGGTTTGGTAATATGACAAAACACTGCTGCTTTGAAAATTCAACATCAAAACAGTCAGACGGATTTCAAAATACTGAATTTCACTGTATAAGCTCCGTTTACTGTTAAAAATATGTGTAAAATGCAAGACTCCTGTGGGTGTAACAAGATTTCCGCTTGCCACCTTCTCACTGTATACTTACTGTGGACCAGTGCGGGGTGTAGAAAGACGGCAGCAACAGAACGTCACCTCTCTAGGGGGCGCGCGCGCGCCGCATCACTAGGCGCCCAGCGGCCGCGATGTCCGTCAGGCACCCGCGATTTCCCATGAACACAGCAGGACCGTGGATCTGTGTGTGTAAACACACAGATCCACGTCCGGTCAGAGAAAACCGGTGGTGTGTTCCCAGTGCAGAGGAACACTGATCTGTCTCCTCCGCTTGTAAGTCCCCTCCCCCTACAGTTAGAATCACTCCCTAGGATAAACATTTAACACCTTCCTCGCCCCCTAGTGTTAACCCCTTCCCTGCCAGTCACATTTACACAGTAATTAGTGCATTTTTTATAGCTCTGATCGCTGTATAAATGTGAATGGTCCCAAAATAGTGTCAAAAGTGTCCGAAGTGTCGGCTGCAATATCACAGTCACAATAAAAATCGCAGATCGCTGCCATTATTAGTAAAAAAAAAATAACAATAAAAATGCCATAAATTTATCCCCTATTTTGTAGACACTATAACTTTTGCGCAAACCAATCAATATACGCTTATTGCGATTTTTTTTACCAAAAATATGTAGAAGAATACATATCGGCCTAAACTGAGGAAAAAAATTTGTTTTTTTTTTTTTAATGGTATATTTATTATAGCAAAAATTTTAAAAATATTGTGTTTTTTTCAAAATTGTAGCTATTTTTTTTGTTTATAGCGCAAAAAATAAAAACCGCAGAGATGATCAAATAGCACCAAAAGAAAGCTCTATTTGTGGGGGAAAAAAATTATCAAAATTTCATATGGGTACAGTGTTGCATGACCGCGCAATTGTCATTCAAACTGTAACAGCGCTGAAAGATGAAAATTGGTCTGGGCAGGAAGGGGCTGAAAACGCCCCATATTGAAGTGGTTAAATGCCCATGATGTTTGGTTCTAGTCATCTTTATGTGTAAATTTAAGATCTGTTATTTTTGTCATTGAACTAACTTTTTTTTAGTAGCTTCCGGACCACCCACCACATATATACTGGGCAGGACGGCCTGGCTGCGTAAAAGCACATACCTGTATGTGATTTTGTGCACACAATCTGGGGCCCACGCACCTGTGATTGGACACAGCAGGAGACAATCAGCGGATCAGGCGGCAGCAACGGCTGCCAGGACCCGCCGATCGTTTGCAGGAAAGGCAGAGCGGCTGTCTACCTATGTAAACAAGGCAGACACCTGTTCTGTCAGGGAGTAAAAGAGAGATCTTGTGTTTCTGATAAGCAGAAACACTGATCTCTTTTTTCATCCAGTGCATCCACTCCCCCCACAGTTAGAGAGCATTCCCAAGGAGAACACTTGATCCCTTGATTGCCCCCGTTGTTAACCCCTTCCCTGTCAGTGTCATTTATACAATGACAGTGCATTGTTTTTTAGCACTGATCACTGTATTGGTATCACTGGTCCCCAAAAAGTGTCACTTGGTGTCAGATTTGTCCACCGCAATGTCGCAGTCCTGCTAGAAAAAAAATTGCTGATTTATTATTATTAGTAAAAACAATAAAAAAAAAAAGTACATAAAAATATCCCATAGTTTGTAGACGCTATAACTTTTGCGCAAACCAATCAATATACACTTATTGGGATTTTGTTTACCAAAAATATGTACCAGACTACCAGACTACATATTGGCCTAAATTAATGAAGAAATTCGATTTTTTTTTAATTATTGGGTATGTTTTATAGCAGAAATTAAATTAAAAAATTTTTTTTTTTTTTTCAAAACTGTCGGTCTTTTTTTGTTTATAGCGCAAAAAAATAAAAACCACAGAGGTGATCACATACCGACCAAAAGAAAGCTCTATTTTTGGGAAAAAAAGGACATTAATTTTCTTTGGGTACAGCATTGCATGACCTCGCAATTGTCAGTTAACCACTTCAATACCAGGTACTTTCGCCCCTTCCTGCCCAGGACAATTTTCATCTTTCAGCGCTGTCACACTTTGAATGACAATTGCGCAGTCATGCAACACTGTACCCAAACTAAATTTTTATCATTTTCTTCCCACAAATAGAGCTTTCTTTTGGTGGGATTTTATCACCTCTGGGGTTTTTATTTTTTGCTAAACAAACTAAAAAATACTGAAATTCTTGAAAAAAAAAAGTTTTTCTTACTTTCTGTCATAAAATTTTGTTTTCTCCTTCACTGACAGGCACTGATGAGGCGGCACTGATGAGGCGGCACTGATGGACACTAATATGTAGAATTGATGGGCACTGATAGGCGGCACTAATATGCAGCACTGATGGGCACCGATAGACGGCACTGACAGGCAGCACTGATGGGCACTGACAGGTGGCACTGATGGGCACTGACAGTCAGCACTGATGGACACTAATAGATGGCACTGATGGGCAGAACTGATGAGGTACTGACAGGTGTTACTGCTGGGCTCTGATAGGCACTATGGTGGGCTCTGATTGGCACTTTGACTGGCACTGAGAGACTTTATTGAGGGGGCACTGACTGGCAGCTGTTGGGCACTGATTGGCAGCTGATGGGCACATCTGATGGGGGCTGTGCTGATAATCAATGTGCTGATTATCAGCACAGACCCCCCCCACCGTTTACCGGAACTTCCTGGTTCACGTGATGATCAGCTGTGATTGGTCAAGCTGATCATGTGGAAAGAAGCCTCTGTCAGAGGCTTCTTACCACGATCGGAGATGTGGCGTGCCAGTCTGACACGCCACACAAGCGATCGCCGCGCTGCGCGCCAGCATGTTGTCCTGCTGGAGGTCATATGACGCCCAGTCAGGATAACAGAACCACCGCCAATCTGCTATAAGCCGGGCGGGAAGTGGTTAAACGCAATGCCGTATCGCAAAAAATGGCCTGGTCAGGAAGGGGGTAAAACCTTCCGGAGCCTAAGTGGTTAGCTGGCTCCTGGATTCAAAGCAAATTTGTCAAGCCCTGAACTAACTAATTCTTAGATGTAATAGCTGCATTTGTTTTCTTTTTTAGCCTTTCTTCTATTTTCATCGGGTGATCCATCCAGTAAGTCTGCAGTTACAGCGATGAGACAGTCACTTTAACAATTAAAATGATCAGCTTTTATGTCTTTATGTAAAACCTTTATCCAAAAAGGAGAAAAACTGTTTGCTGTAAGGTATTGGCTGGAGTTCCGCTTCAATTTGCTACTGTATTTAATTCTGCTACTATTTCTAACACTCAACTCCACCCAGACTGACAATGCTGTTGTCCAAATCTGTCCCCTGTGCTCATTCATCCAGAGTGGTGTCTGTATAATACAGGAGGTATGTTACCCACATTTACGTTTACCTAATGGAGATTCTGTCCTGGTGAATTCGATGACAGGAAAACGTTTTTAGTCAAAGGTTCAAAGCTACAACAGTCCTTAATGACAGATCCCAATGTAGACTGTGAAGACTGATAACCAATTTCAACAGTAGTTAAGTTTTTTCCAGCAGAGAACAAGCCCACATCACAACATTATTAGTAACTAATAATGTTCACCATAAACATTATAACCTGATTGAACAATCTTTGTACAACTGTATTGCGCGTTGGGATTATTACAACTATAAATAATTGATTTTTGTTTTTTAGAACGGGTTTTAATGAAGATAAGAATTGCACAAATGCCTGTCAATATGAGTGCCCTTTATTGAGCCATGAAACTATTTCTGCGTGGGCATATAACTAGAACCTTTCAGTCTTTTGTGCAATGCCTTGCTAGGGGGCATTGGTAGTTCCAGCTGCCAAATTCAAATCACAAAATCCTTTCAAACATTGTAAGAAATCCCTAGAACACAAAAAATGTAGGGAAAAGGTCAGAAAGTTGGATGTGTAACTTAGGAATTAGTTGCTTTGTCTGAAAGAACAAAACAACCTGACATTGGAGCCCACATGAAAATCTAATACCGAGTACCAGACTTAACACACTACTGTAACCCTGATAGAATTATTTGTTTCATAACCTTGGTATGCACAGAATAGTGTCAGAAGTTCTGATGGGGCCTGGAGGAAACTCACACAAACACAGGAAGGACTTTAAAACTCCATGCGTATGGCCCTCCTGGTGAGAAAGCAAGCTTGAACTGCAATCTGCCAAACAGGTGACTGTGTTAGTGATGAAACCTTTTCAGCAGCAGAATCACAGAAATGTTACTTCCATTCAGATTTCCATTTTGTTGAAAAGGATTTACAGTTTTTTTGGTGTTTTTTTGCTGTTCAAACGACACAAAAAGATGAAAAAAAATGGCCTCTACAGGGGGCCTTCCCTTCACATGACATATGAGGCAGCTTCCATTGAGACACGTGACATTTAGAGGAACATTGTACAAAAAAAAATACATAGATTTGGTATCACAATACCTACGCTACAGATTGTATAGAACTGCTGTATTTCAGATTTAGATAATTGGTATAATTAAAAAAAAGTACATAATAATAATAATAATAATAAACATATAATTAAAAAAAGTAAACACTATAGAGGGAGATGCTTTGTTCATATTTAATGTCTGAGGTTTACAACTACTTTATGCAAAGTACTATGGTCAGCTCCCTGCCCTCAACCTGTAAATAGATAAAGGAGCAGTAGCAGACTAATGAAGTCATCTCTATGCTCACTTTTCTCTCTCTCTACCTGTTAGTATGTTTCCTTTCAGCACAAGGGCCGTGCAACAGAGCGCTCACCCTTCCTCTTCCAGTCTACTGTTACAGGGGTTTATAGACTTGTAGCCCCCTTTTGGGGATGAGGGATACAAACGGGATATTGTAATAAACCTATAGGTAAATAAGAGAACCATAACCTTCTATAAGTGGAAGAGTGGGTTTTCATAATGATGTTGGCAGTGCCTTCACCCAGGATAGTGCCTCTGTGAACAGAGGGGATTCTCTTCCTAGGAAATTACCAGTAATCTAATCAAAGTAATTGGGTGCATAGGAATTTCTGCAACCAGCATATAACTTTAACCATAAGTATATACTGTAGATGCACACCAGTATAAAAAGAATATTAGCTTTATATAAGAAGAGATTAATACTACATGCATGCATCCAATATAGAAACAGGTATTATCGGCAAGGGACCCCTCAAGATTCCTGGTGGAATTGTGAACATATACCCGAGTGTATATATAGGTATTAATAGAGATACATCCAGATGAATGTTGCAGAAAAGTTGCAGGGGCCCCTGAGGATGATCACTATATGGCAGTCTCTTTTGTGTCGGAGACCTGAAGACAAGATCAGCAGTGATAGGGAGATCCACCAGCCTGAAACAGAAACTGTGGTGTGGCACTGGAATTTAGTCATCTATCTATTCTGCGCTTTAGTCCCTCCCTAGAAGTTTCTAATCTGACATGCAATTGGACCTCTAAAAACCAGAATTGGCTTTCAGATGCCTAACCTGGCTGTTGCTATGCAGGTTATTGAGCCATAGGATAAAACTAGCTATAGAATCCCAGACCAGAAGAGACACAGTTAACTAAATTAACAGGAGCTGAATATAACTAAAATAACAGGAGCTGCATATAAACTCTATTGCAAAAAACAGGTTAACCTACTAATATACTGGAAGGTGGCCACCACATACATACAGTAGCACAGACCTAGCTATCTGGCATTGTGCATAAGAGATAACAACAATAGGACACAGACTTGTCTCTCACTAGGATTCAGATCAAGAAGTTATGGGCAGCTACAATTAAACAGCCAAAACACAGGAACAATTACTAATAGTCTCTGCTACTGGTCTGGATAAAATACAATATTGTTGTAATGCAGCTCCTGAGTGTGGACATGTGGTATCCTCTCTCTCTCTTTTTGTTTTGTTTGAGCCATCCTCCCAGAGACAGGAAGTGCTAATACATAATTAAACATAACTCTGTTATATTAGCAGCTAACAGAGAGCAGAAGATCCATACAGCATGTTAACATATGAATTAATTTACAGTACATGAATTACATTTAAAGACACTTGCCGATGTACGTCGGCAGAATGGCACGGCTGGGCAAATGGACGTACCTGTAAGTCCCATTTGAATTTCACGCCGCGCCATTGCACGCGCCGGCCGGGAGCCGGGTCGCAGGTCCCGCGTACTCGATCGCTGTGGGGATACCCGCAATGGCCTCACGGAGAGGACGAACGGGGAGATGCTGATGTAAACAAGCATCTCCCCGTTCTGCCTAGTGACAGTGTCACTGATCTCTGCTCCTCGTTATCGGGAGCAGAGATCAGTGACGTGTCACAGCTAGCCCATCCCCCCTACAGTTAGAACACATCCCTAGTACTGACTTAACCCCTCCCCACCCCCTAGTGGTTAACCCCTTCACTGCCAGTGTAATTTACACAGGAATCAGTGTATTTTTATAGCACTGATTGCTGTATAAATGACAATGGTCCCAAAAATGTGTAAAAAATGTCCGATGTGTCCGCCATAATGTCGCAGTCACAATAAAAATCGCTGATCGCCGCCATTACTAGTAAAAAAAAAAAATTATTAATAAAAATGCCATAAAACTATCCCCTATTTTGTAAATGCTATAATTTTTGCAAAAAAACAATCAATAATCGCTTATTGCGATTTTTTTTTTGCCAAAAATATGTAGAAGAACTGAGGGAAAAAATTTTTTTTTAATAATTTTTTGGGGATATTTATTATAGCAAAAAGTAAAAAATAATGCGTTTTTTTTCAAAATTGTCGCTATTTGTTTGTTTATATCGCAAAAAATAAAAACCGCAGAGGTGATCAAATACCACCAAAAGAAAGCTCTATTTGTGGGAAAAAAAAGGACGTCAATTTGGTTTGGGAGCCACGTCGCACGACCGCGCAATTGTCAATTAAATCGACGCAGTGCCGAATCGCAAAAAGTGCTCTGGTCAGGAAGGGGATAAATTCTTCCGGGGCTGAAGTGGTTAAGTATTACATTGTGTACCTATTGCATCATCACACACCACATTGTGTTGCTGAATGAAGCCCAAAGTGAGTTGAAAAATTGCATGTTCTATTCTATGCTCTATTCTATGCTCCTTTCCATTCCCTCCTCCAACCTCTCTATGATGACAGTTGATAATAGACAAAGACTTGAACATAACTGTATACCTCCCAACCTTCTGAGATGAAAGGAAGAGGGACAGCAACCTCACTTTGTGCTTCCCTACTTTCTGATACCTACCTATCGGGTCTCTGCTCTTTTCTATCTTATTCCTACTACTTTTTCTTTCTGGTCTTTCCCATCTCCTTTTTCTACCCATTCCCTGATTATGGAGGCTATCAGAGTGCTTTCGCTTAACGCTAAAGGACCTAATGTCCCTGAAAAAAGACGAATGCTCTTACAGGACTTACATCGTCTTAAAACGAATCTCACTTTTGTGCAAGAGACCTATTTAAGAGACGACAAATTGCCCCTACTCAAGAACAGATTCTTCCCGATGGCATATCATTCTACCAATTTGACAGCTAAGTCATGGGGCATGTCTGTTCTTATATCGAGTAACGTGCCATGGACGTGTCTAGCTACTGGGACTGATTCTGAAGGAAGTTTTTTGTTTCTAAAAGGCATGATTGGTGGCGTCAAAGTGACCTTGGCAAATTTCTATGTTCCCAATAGTCATCAGGACCTCTTTATTGACAGAAATCTGGAATAACGCCTCAAGTTTACGGACGGTCAACTGATTCTGGGTGGAGACTTTAACGTCCCCTTGATCCCCTCCGAAGACACCTCCTTTGGGATATCCTCGGTTTCTCCTGACTCCCGCAAACGTATCACACAATCCTTGCACAAGGCCGAATTGGTGGATGTTTGGCGCCTTTTACATCCCGCTAAGAAAGATTAAACTTTCTACTCTCTGCCTCACAAGTTATACTCACAAATAAATAAATCTAATATAAAATTGCGCTACTACAAAAAATAAAATGAAACTTATAGCTGCCAGCATCAAACAGTGTCGTGCACCGTGCAATAAAGGTATGTAAATATAAAACGAATGCAGTGCTAAATAAAATAAAAAGATAATATATTCACATTCTACGTGAAATGGTATATGAGTGATTGTGTTTATAAACAAAAACAAACATGATCAGTAAACAGTCCCAAAAGACTGAAATAAATGTCCAAAACTTCATAAACATGTACAGTGCAGTGTTCTTGAAAGGACAATGAACATGTGACGGTGATGCTTCCAATTCAGAAAAGATCTTATGCATTCGGAATCAATATATACGTGGCAGAAGTGAATACTCTTACCAGAGGAGATGGACACAGTCACCGTACGGTGGAGTGTCAAACGAGCTTTAGGGATCAAACGATCCCAAGGGAACTTTGCTGGATACTTTGGTAGATTCCGTCCGGAGCGACCATAACTGTAGGGTGGTATATGAATCCACAGCCGATGGATAAAAGACTCTCAGAAGAAGTAGGCTGCTGAAGAGGGCGACTTCCGCTCCATATAAATTCAATACATGAGAAAAGAAAAAAATTCTCCGCATAGGGCATGAATCCAAAAAAACTGAAAATTGTATCAAATACTTACCGTAATTTTCCTTTCCTGACGCCAAACCATGGCAGCATACAAGTGATAGAGCTCTGCCTCTTGACCACTCCCTCAGGACCAGTGAATAGCAGAAATGAAGGCATGGTTAGCCGCCACCCCATTCTTTGTAGTAAGCCACATACCGGAACGCACATGGGTGGGCTCATATGCTGCCATGGTTTGGCGTCAGGAAAGGAAAATTACGGTAAGTATTTGATACAATTTTCCGTTTTCCTGATGCCAACATGGCAGCATACTAGTGATAAATAACTAGCTGATAGGGTGGGATCTATTTGTCAAACCAATCTTCTAAATAGGATGAGACAAAGTCCCCTGATGACAAGGCCCCCGCATCTATTCCGTCAAGTTTGAGTAGGAATGTTGGAGCAACCATGATACCCCTGTACAGATGGACACCATAGATTCTCTTGAATGTGTTGGCTATAAGGCTTTAAGCGCTCTGGTAGAGTGCTCCGCCACCACTGACGGAGGCTCGCAACCTATAGTCTTATATACACAACCCAAGCCTGCTAGGATCCAGGCAGTAACCTCTTTCCCTTGATGATTGCCAGCTGGAATGACAAAAGATTTATTTAGATGACCTGAAAGGGACAATTGTGGAGAGATGCTCCTTTAAAGTTCTGAAAATGAACAGTACGTGTGACTTTCCTGTGTGATGTTCTGGAAAGTTAGGCAATGTCCAGCTGTCTGTTAAATAGCAGTCTGTTGCTACGTTCGAAGCAGGATGATCTACAAGATCCAACTCTACTCTTTCTGGAAAGAAAGGATTATATTTTTTTACTTTGAAGCTCCAAGAGCTTGAATCTCCGATAACCTTCTGCTTAAAGTTCTTGCAATTGATACTGCCTTGTAAGTGATGGCCTGAACCGAACGCTGCTCTGTTGGAACAAATGGTTAAACTGATATGAGATCCAGCAACTGCAATAGATCTTTCTTCCTTGGTGACCGACTCTTTATGACTGTCCTCAAAAGTTGTGCAAACTTGAGGATTCTTGGCCCATTCAAATGTGTTATTGCCAATATAGCCCACACTAGTGAGCTATGTGAGGATAGTCTAAGGCCTGGAGGAAGTTTAGAACAGCTGACACTGGCAGGGCAGTAGGATCAATGTCTTGCCCTACCAAGAAAAAGTGTTCCAGAATTAGACCTAGATGCTGTAAGTAGAATGTCTTCTCTCACACAACAAAGGAGAGATCACTCTAGAGTGAAACTGGAGCAACCAGAGTTGCCCATCCTCCCCCTTTAGTGTCCCTGCTTGCAGCCCCAGTCTGCGTATGTTATAGAGGGGAAATGTCTTCTGTATCCTGAAATGAATGGCCAGGGAAAACCGAGGGCCTCCTGGTCAATATGGAGGACTGGCTATGACAACTATGTTCTCCCTTGACAGCCTCAAGGGGAATCTCATTTACGGGAAATGTTGGGGTAAAATATATAAGTTAGATTGTAGTCCCAGGGAGAGACCATAGCATTTGCCCCTTGCGCCTTGGGGTACAGACAAAACCAGACCAAAATTTGTGATTACTGTGGGAAACGAGGAGGTCTCTCTGTGGTAGGCCCCACCTGTGGACCAGCTCAGAGAAGACCTGGGTCGTAGACCCACTCGTTGTGCTCTGGGAAGCTTGTACTGGTTCAAAAGAAACCGCTGGGAGGTAAACTGCTTCCAAAATTTTGCTGGTGATCTTCCGCCCCTGCGAGTTTCATCCTGGAGCTGAATATAAGTGACTGCTGCCCTGTTGTTAAAGTGCAAGGAGATTGGTCCACCTTGACTATGTGTAGTAAGGCCAAAGTGCTAAAAGGGCTGCTTGAACCCCCAGCGCGTTCAAGGTTATCCCCCTTGGCTGGGAATCTCTGCTTGCCTTGACCGAAAGTCCTTCGCAGTGCATGTTCCCGGCTGTCTTGCAGACATGATTCGTAGCCATTCTCCAGTCTAGCGGTCCTAACGGACCAAGACTTCCTTAAGGTCTTTCCATCACTGCAAAAGATCTCAAAGAGGGCCCAAAAGGGTTTGACCTCCTCCGCTCTGCAACTGGACACTAACCAACATCCCCTGCGAAACAGGATTGGGTAGAAAACCTGCAATCCCCTTGAGTCTGAGGTGTCTGTAAGCATTGTAGCAGCCCACCCGCTGTTGTGGTGGACTTGGCAGCTCCGTGGGAGAGAGATGGTCTGGAGGAGGAGCAGTGAGGAATCTCCAGAAGTGACCATGAGTGTCTGATACCTTCATCCAAGACTCTGTACAGCATGCTGTCCAGAAACCCGTGAAGCGTCTTCTAGGTCTTACCTTAAGAGTCTGGGTATGCACTTGTGTGACTGGCTCACTGATTTCCCCAGAAGTCTGCACTAAAAAAAGTCAGATTTTTGACATCCACTGCTACAAAAAAAAAATATTTTTTTTTCAAGATACTCCCAATAGGAGATAATGTCTAAAGGGATGCAGACCCTGCCACTGTCCTCAGAGTCCTGTGGGTGCAGCAGCTGGTTGATAATTATTAAACCATTCATTAGACTCACCCAGTACATGGACTGGATATTGCTGGTCTGCCGGCACTTGCAGATGCTACAGTATGTGGGAGCAAGTTGACCATTAGCTTGTTCAGGGTACGCAGTTTCGACAGCCTGTTTATATTGGCATTTTTCTCGAACCCCTTCCAATCTTCCCCACTTTTGTTTCTAGGAAGCAATACGCAGTCCAGGGTCTCAACCATGTGGTCTCCCTAGCCGCCAAAGTGCTAGGGTTCTCCTCCAGTGGTTATACAAGCAACTAGAGGGGACTTCCTGGTCAGCCTCCCTATTTTTGAGTAGCAGACTGCTGCATCTATAAAATATGTAGCAAGGACCCAGGACTCCTTCAGTCCAATGAGAACCTCAAGAGCCATGAGTTGTCAACCTCCCTCCACATAGAGTGGGTCGTAAGGCATAGTAGGTGAAGTGCAAAGTAGATTCATGGGTGCCAGACACCTAGGGTGTACCACTTGTCCAGGATTCAGCCAGACAGTTCGGGTTTTGAATCATGTGTCAGGGTTTCAGTCCCCCTAAATGAATGAATGATTTGTATGGCGCTGCAAATGCGAACTGAATCGCTTCAAGGCGCTAGATCCGTCCTGTTTCCATAGCCGTGGTCCTTGGACTGAGACCCGGACATATTACCTGGACCAGGCTGTGGTTCCCCAGGTAACCGAGATAGTCATACACAAATCTGTTGCCCTCGTAGGTGGCTGTTTGGTCTCACTGAAGGGTGATGATGTCAGCAAGGGCAATTTGGCCACACCCACTAGCGTGCTCTGAGCACTACATTACCACTCTCCTTGGGGCACCCAAATATGTCTGTGTAAAGCTAACCCGGTAAACTCCCGGACTTCTACAGGACAGCCACGCAGGGAAAAGCATCCAGCAAGATGCCACATCTGCACGGATAAGAGTGCCATCTCCTATGGCAACAGTCTCCAACAGTTTCCAATACAAGTGTATTGCCCTGTACACACGGTCGGACTTTGTTCGGACATTCCGACAACAAAATCCTAGGATTTTTTCCAACGGATGTTGGCTCAAACTTATCTTGCATACACACGGCCACACAAAGTTGTCGGAAAATCTGATCGTTCTAAACGCGGTGACGTAAAACACGTACGTCGGGACTATAAACGGGGCAGTGGCCAATAGCTTTCATCTCTTTATTTATTCTGAGCATGCATGGCACTTTGTCCGTCGGATTTGTGTACACACGATCGGAATTTCCGACAACGGATTTTGTTGTCGGAAAATTTTATATCCTGCTCTCAAACTTTGTGTGTCGGAAAATCCGATGGAAAATGTGTGATGGAGCCTACACATGGTCGGAATTTCCGACAACAAGGTCCTATCACACATTTTCCATCGGAAAATCCGATCGTGTGTACGGGGTACGGGGTAGCAGTTGCTTCAGGTAATTAAGGCAAGTCCAAAACAGAATCTTGTGCCACTCTTATCAATAATACAGACATTTGGCATTACCTGTTAGCTGTATACTCCTCCAGGCAGTGTCTACTCACCAGCCTCCTGGGTATAGATACTGTGCCACGGGCCCTGCAGGACTCTTGCTGGGGCGCTGGCTCTGGGGAAGAGGATCAGAGACGTCTTCCTTGGAGCTTTTCTCCTGAATGGGAGCGCCATTTTTTTTTTTTTTACACTGGGCATGGTCATACATACTGCTTGCTGAAGTCCCCAGTTGATCTTCCAAAGGGACCCTTTGGGCAGGTGGCTGGGCTGAGGTAAACTCAGACAAGGAATCTCATACTACCTTCTTTAGTAATGATGAGACTTACGCAGTGTCCTGTTCCCTGTCTACTGCAGACTCCTCTAGAAGACAGTCTTTTCACACCAATTTATTGGATAGGGGGACTGCGCCATAAGCCCAGCCTGATCTCTTGCTGGGACGCCTGTATTGCTCTGGAGAAGAGGAGGCGTGACGTGCTGTTTTGGATTTTTATTTATTTTTATTTTTTTTGACCGGGAGCGACGTCTGGAGCTATGCTCCTTTGGAGAACACCTATCCTCTCTTGTTGTTTAACTCCGAGAGCGTGAGCGTGCGGAGCTGAAACATATCAAAGCAAACTGCATTAGAGGGCACTCTTTTAAGGATACCTGAAAACTTACCAACTGGTGGTCCCTCTACCTTAAGTATTGAGGGTCTTACATAAGTGCTGGAAAAAGAGAAATAGCTGAAAAGAGAAAAAGAGGGATGGAGATTGCTAGTAATCTTCTAACATGAAAGTCTGAAAACTACAACAAAGCAAACAGTTGAAACAAAGCAAAGGAAAAGAATGTACCATTTTTTTTTTAAAGTACAGAAAACTTTTCTACCAGTAGATGGCGACACAGAAGGTTGCTGAGACTGAATCCAGGAACAAACTTCACAGTCTGAAAGACAGTCAGGAGGCTGTATATTGCCCATCCCACAGCAGCCCACTGACACTCTTATGCCGCGTACACACGGTCGGACTTTTCAGCTACAAAAGTCCGACAGCCTGTCCGACAGACTTTCGACGGACTTTTGGCGGACTTTCGACGGACTTGCGGCGGACTTTCTAACGAACAGACTTGCCTACACACGATCACACAAAAGTCCGTCGAATTCTTACGTGATGACGTACACCGGACTAAAATAAGGAAGTTCATAGCCAGTAGCCAATAGCTGCCCTAGCGTGGGTTTTTGTCCGTCGGACTAGCATACAGACGAGCGGATTTTTGGACCGGACTCGAGTCCGTCGGAAAGATTTGAAGCATGTTTCAAATCTAAAGTACGTCGGATTGGAGGCTAAAAAAAGTCAGTTGAAAGTCCGGAGAAGCCCACACACGATCGGATTACCAGCCAGCTTTAGTCCGTCAGCGTCCGTTGGACTTTTGTAGACGAAAAGTCCGACCGTGTGTACGCGGCTTTAGATGATCCTGGGACAGGCAGAACCCGCCCCCAGACTCCTCCTGTTGTTTGTGGGCAAAACTAATCACTGCCCAGAACCAAAATGGCGCCCAGAGCTTCCGTCGGTCAGTGCTCATGTGCGGACCGGGCACAGCCCTATGACATCATCGGGAGCACCCTAGGCCAATAAATACAGTGCTGGGCAGCCGCTCCACGCCTATAGGGAGACCCTGACACCCTGACACTTACTGCACCCGGAACCTACTAAAAGCCAAATAAGAAAGAAGAGCAGGAACTGAATGAAACAGGTAAAGACATAGCCTAATGGACAAGGAAGCCCCTAGAAAAGGAACTGACAGGCTGGCCCCCCAAAGTTCCTGGAACCAAGTCATGCTGCATGGCAGATTTCGTTCCTAAAGAGGAAACACTGCAGGGACCCATCAAGACCACACAGACGAGGGTCTCTCAGGCTTATTAGCGCGATGTTAGCAGCCCAAGCACTGAGACTAAGCACTGGGAGAGGCTTGAACCCAGCCGGTTACTGCTCGACGGCAGGGTGGGGGACATAAAATTCCTTACTTCATCACTGGTGCGTGGAGGTATGAGGAGAAAAAGAAGAATGGGGTGGCGGCTAACCATGCCTTCATTTATGCTATTCACTGGTCCTGAGGGAGTGGTCAAGAGGCGGAGCTCTATCACTAGTATGCTGCCATGTTGGCGTCAGAAAAAAGGATTTTTATTTGTAAAAAGATGTGCCAGAAAATGGTTGACAGGCACTCGATAATAAAAAGTGATCACAAAAGAGTCCCCAGTTGAAGGACCATAGTCCGAAACATGTCGGGTCACTGAAGCTACTGATGCCCTGTCACCACGCGTTTTTTTAACTCTTTTGTGATCACTTTTTATTATCGAGTGCCTGTCAACCATTTTTTGCCACATCTTTTTACAAATAAAAATCCTTTTTTTTGGATTCATGCCCTATGCAGAGAATTCTTTTTCTTTTCTCATGTATTGAATTTATATGGAGCGGAAGTCGCCCTCTTCAGCAGCCTACTTCTTCTGAGAGTCTTTTATCCATCGGCTGTGGATTCATATACCACCCTACAGTTATGGTCGCTCCGGACGGAATCTACCATCAAAGTATCCAGCAAAGTTCCCTTGGGATCGTTTGATCCCTAAAGCTAGTTTGACACTCCACAGTACAGTGACTGTGTCCATCTCCTCTGGTAAGAGTATTCACTTCTGCCATGTATATATTGATTCCGAATGCATAAGATCTTTTCTGAATTGGAAGCATCACCGTCACATGTTCATTGTCATTTCAAGAATACTGCACTGTACATGTTTATGAAGTTTTATCACCACGGACATTTATTTCAGTCTTTTGGGACTGTTTACTGATCATGTTTGTTTTTGTTTATAAACACAATCACTCATATACCATTTCACGTAGAATGTGAATATACTCACAAATAGACTATTATCTAATCCCTCACAATCAATTGCATGCAGTTTGAGATTCCTCTATAGGCTCCATTACATAGTCGAAACATGCTACGGTGCTCTTGTCCTACGCACTTGTAGATGCCCTTACATCCAAAACTAGGAGTTGGAGGCTCAATGAGACCCTCTTACAAGATAAGGAGATGCTGTCCAATGTCACTGGAGAACTAGAGTTTTATTTCCAAACTAATAATACATCAGAATGCGACCCCGATATTTTATGGGAGGCACACAAAGCGGTTATCCACGGAGTGCTTATTAAACATGGGTCGAGAATCAAAAAAACAAAGTACCATACAGTTGACTTCTCTTTTCAACGACTTGCTGGCATTAGAGTCTTGTCACAAACATACTCGGTCACCTTCTTTAGAGAAGTAACTTCTAACACTACATAAACAAATTATGGAATTGTTACAGTTCAAGGCTACGGCAGCAATGCAGATATGTCGGAAAATCTCCTACGAATCTGTAAATAAATGTGGTAAAATGCTGGCCAGGTTCCTTAGGGAACAGAAATGACGACCTATATACCGCACATCACATTACTGACTGGACAAAAGATCACTCTACCCAAACACATCGCACACAAATGTAAGGGATTCTAAGAATCCCTGTATAATTTACAAAACGGGACTCCCTCCCAGGAGCGTATAGCAGATTTTTTATCTTTCTCCCACATGAGGCGATGGAAGACCCCATCATACTCGATGAACTTAAAGGAGCCGTAGAGGCAACTAAACTAGGGAAAGCACCAGGTCGGATGCTCTTACCATACAATAGTACAACACCCTACTGCCCTCTCTTGGTCAATTTATGGTCAAACTGTTCAACGATTAGGGGTCAGATACATCTTTTCCTAGGGCAACCCTCCAAGCCCACATCTCAGTGATCCCTAAAGAGGGCAAAGATCCCACATCTTGTGGGAGTTATAGGCCAATTTCCTTACTCAATATCAGTCTTAAATTATTCACAAAGGTTTTGGGGAGCAGAATTCAGCAGCATCTACCACATTTGATTCATCTGGACCAAGTAGGCTTCATACCATCCCTTTAAGCCAGAGACAATACGATCAAAGTCCTTAATCTACTGCACATAGTCGACACAATCCACACTCTGTTTGACGCCGGAAAAGCCTTTGACAGGGTGAACTGACAATTCATGATTTCGGTTTTACGTTATGCAGGTTTTTGGCACACTTGCTGAATTGGATCTCCACGATCTACTACGATCCTTCCGCTTGGGTCAGAGCTAATGGTGTTCTGTCAGAACCCTTCAAGATCACAAATAGGACACAACAGGGTTGCCCCCTGTCACCTCTCCTCTTTGCCCTGTCACTGGAACCTTTCCTATGCACAATACGCCTAAACACGGATGTTATGGGAATAGATGTTGGAGGTACCCAGCAGAATGTATCGGCATACGCAGATGACATGCTGTTTTCTCTTACAAATCCTTCAATCTCGCTACTGAACCTCCTTCATGAATTTGAGATATACAGGGCCCTATCAAATGTGAAGATCAATTTTACCAAGTCCGAATCGATGGGGTGGGTTTACATCAGCCCCTCCCTTCACAACTCCAAGCATGTTTTAAATTAAAATGGAAGAAATCTGCACTGAAATATCTAGGAACATTTATCCCCCCTAAATTATCACAACTCTTTGACCTGACTTTCCCTCCACCCTTGAAAAAAGTCTGAGTCCTGCCAAACATTCATGGTTTGGCCGATGCAATATCCTCAAAATGAGTATCCTTTCCAAATTCCTCTACCTCTTACAAGCTTTACCAATTTATATCCCTTCTAATTATTTCAAACAAATACAGGCATTATTTTCTGACTTCATTTGGGCACACAAACGACCACGCCTAAACAGACGACAGCTCTCTTTACCCAAACAGTATGGAGGGTTGGCGGTACCAGACATACGTAAATATTACCAGGCAATACATCTGGGTAGACTGGACTGGAATTGCCACCAAGTTATGATCCCAATTGGAACAAGCCCAAAGTGACATATCTCTCTGTAGAGCACCCTGGTGCTATCAATCACTGTCAAAAACTGTGAAAAGTCACCCCCTGATTGGCCAGACTGTATGACTCTGCTCACTCCTTTTCACCAAAGCCTCTTTCTTCCATACATTCACCACTTTTCCCAATACTAGGGAACCCACTCTTTAAACCGGATATCAAGACGCACCCTTTCAAACTTTGATAAACTCTGGTTGCTTTCAAGCCTCTCACTTCCTTAGTCACTTTTCAAATCCTTACCACCTCTGGGGGAATTTTTGTTAACCTTTTACCACTTTGGAGGAATATTGCTCAGATGAGGGCACTATGCCGCACTATCGACCATTTACCAACTGTTGATTATAACCCCAGAGAATCATCAACCACAATGCATCAGTAGATGGGAGCAAGACCTATGCCGCACATTCAGCTTGCATTACAAACATTCGCCATCTTCTTGATGCTGCCAAAGCATGCGTTCCCCTCTGGTGGAAATCTATACAGCCTCTGACCATTGGTCTCTGGCTCAAGAAAGTGGAGGAAATAAATAAAATGGAAGATCTTATCCTCTCGGCACGTTACCAACATGAGCGCTACTCCAAAACATGGACATTATGGAACATGATGAGGGACAGGCCCTCTTTAAGCGACACCGTAGAGTAAATTTATTTTGACGTACCTGTGGGTGACATATGTAATCCGGTGGTACTGACTACATGATTCATATGTTACATCTGCGTTGTGTGAGTTCATCTTTCCATCTCCCCTTCATTCCCTGCCGGTCCCCTTACCCCTGTCCTTACCTTTTCTCCCATCCCCCCTTCTCCTCCACTTTTCTTCCCTTTCCCTTCCCACGTTTTCTATATCTCTTCTAGCTTATTCTTCTCTTTCAACTTCTCTATCCCTTTCTTTCTAACTGTTTTTATACGGTTCCACGCTAACTTTTCTGGTACTGGAAAATTGGAAAATGATCTAGGCAGGTTCCATAGACTCATCCTGTTTAGTAATTTATTCCCCGGCTGTATACGATCTTATCCTCGAGAAGTTACAATGTCACGCTTCATATGTCCTATGGCCAGGGATACGTGAAGCAATAGGGGTATTAGGTATTGTAAGGGGTTCACTCCAAGTGTAGAACTTTAATGACATGGCGACTCGCTTTTTCTTCTTTTAAGGGCTTTGTTTGCCCATTTTTTATTAAAAGAAAGTTCAACAAACACAGGTTTCCCTCGCTTGAATTTTCAGCATTCCTTCTCCTTCAACATAAACGACATTCAGCCCTTTTGGCTCTCACTTGCAGCACTGCTGCTCTGGCCTTACACTCCAAGCCCTTATCTGTTCACCGACCAACTTGTTGCACACAGCTAGCAGCCTCTTTCTGCACTGGCTCCCACATGGAGCCCTCCTGGGCCAGACTTCCTGTCTGCCGGGATGGAGCTCAGAACCATGATCAGGTTGTTACTAAAAACTCAGCACACACCTGACCAATTAGTATGATGGCTGTTCTCTAAAACAGGACCCAGGACTGGAGATTCTATTCCACCTGGATCTCTAAGAAATCCCTGGGCTTCAGGTCCCAAGGTGGACTTTTCTAAGAAATGAGGAAACTGAAAAGCCAGATTCCTCCCAAATTCGCTAATTCCCTGGAACCCCTCAACCTGCCGGGTTGAGAATCCCGCATCATTCCCCTGGTGGGATACTACACTCCCCCACATATCACATATCCCCCCCCCGTTTGGACCCAGGAGGGGGCGGAACACACCAATACAACTTTCTCATTTTAGCCCCTCTGTGCCATCTATCACCTGCAAGGATCCAATCCTGTCTGACTTCATTTTCAAAGGGTAATGCTACTCCCCGTCACTTCCCCTGTGTCCCCCTGCTACTCTTACTTGGACCTTACGAACACATCCAAGTGCCTTTTTAACAAGTGTGTTTCCAAAAGCGCTGTCTTTCTATTTTCGTTGGGGCTACCCTAGCCACCTTGCCAGTAGAGACTTTACTAATCTTGGTACCTTTTTTTTAACATGAGGTGGACCTTTGAGCTTTAAGGGTCTGATACCATTAAAGTTACTCTGCAGTCCCTCCATTTAGCACAGCAGAAATTGTGTCCGCTCTAATATTACAAACAGAGATCTCTTTTATTAAAGCCAACAGGCTTGTTACCCATCTGTCCCAGTCTACTTTCTCTGTGCTCCCATCAGAGGTACTACGCAGTACCGCTCCACCTGTCCAAGGAGACACAGGACAGAGTGGCTCCACAGCAGACACATTGCACATATCACTTTTGTTTACACTAAACTGTGGCAATACATTTTTAACCACTTGCTTCCCGCCCACCGTCATATGACGGCGGGACGGTGCAGCTTTTATCCTGGGCCGCCGTCATATGACGTGGCGGCCTTCCAGGCCCCCCAGGGGGCGCGCGCGCCCGCCGCGTCACTCGGAACCTGGTGCGCGTGCCCGGCGGCCGTAATGTTCGCCGGGTACCCGCGATTGCCCGGTAACTGAGCAGGACTGTGGATCTGTGTGTATAAACACACAGATCCACGTCCTGTCAGGTGGGAGGAGACCGATGGTGTGTTCCTTGTACAGAGGAACACCGATTGGTCTCCTCCCCTTGTGAGTCCCCTCCCCCTAGAGTTAGAATCACTCCTTAGAAACATAATGAACCCCTTCATTGCCAGTCACATTTATACAGTAACCAATGCATTTTTATAGCACTGATTGCTGTATAAATGCGAATGGTCCCAAAAATGTGTCAAAAGTGTCCGATGTGTCCGCCGCAATATCGCAGTCACAATAAAAATTGCAGATCGCCACCAATACTAGTAAAAAAAAAAAAAATGCTTTCAATCTATCCCCTTATATTGTAGACGCTATAACTTTTGCGCAAACCAATAAATATACGCTTATTGCGATATTTTTTACCAAAAATATGTAGAAGAATACGTATCGGCCTAAATTGAGGAAAAAATTTGTTTAAAAAAAAAAATGTGGATATTTATTATAGCAAAAAGCAAGAAATATTGTGTTTTTTTTTTTTTTAAACTTGTCACTTTTGTTTTGTTTATAGCCCAAGAAATAAAAACCGCAGGGGTGATCAAATACCACCAAAAGAAAGCTCTATTAGTGGGGAAAAAATGATAAAAATTTTATTTGGGTGCAGTGTTGCATAACCGGGCAATTGTTATTCAAAGTGCGACAGCGCTGAAAGCTGAAAATTGGCTTGGGCAGAAAGGGGGTGAAAATGCCCTGTATGGAAGTGGTTAAACACAGCAGGCTGCAATACCACAACTTCACCACCTTGCTCGGGTGGCGCTTCAGTAAATGCATGAACACTTTCACACCTGTCATTGCCAGACTGCATCAACCCATTTCCACCATGAGTATTTTTAAACATTTCAGTATTTAACATTTTGTTATTACCAGGTTCTTATCCCTCAGAGCGGCACGATAGTTGTCCCGGGCAACCTCCGGCTCCAAAACACAGAGCTCCCTGGGGGTTTCTAGGGACACCTCTGTGGCCTTCGTCTCAGTTGCTAGGGGAGATAGCATATCCTTAACCCCATTCAGAGCAATGTTTTTATCTCTAGTGAGCTGCACTAGCCCATCTGTCTGCCGGGGTGAAGCTCAGAACCATGGTCAGGTTGTTACTAAAAGCCCAGCACACACCTGACCAATTCGTATTAGTAAGAAATTCCCAGGCTCCAGGTCTCAAAGTGGACTTTTCTAAGAAATGAGGAAAATAAAAAAAAAACATTTTCCTCCCAAATACGCAAATCCCCTGGAGCTCCTCAACCTGTCGGGTTGAGAATCCTGCATCATTACCCTAGTGGGGTAGCACACTCTCACAGTATGATTAATGTCTTTTATTTTATTCTGTGTCTTTACTTCTGATATGACATTGTTTTGTGCTGTTCAATGTGCTATGTGAAATACCGATCGCTGTAATGTCCCGCCTCCCGCTGGAACAGTGCGCTGTCAATCGCAATGCCGGTCGGCGGGACGTTACGGCGATCGGTATTTCACATACAATACCTGTCACAGTCCAAGATCCCAGTTGTGTCATCTGGATGATTTCTGATAACGATTCCGCACTGCACAGAGCTGGCGGGCGGCAGAGGCGGGGGTGGAGTGGTGGCGATGACTGTCAAGGAGCAGAGGAGGAGGAGAGAGGAGAAGGATGACACCTCCTCCATGGGTGGCACAGACTGGGGGCTGATCAGCAGGTAACTACAGAGGAACTACAGAGCTCAGAAGAACAAGGATAGCATAGTTGTTGAAGGTAGGAGATCAGCAACAAGAACATGGAAAAAAATGTTTCCCGGAGTTCTGCTTTAAAGACACCATGGGCCACAGCTTCATGTCTGCTCCCACAGTTTCTACTGTCATACCATGCTCCAACAAGCCCACTCTCCACCCCAGCCTCCCACGGCCAACTTGAAAAACACACCACACATCCATAATCACCTTTATCAGAAAGCCATTGGTCACGTATGCATGTTCAGTAAACACTCTGTGCCTACCATGGACAGCTAGAGCAAGGGGACAGAGAATGGATACTGGGAGGTACATCATTCTATGTCATGCCTTAGCTGTGGGAGAGGGGGCCCTTGCCTTTGGTGCTGGACTATCCCGTTCTGGTTTTGGCTCGTACCTTACTCCCTAAAATCATTCTGCCTCTATGCATCCCTGACTGACAAACGAAGTGGTCGATCCCGCAATACGTCCATGGGTGATGATCTGCCATTGCCACGCAGCCGGTGTAGCGGTCTGGGGATTCTAAATCACCAGCTTTTCTGTTCCTTATTTCTGCAGGGATTCCTGGGATGGATCAGAGCAATTCTCTGTGCTGTCACTTACCAATCAGAATTGCTCTGATCCATCCGAGGAGCCCCACGGAAAGACAGGGGAGAAGAGCGGGATTTCAAATCCTTGGTCTATTACACTGACTGTGTAAGCAGGGGTTAGTACCCCTTTTAGTGAGGTCCCTGCTTTGGGGAGAACTTGTGGGTGGAGTACTGTACCCCTATATAATCTGATGCGGGAGTAGTCTTGGGCAGAGGAGTTAATGTAGGGTTGCCACCTTTTCTTCGAGCCAAACCCGAACACTTTGGTGGGGCTTGGCATTTTTTTTGTAGCATAAACTATGCGATTGTAAAATACCTGGGACACCTCTGTTTGCCCTAGGGGAGTAGTAATGCGGCATGTGCAACTGTGAACAGTGGGTGTAGCCAATTGTATATAGTGCAGGTGTGTGTAATGTGCAATATAGTGTATATAGTGCAGGCGTGTGTAATGTACAATATAGTGTATATAGTGCAGGTGTGTGTAATGTACAATATAGTGTATCTGTAGTGTGTAATGTACAATATAGTGTATATAGTGCAGGTGTGTGTAATGTACAATATAGTGTGTATGGTGCAGGTGTGTGTAATGTACAATATAGTGTATACGTAGTGTGTAATGTACAATATAGTGTATATAGTGCAGGTGTGTGTAATGTGCAATATAGTGTATATAGTGCAGGCGTGTGTAATGTACAATATAGTGTATATAGTGCAGGTGTGTGTAATGTACAATATAGTGTATATGTAGTGTGTAATGTACAATAGTGTATATAGTGCAGGCTTGTGTAATGTACAATATAGTGTATATAGTGCAGGCGTGTGTAATGTACAATATAGTGTATATAGTGCAGGTGTGTGTAATGTACAATATAGTGTATATGTAGTGTGTAATGTACAATAGTGTATATAGTGCAGGCTTGTGTAATGTACAATATAGTGTATATAGTGCAGGCGTGTGTAATGTACAATATAGTGTATATAGTGCAGGCTTGTGTAATGTACAATATAGTGTATATAGTGCAGACGTGTGTAATGTACAATGTAGTGTATATGTGGTGTGTAATGTTTGGTGGGGAGCCTCCCAGTTTAATTTTGGGGGGTGGGGGGAGGTCTCCTGATGTAGTAATGTCATGTTGGAATGTCCAAGTACGTCCCATGCGCAGCTTCCTGGCTGATGAATGCAAATGTTCCTCCAGTATTTTTTGATAACATACTGCATTCATCTTGCCATCAATTTTGACCTAATTTCCTGTGCCTTTGTAGCTCACACATCCCCAAAACATCAGCGATCCATCTCCGTGTTTCACAGTAGGAATGGTGTACCTTTCATCAGAGGCCTTGTTGACTCCTCTCCAAATGTAGCGTTTATGGTTGTGGCCAAAAAGCTCAATTCTGGTCTCATCACTCCAAATGACTTTGTGCCAGGAAGTTTGAGGCTTGACTCTTGTTTCTGTTTGTCGCATGTCCAGGACTCGTCCCTCCCCAATGCTGGCTCCTGTCACAACCCCAAATATAGGAGGTTCCCAGTACAGGGGGGGTCAGGAGAAGTCTCAGTCTTCCTGTGTAGAAGACCAACCAGCCCTGTGTCCCGCACTGCAGAATGTTCTAACATTCCTGCTTCCGTCCGCCCCCCCCCCCCCCCCCCTCCACTCTTACTAAGTCACACTTCTTTGGCTCCAGCTAGAGAGCATGTTTATCCCCCAGCGGGCCCTGCCATGACTGAGGACAGGTGGTGGGAGAGGCGGTTGTAAGTGAAGAGGGAGGTGAAAAGACACAAGCGGCGTCTGACTTGAATGGAGAGGTAAGGGGAGGAGACAGGGAAGGAGACAAGGGAGGAGGGGGTGGGACCAACTCACAGAGGCCAGAAACAAGGAGGACACGGAGTTCGGAGGCAGTGCGGAGAAGGCGAGTCTGTGCACCAGGAAGGCAGAACGTTGACCGCAGTACTGCCTGTCATTCCACGCAGTACATGACCCGCCTCCTCCACTCAGCAGCCCCATCTCACCTGTGTGAAGAGGAGGGGAGAGGTCTGCCTGTCACGTACTGGTATCTGAGGTGATGGCCGCCGCCCACACAGAGATGCATTGACATCTGATCTAATGTGAGAGAAAGCCCGCACTGCCCCCCCTTGAGCAGGGGCCGGGTCGCTATGGCGACTCCGCGGCTGTATCCCTTCACGCTGCCCACTTGTCACTGCCGGCTGCTGCCCCTCTGTAAATTCCACCTGGGACCAAGGGCCCATTGGGTCCCATGGTAGGGCCAGCCCTGTACCCCAATTCTTAATACCGTGTATTGTTCCCTTTAACATGAATGACAGCTTGAAATCTTTTGTGGTATTTGTGGATGAGGCTCTTTATCTTCTCAGATGGTAAAGCTGCCCATTCCTCTTGGCAAAAAGCCTCCAGTTCCTGTAAATTCTTGGGCTGTCTTGCATGAACTGCACGTTTGAGATCTCCCCAGTGTGTCTCAATTAAATTGAGGTCAGGAGACTGAGATGGCCACTCGAGAACCTTCACTTTATTCTGCTGTAGCCAATGGCAGGTCGACTTAGCCTTGTGTTTTGGATCATTGTCATGTTGTAATGTCCAAGTACGTCCCATGCGCAGCTTCCTGGCTGATGAATGAAAATGTTCCTCCAGTATTTTTTGATAACATATTGCATTCATCTTGCCATCAATTTTGACCTAATTTCCTGTGCCTTTGTAGCTAACACATCCCCAAAACATCAGCGATCCACCTCCGTGTTTCACAGTAGGAATGGTGTACCTTTCATCAGACTCCCCTCCAAATGTAGCGTTTATAGTTGTGGCCAAAAAGCTAAATTTTGGTCTCATCACTCCAAATGACTTTGTGCCAGAAGGTTTGAGGCTTGTCTCTGTGCTGTTTGGTGTATTGTAAGTGGGATACTTTGTGGCATTTGCGTAGTAATGGCTTTCTTCTGGCGACTCGACCATGCAGCCCATTTTTCTTCAAGTGCCTCCATATTGTGCATCTTGAAACAGCCACACCACATGTTTTCAGATAGTCCTGTATTTCACCAGAAGTTATTTGGGGGTTTTTCTTTGCATCCCGAACAATTTTCCTGGCATTTGTGGCTGAAATTTTAGTTGGTCTACGGTCTGACCGTGGTTTGGTTTCAACAGAACCCCTCGTTTTCCACTTCTTGATTAGAGTTTGAACACTGCTGATTGGCATTCTCAATTCCTTGGATATCTTTTTATATCCCTTTCCTATTTTATACAGTTCAACTACCTTTTCCCGCACATCCTTTGACAATTCTTTCACTTTCCCCATGACTCAGAACCCAGAAATGTCAGTGCAGCACTGGATGAAACATGCAAGGGTCTGTCAGGAGTCCAGAAACTCATTGACCTTTTATACACACACACTAATTACAAGCAAACTGATCACAGGTGAGGATGGCTACCTTTAACAGCCATTCAACCCCTTTGTGTCAACTTGTGTGCATGTTATCAGGCCAAAATCACCAGGGTATAAAAACCTTTGATCAGGGTCATTTGGGTAGTTTCTGTTATCATTATGATTTAAAAAAAGTAAACACAGTTGATTGATAATAAATGGCTTCAGCCATACACTAACCATGAGTCAAAGAAAAGTTTTTGTGTTACCATTCATATTCTATATAATATAAATTCTGCCAGAGTATGTAAACTTATGAGCACAACTGTATATATATGTTGCCATATCTGTTTTAAACCAGCTACGACTAAGGCTTCTGCCTAAACGCATCAGCGCTATTGTTTTATTATCACTCTGATGTACCAATAAACTACACTTCAAGGATTTCAGTGTTGCCGGCTCTTTCTACTGTTTATAACGTTGGCGTGTGATGGGATACAAAAGGGTCGCTGGTTCGAATCCCAACCATGACACTACACTCCAAAGACATGCTGGTAGGTTAATTGGCTTCTGTTTACAAAATCGGCCCTAGTATATGAATGTCAGTTAGGGACCTTAGATTGTAAGCTCCTTGATGGTAGGGACTGATGTGAATGTACAATGTATATGTAAAGCGCTGCATAAATTGACGGCGCTATATAAGTACCTTAAATAATAATAATAAATAAAACCGGAGCCTACTCTGCTCTGGGTGAAGAGTACATAACACACAGAATGCAGGAGTGAGGAGAGCCTAACGCACAGAGTGCAAGGGTCAGAAGTGTATAACATACATAGATCAGGACAAAACAGAAAGATGAGGGGAGGGTTGTGATAGTGTGTATGGCCTCCTGGGTGTTCACCATAGACTGATCAGGTATTAGGAGGGGTTTTAAGTGCAGGGTTCTGTTGTTAGTAATGCAGAGTTCAGAGATCGGTATTAGCATAAAGTGCAGGGTTCAGTAGTAAGTAATGCAGAGTTCAGAGATGAATAGTAACACAGAGTTCAGGGAACAGTAGTTATTAAGGCAGAGTGCAGAATTCAGTAATAACTTGGAAGAACAGAAGTTGGTAGTAAGTAAAGAAGAGTTTAGAGGTCAGTTATCTTAAGAGGGAGTTCAGAAGTCATAAGTAATGCAGTGCACAGAGTTCTGTAGTAACACTGAAGGCAGAGGTCAGTAGTAAGTAAGGCAGAGTACAGAGGTCTGTAGTAACACAAATGGCAGAGGTCAGTAGTATGTAACACAGAAGAAAAAGGACAAGAGTATGTAATTCAGGGCGAAAGGGTCAGTAGTAAGTAACTTAAAGAGCAGAGGTCAGTAGTAAGTAATGAACAGGCCACAGGTCAGTAGTAAGTAATGCAGAGTTCAGGGATCAGTTGTAAGGCAGAGAGCAGGGACCAACAGTAATCAAGGCAGAGATCAGAGGTAAGTAGTACATAGGACAGAGGCTGGATAAAATATTAAGTAAAGCAAATGTCAGTAGCATTTAATGCAGAGGACAGAGATCAATGATCCACACTCAGTCACAGGCAGCCCCTGTGAAATTGAGTGGGAATTGTACAACAATTGAGAGCAGAAAGAGGCATTGGCACAGCCAGTGGCACTGAAAAGAAGTAAGCAGCTATGTGCACTCCAGGCAATGGATGATGGGGTTCTGGTGTGGGAAGGAGATTAGGCAGATGAAGAAAGGGGTAGAGGGGGCACAGAAGAGGAACAGCACAGTGGTCACCTCTTCACTATGAGAGGATTAGAACAAAGCTGTTTTCACTGGATGCTCGACAAGCCCAGTGGGAAGTTCACAAACACCGAACATAACTCCGAACCCTGTTAAAGTCTATGGAAGCCTAATGTTGTTTTCTTTTCTGGCCTTTGTGAGTACTAATTTGCAAACTTTAGTTTAAAAAAATGTCACGGGTAGCTGGACATTGCCTTGGGGACAAAAATTTGGCGGGGAGAGAGTCTTTTAACTCCACTTAAAAATACACATGCTTTGGGGGTGCCTAAAACCTACATATTAAATTTCAGAGCAGTACGGGGTACTTCTTTAAAAATTATTTTGTTTACATACAGCTTTCTGGGTATCTGCCAATAAGCGGCAGTACCACTACCACAAATCAATGATGTGCTAAGGTTGTTCATTTACATATGGAAGCTGGCTGGCGATCTGTTATTTGCAATGGTAGTAGCAGCAGGTGTTGGGTAGAAGCACTGTGTTGGCAGGTCAGTATAGTTGAGCAGGGGTCACTGTGATTGATTTGGATCTACATCTCTGAACAATGTCATTGATTATAGATTTACATTGGGGACATTGTTTATTTATTTATAAAAGAGTAACAAGGGGAACTATGTACCCCATACTCATTCACATGGAGATTGCGGGGGGAGCTGTGCATATATCGGGGGGCCCACTCATTCTAAAGGGGTCTGAAAAAAGAACCTTAGGTAAAACAGGTAACCCATAACAGGTTCCCAAAGATTTAGATGTGTCAGACTGTCAGGAACTTACCGTAGCGAGACGGAGGTGCGTGCGTGCTCATGTGCACACGAATTCCAGTACAACGAGTGGGGCAGCAGTGTGTGTGTGCTCATGTGCACGGGTCACACGCCAGATGCGCGTGCATGTATGTTAGACGCTGCTTGGTGCCAATGGGCCTTTAAAAGATCAGAACCTGTACCTTCTATCTGATTACTTGTATTGACCCGGCTCTGCTGACTTACCTGATATCTCCAATCCTAACCTGGGCTTGCCTGGACTCTGCTAAGAGACTTTCTACTTGATATCCTGTTGCCAACCATTGCCTATTTATCTGACCCTGCTCCAGCCTGCCCCCTTGCTTTGTCTGATTACCTATGTTGAGCCAGCTTGTCTGACCCTGCTCCAGCCTGCTACCTTGCTCTGCCTGATTACTTGTGTTTGACCCAGCTTGTCTCACCCTGTTCCAGCGTGCTGCTGATCCTGCACCATCCAGCTTACCGGGTTGCTGGCCTGTATCTGCCTCTGCTATCATCTACATCCCGGTCTTTCCTGGTGGTTCAACATCCGCCCATTTTTTTACCAAAAATATGTAGAAGAATACGTATCGGCCTAAATTGAGGAAAAAATTTGTTTTAAAAAAAAAATGTGGATATTTATTATAGCAAAAAGCAAGAAATATTGTGTTTTTTTTTTTTTAAACTTGTCACTTTTGTTTTGTTTATAGCCCAAGAAATAAAAACCGCAGGGGTGATCAAATACCACCAAAAGAAAGCTCTATTAGTGGGGAAAAAATGATAAAAATTTTATTTGGGTGCAGTGTTGCATAACCGGGCAATTGTTATTCAAAGTGCGACAGCGCTGAAAGCTGAAAATTGGCTTGGGCAGAAAGGGGGTGAAAATGCCCTGTATGGAAGTGGTTAAACACAGCAGGCTGCAATACCACAACTTCACCACCTTGCTCGGGTGGCGCTTCAGTAAATGCATGAACACTTTCACACCTGTCATTGCCAGACTGCATCAACCCATTTCCACCATGAGTATTTTTAAACATTTCAGTATTTAACATTTTGTTATTACCAGGTTCTTATCCCTCAGAGCGGCACGATAGTTGTCCCGGGCAACCTCCGGCTCCAAAACACAGAGCTCCCTGGGGGTTTCTAGGGACACCTCTGTGGCCTTCGTCTCAGTTGCTAGGGGAGATAGCATATCCTTAACCCCATTCAGAGCAATGTTTTTATCTCTAGTGAGCTGCACTAGCCCATCTGTCTGCCGGGGTGAAGCTCAGAACCATGGTCAGGTTGTTACTAAAAGCCCAGCACACACCTGACCAATTCGTATTAGTAAGAAATTCCCAGGCTCCAGGTCTCAAAGTGGACTTTTCTAAGAAATGAGGAAAATAAAAAAAAAACATTTTCCTCCCAAATACGCAAATCCCCTGGAGCTCCTCAACCTGTCGGGTTGAGAATCCTGCATCATTACCCTAGTGGGGTAGCACACTCTCACAGTATGATTAATGTCTTTTATTTTATTCTGTGTCTTTACTTCTGATATGACATTGTTTTGTGCTGTTCAATGTGCTATGTGAAATACCGATCGCTGTAATGTCCCGCCTCCCGCTGGAACAGTGCGCTGTCAATCGCAATGCCGGTCGGCGGGACGTTACGGCGATCGGTATTTCACATACAATACCTGTCACAGCCCAAGATCCCAGTTGTGTCATCCGGATGATTTCTGATAACGATTCCGCACTGCACAGAGCTGGCGGGCGGCAGAGGCGGGGGTGGAGTGGTGGCGATGACTGTCAAGGAGCAGAGGAGGAGGAGAGAGGAGAAGGATGACACCTCCTCCATGGGTGGCACAGACTGGGGGCTGATCAGCAGGTAACTACAGAGGAACTACAGAGCTCAGAAGAACAAGGATAGCATAGTTGTTGAAGGTAGGAGATCAGCAACAAGAACATGGAAAAAAATGTTTCCCGGAGTTCTGCTTTAAAGACACCATGGGCCACAGCTTCATGTCTGCTCCCACAGTTTCTACTGTCATACCATGCTCCAACAAGCCCACTCTCCACCCCAGCCTCCCACGGCCAACTTGAAAAACACACCACACATCCATAATCACCTTTATCAGAAAGCCATTGGTCACGTATGCATGTTCAGTAAACACTCTGTGCCTACCATGGACAGCTAGAGCAAGGGGACAGAGAAAGGATACTGGGAGGTACATCATTCTATGTCATGCCTTAGCTGTGGGAGAGGGGGCCCTTGCCTTTGGTGCTGGACTATCCCGTTCTGGTTTTGGCTCGTACCTTACTCCCTAAAATCATTCTGCCTCTATGCATCCCTGACTGACAAACTAAGTGGTCGATCCCGCAATACGTCCATGGGTGATGATCTGCCATTGCCACGCAGCCGGTGTAGCGGTCTGGGGATTCTAAATCACCAGCTTTTCTGTTCCTTATTTCTGCAGGGATTCCTGGGATGGATCAGAGCAATTCTCTGTGCTGTCACTTACCAATCAGAATTGCTCTGATCCATCCGAGGAGCCCCACGGAAAAACAGGGGAGAAGAGCGGGATTTCAAATCCTTGGTCTATTACACTGACTGTGTAAGCAGGGGTTAGTACCCCTTTTAGTGAGGTCCCTCCTTTGGGGAGAACTTGTGGGTGGAGTACTGTACCCCTATATAATCTGATGCGGGAGTAGTCTTGGGCAGAGGAGTTAATGTAGGGTTGCCACCTTTTCTTCGAGCCAAACCCGAACACTTTGGTGGGGCTTGGCATTTTTTTTGTAGCATAAACTATGAGATTGTGAAATACCTGGGACACCTCTGTTTGCCCTAGGGGAGTAGTAATGCGGCATGTGCAACTGTGAACAGTGGGTGTAGCCAATTGTATATAGTGCAGGTGTGTGTAATGTGCAATATAGTGTATATAGTGCAGGCGTGTGTAATGTACAATATAGTGTATATAGTGCAGGTGTGTGTAATGTACAATATAGTGTATCTGTAGTGTGTAATGTACAATATAGTGTATATAGTGCAGGTGTGTGTAATGTACAATATAGTGTGTATGGTGCAGGTGTGTGTAATGTACAATATAGTGTATACGTAGTGTGTAATGTACAATATAGTGTATATAGTGCAGGTGTGTGTAATGTGCAATATAGTGTATATAGTGCAGGCGTGTGTAATGTACAATATAGTGTATATAGTGCAGGTGTGTGTAATGTACAATATAGTGTATATGTAGTGTGTAATGTACAATAGTGTATATAGTGCAGGCTTGTGTAATGTACAATATAGTGTATATAGTGCAGGCGTGTGTAATGTACAATATAGTGTATATAGTGCAGGCTTGTGTAATGTACAATATAGTGTATATAGTGCAGACGTGTGTAATGTACAATGTAGTGTATATGTGGTGTGTAATGTTTGGTGGGGAGCCTCCCAGTTTAATTTTGGGGGGTGGGGGGAGGTCTCCTGATGTAGTAATGTCATGTTGGAATGTCCAAGTACGTCCCATGCGCAGCTTCCTGGCTGATGAATGCAAATGTTCCTCCAGTATTTTTTGATAACATACTGCATTCATCTTGCCATCAATTTTGACCTAATTTCCTGTGCCTTTGTAGCTCACACATCCCCAAAACATCAGCGATCCATCTCCGTGTTTCACAGTAGGAATGGTGTACCTTTCATCAGAGGCCTTGTTGACTCCTCTCCAAATGTAGCGTTTATGGTTGTGGCCAAAAAGCTCAATTCTGGTCTCATCACTCCAAATGACTTTGTGCCAGGAAGTTTGAGGCTTGTCTCTTGTTTCTGTTTGTCGCATGTCCAGGACTCGTCCCTCCCCAATGCTGGCTCCTGTCACAACCCCAAATATAGGAGGTTCCCAGTACAGGGGGGGTCAGGAGAAGTCTCAGTCTTCCTGTGTAGAAGACCAACCAGCCCTGTGTCCCGCACTGCAGAATGTTCTAACATTCCTGCTTCCGTCCGCCCCCCCCTCCACTCTTACTAAGTCACACTTCTTTGGCTCCAGCTAGAGAGCATGTTTATCCCCCAGCGGGCCCTGCCATGACTGAGGACAGGTGGTGGGAGAGGCGGTTGTAAGTGAAGAGGGAGGTGAAAAGACACAAGCGGCGTCTGACTTGAATGGAGAGGTAAGGGGAGGAGACAGGGAAGGAGACAAGGGAGGAGGGGGTGGGACCAACTCACAGAGGCCAGAAACAAGGAGGACACGGAGTTCGGAGGCAGTGCGGAGAAGGCGAGTCTGTGCACCAGGAAGGCAGAACGTTGACCGCAGTACTGCCTGTCATTCCACGCAGTACATGACCCGCCTCCTCCACTCAGCAGCCCCATCTCACCTGTGTGAAGAGGAGGGGAGAGGTCTGCCTGTCACGTACTGGTATCTGAGGTGATGGCCGCCGCCCACACAGAGATGCATTGACATCTGATCTAATGTGAGAGAAAGCCCGCACTGCCCCCCCTTGAGCAGGGGCCGGGTCGCTATGGCGACTCCGCGGCTGTATCCCTTCACGCTGCCCACTTGTCACTGCCGGCTGCTGCCCCTCTGTAAATTCCACCTGAGACCAAGGGCCCATTGGGTCCCATGGTAGGGCCAGCCCTGTACCCCAATTCTTAATACCGTGTATTGTTCCCTTTAACATGAATGACAGCTTGAAATCTTTTGTGGTATTTGTGGATGAGGCTCTTTATCTTCTCAGATGGTAAAGCTGCCCATTCCTCTTGGCAAAAAGCCTCCAGTTCCTGTAAATTCTTGGGCTGTCTTGCATGAACTGCACGTTTGAGATCTCCCCAGAGTGTCTCAATTAAATTGAGGTCAGGAGACTGAGATGGCCACTCGAGAACCTTCACTTTATTCTGCTGTAGGTCGACTTAGCCTTGTGTTTTGGATCATTGTCATGTTGTAATGTCCAAGTACGTCCCATGCGCAGCTTCCTGGCTGATGAATGAAAATGTTCCTCCAGTATTTTTTGATAACATACTGCATTCATCTTGCCATCAATTTTGACCTAATTTCCTGTGCCTTTGTAGCTAACACATCCCCAAAACATCAGCGATCCACCTCCGTGTTTCACAGTAGGAATGGTGTACCTTTCATCAGACTCCCCTCCAAATGTAGCGTTTATAGTTGTGGCCAAAAAGCTAAATTTTGGTCTCATCACTCCAAATGACTTTGTGCCAGAAGGTTTGAGGCTTGTCTCTGTGCTGTTTGGTGTATTGTAAGTGGGATACTTTGTGGCATTTGCGTAGTAATGGCTTTCTTCTGGCGACTCGACCATGCAGCCCATTTTTCTTCAAGTGCCTCCATATTGTGCATCTTGAAACAGCCACACCACATGTTTTCAGATAGTCCTGTATTTCACCAGAAGTTATTTGGGGGTTTTTCTTTGCATCCCGAACAATTTTCCTGGCATTTGTGGCTGAAATTTTAGTTGGTCTACGGTCTGACCGTGGTTTGGTTTCAACAGAACCCCTCGTTTTCCACTTCTTGATTAGAGTTTGAACACTGCTGATTGGCATTCTCAATTCCTTGGATATCTTTTTATATCCCTTTCCTATTTTATACAGTTCAACTACCTTTTCCCGCACATCCTTTGACAATTCTTTCACTTTCCCCATGACTCAGAACCCAGAAATGTCAGTGCAGCACTGGATGAAACATGCAAGGGTCTGTCAGGAGTCCAGAAACTCATTGACCTTTTATACACACACACTAATTACAAGCAAACTGATCACAGGTGAGGATGGCTACCTTTAACAGCCATTCAACCCCTTTGTGTCAACTTGTGTGCATGTTATCAGGCCAAAATCACCAGGGTATAAAAACCTTTGATCAGGGTCATTTGGGTAGTTTCTGTTATCATTATGATTTAAAAAAAGTAAACACAGTTGATTGATAATAAATGGCTTCAGCCATACACTAACCATGAGTCAAAGAAAAGTTTTTGTGTTACCATTCATATTCTATATAATATAAATTCTGCCAGGGTATGTAAACTTATGAGCACAACTGTATATATATGTTGCCATATCTGTTTTAAACCAGCTACGACTAAGGCTTCTGCCTAAACGCATCAGCGCTATTGTTTTATTATCACTCTGATGTACCAATAAATTACACTTCAAGGATTTCAGTGTTGCCGGCTCTTTCTACTGTTTATAACGTTGGCGTGTGATGGGATACAAAAGGGTCGCTGGTTCGAATCCCAACCATGACACTACACTCCAAAGACATGCTGGTAGGTTAATTGGCTTCTGTTTACAAAATCGGCCCTAGTATATGAATGTCAGTTAGGGACCTTAGATTGTAAGCTCCTTGATGGTAGGGACTGATGTGAATGTACAATGTATATGTAAAGCGCTGCATAAATTGACGGCGCTATATAAGTACCTTAAATAATAATAATAAATAAAACCGGAGCCTACTCTGCTCTGGGTGAAGAGTACATAACACACAGAATGCAGGAGTGAGGAGAGCCTAACGCACAGAGTGCAAGGGTCAGAAGTGTATAACATACATAGATCAGGACAAAACAGAAAGATGAGGGGAGGGTTGTGATAGTGTGTATGGCCTCCTGGGTGTTCACCATAGACTGATCAGGTATTAGGAGGGGTTTTAAGTGCAGGGTTCTGTTGTTAGTAATGCAGAGTTCAGAGATCGGTATTAGCATAAAGTGCAGGGTTCAGTAGTAAGTAATGCAGAGTTCAGAGATGAATAGTAACACAGAGTTCAGGGAACAGTAGTTATTAAGGCAGAGTGCAGAATTCAGTAATAACTTGGAAGAACAGAAGTTGGTAGTAAGTAAAGAAGAGTTTAGAGGTCAGTTATCTTAAGAGGGAGTTCAGAAGTCATAAGTAATGCAGTGCACAGAGTTCTGTAGTAACACTGAAGGCAGAGGTCAGTAGTAAGTAAGGCAGAGTACAGAGGTCTGTAGTAACACAAATGGCAGAGGTCAGTAGTATGTAACACAGAAGAAAAAGGACAAGAGTATGTAATTCAGGGCGAAAGGGTCAGTAGTAAGTAACTTAGAGAGCAGAGGTCAGTAGTAAGTAATGAACAGGCCACAGGTCAGTAGTAAGTAATGCAGAGTTCAGGGATCAGTTGTAAGGCAGAGAGCAGGGACCAACAGTAATCAAGGCAGAGATCAGAGGTAAGTAGTACAAGGACAGAGGCTGGATAAAATATTAAGTAAAGCAAATGTCAGTAGCATTTAATGCAGAGGACAGAGATCAATGATCCACACTCAGTCACAGGCAGCCCCTGTGAAATTGAGTGGGAATTGTACAACAATTGAGAGCAGAAAGAGGCATTGGCACAGCCAGTGGCACTGAAAAGAAGTAAGCAGCTATGTGCACTCCAGGCAATGGATGATGGGGTTCTGGTGTGGGAAGGAGATTAGGCAGATGAAGAAAGGGGTAGAGGGGGCACAGAAGAGGAACAGCACAGTGGTCACCTCTTCACTATGAGAGGATTAGAACAAAGCTGTTTTCACTGGATGCTCGACAAGCCCAGTGGGAAGTTCACAAACACCGAACATAACTCCGAACCCTGTTAAAGTCTATGGAAGCCTAATGTTGTTTTCTTTTCTGGCCTTTGTGAGTACTAATTTGCAAACTTTAGTTTAAAAAAATGTCACGGGTAGCTGGACATTGCCTTGGGGACAAAAATTTGGCGGGGAGAGAGTCTTTTAACTCCACTTAAAAATACACATGCTTTGGGGGTGCCTAAAACCTACATATTAAATTTCAGAGCAGTACGGGGTACTTCTTTAAAAATTATTTTGTTTACATACAGCTTTCTGGGTATCTGCCAATAAGCGGCAGTACCACTACCACAAATCAATGATGTGCTAAGGTTGTTCATTTACATATGGAAGCTGGCTGGCGATCTGTTATTTGCAATGGTAGTAGCAGCAGGTGTTGGGTAGAAGCACTGTGTTGGCAGGTCAGTATAGTTGAGCAGGGGTCACTGTGATTGATTTGGATCTACATCTCTGAACAATGTCATTGATTATAGATTTACATTGGGGACATTGTTTATTTATAAAAGAGTAACAAGGGGAACTATGTACCCCATACTCATTCACATGGAGATTGCGGGGGGAGCTGTGCATATATCGGGGGGCCCACTCATTCTAAAGGGGTCTGAAAAAAGAACCTTAGGTAAAACAGGTAACCCATAACAGGTTCCCAAAGATTTAGATGTGTCAGACTGTCAGGAACTTACCGTAGCGAGACGGAGGTGCGTGCGTGCTCATGTGCACACGAATTCCAGTACAACGAGTGGGGCAGCAGTGTGTGTGTGCTCATGTGCACGGGTCACACGCCAGATGCGCGTGCATGTATGTTAGACGCTGCTTGGTGCCAATGGGCCTTTAAAAGATCAGAACCTGTACCTTCTATCTGATTACTTGTATTGACCCGGCTCTGCTGACTTACCTGATATCTCCAATCCTAACCTGGGCTTGCCTGGACTCTGCTAAGAGACTTTCTACTTGATATCCTGTTGCCAACCATTGCCTATTTATCTGACCCTGCTCCAGCCTGCCCCCTTGCTTTGTCTGATTACCTATGTTGAGCCAGCTTGTCTGACCCTGCTCCAGCCTGCTACCTTGCTCTGCCTGATTACTTGTGTTTGACCCAGCTTGTCTCACCCTGTTCCAGCGTGCTGCTGATCCTGCACCATCCAGCTTACCGGGTTGCTGGCCTGTATCTGCCTCTGCTATCATCTACATCCCGGTCTTTCCTGGTGGTTCAACATCCGCCCATCCGTGCCAGCTACCACAGATCTCACAGGCACTCCTACCTCAGTGCGCTCTCGAGGCCATTTTTCCAACTCCAGTGGCTCCTGACCCAGGGCTGTAAGAGAGGTCTCCTCCTACAAGTCAGGCTCTACTACGAGGTACATAAGACAGACTCAATGGCAGATGGAATCCTACCCTCCACAGGACAATCCTGCAGGGCAGTAAGCATAGAGTCTAAAACATCAAGTCGATCTTTAGTCAAAGGATCATCAGAGGAGGGCTGCAAAGCAGACATCGGATCAACAGGCACTGGGTTATCAGGTTGGGCAATGGGCAGGGGCACATCAGGCTGGGCGATGGGCAGATGCACATCAAGCTGGGCAACAGGCATTGGAACATCAGGCTGGGCAACAGGCACAAGATCAATGGGTTGGGCATCAAGAACCGGATCATCAGGAACTGGATCATCAAGCTGGGCATCAGGCACCAGAACAGCAGGCAGGGCAGCAGGCAACCTTAACAGGCTGGTTAGCGGGCATCGGAACAGGCTGGTCAGCGGGCCCTGGAACATCAGGCTGGACAGTGGGTACTGGAACATCAGGCCAGACGGCGGGCACCAGAACATCAGGAACTGGATCATCAAGCTGGGCATTGGGCACCGGAACAGCAGGCAGGGCAGCGGACACCAAAACAGGCTGGTCAGTGGCCACTGGAACAGGCTGGTCAGCAGGCACTGGAACATTAGGCTGAACAGCAGGCACTGGAACATCAGGCTGAACAGCAGGCACTGGAACATCAGGTTGGGTATCAGGAACTGGATTATCAAGCTGGGCTTTGGGCATTGGATCATCAAACTGGACAGCAGGCAGAAGCACTGGAACATCAGGCTGGACAGCGGGCACCGGAACATCAGGCTGGACAGCGGGCACTGGAACATCAGGCTGGACAGCAGGCAGAGGCACTGGAACATCAGGCTGAGCAGCAAGCACCAGAACATCAGGATGAACAGCAGGCACCGGAACATCAGGATGAACAGCAGGCACCGGAACATCAGGCTGAGCAGCAGGCACCTGAACATCAGGCTGAACAGCAGGCACCAGAATATCAGGCTGGGCATCAGGAACTAGATCAGGCTGGGTATCAGGAACTGGATCATCAAGCTGGGCATTGGGCACCAGAGCAGCAGACAGGGCAGAGGCACATCAAGCTGGGCAGTGGGCAAAGGCACATCAAGCTGGTCAGCGGGCACTGGAACATTAGGCTGAACAGCAGGCACTGGAACATCAGGCTGAACAGCAGGCACTGGAACATCAGGTTGGGTATCAGGAACTGGATCATCAAGCTGGGCATTGGGCATTGGATCATAAGACTGGACAGCAGGCAGAAGCACTGGAACATCAGGCTGGACAGCAGGCACCGGAACATCAGGCTGGACAGCGGGCACTGGAACATCAGACTGGACAGCAGGCAGAGGCACTGAAACATCAGGCTGAACAGCAGGCACCAGAACATCAGGATGAACAGCAGGCACTGGAACATCAGGATAAACAGCAGGCACCGGAACATCAGGCTGAACAGCAGCCACTGAAACATCAGGCTGAACAGCGGGCACCAGAACATAAGGCTGGGCATCAGGAACTAGATCAGTTCAAGGAAAAGAAGGGGGAGGGGGACGGCCGCAGTTAGCTGCTCCTGTCAGCCAATGTCTCCACCCCCCGACAGGGAAGAAAAAGGGGGACTATTGCGGTACTCAATGTATATATGTAATGAACATCAGAGGTAAGAAGGGGAATAACAGATTTTATAAAAATTCAATTTTAATAGAAACAGTATATTAAAAAAAGTTACAATACCGCATACAATTGCGATTTGAAACAATAACAGTGCATACAGCCATAGCAAAAAGGGAGGGGGGAAAAAGAGGAATACCACAGGATTGGACCAGTGGATTCCACCCAATTTTGATGGTAGATATAAATATAGCTTAAATTCTCGACCGGTTTCGCGGTTCTCACCGCTTCTTCAGGAGAGCCATATCTATGGTAGATATAAAATAGTTGTAACAAATACAGACATCACAAGTACATATAATGAAATAGATACCGCAGCAAATTTATTCATAATACATCAAACCATTATAAACAAATGATAAACAATAAGGACAAGCTCACCCATTCAGGAATTCTCTGCGGGTATGCAAGGCCCCATGTGATTCCCCCTGCAGCGGACACAGGGGATGAAAAACAGCCTCTGGATGGATAAATTTTGAATAATTGAAATGTACAAGTCACCAAACTATGATATCCAGAGAAAGGTGGGGTATAGGAGTGCCAGTTAAATATCAAACAGAAAATCCAAACCAAGGTGCAGTGAAGGGGCACAAAGGATGATGAGATATTAATTGAGGAGGCTCAGGGTACTGGGAAAGCAAAGGGAGAAGGGGGGAGGAGGGGGGAAAAAGGGAGGGAAGGAGGAAGGGGAGGGGAGGGGAAAAGGGGGGCAGAGAAAAGGGGGGGAAAAAGACAAGGGGGGGGAGGGGGGAAGAGGGAGGGAGGGGGGGAAAGGGGGGAGAGAAGGGGAAGGGGGAAAGGGGGAGGAAGGGGGAAGGGGGGAAGGAAAGGGGGGGAGAGAAGGGGGGAGGGGGGAATGGGAAGGGAGGACAGAGGCGGGGAAGGGGGGGGGAAGGGGGGGGGGGAGGGGGGGAAAGGGACAGGGAAGGGGAAGGGGGATAAGGGAGGAAAGATGGGTGATAGGAAGAGAACCCAATAATCCCATCCATTAACTGGCACTCTTATACCCCACCTTTCTCTGGATATCATAGTTTGGTGACTTGTAAATTTCAATTATTCAAAATGTATCCATCCAGAGGCTGTTTTTCATCCCCTGTGTCCGCTGCAGGGGGAATCACATGGGGCCTTGCATACCCGCAGAGAATTCCTGAATGGGTGAGCTTGTCCTTATTGTTTATCATTTGTATATAATGGTTTGATGTATTATGAATAACTTTGCTGCGGTATCTATTTCATTATATGTACTTGTTGTGATGTCTGTATTTGTTACAACTATTTTATATCTACCATAGATATGGCTCTCCTGAAGAAGCGGTGAGAACCGCGAAACCGGTCGAGAATTTAAGCTATATTTATATCTACCATCAAAATTGGGTGGAATCCACTGGTCCAATCCTGTGGTATTCCTCTTTTTCCCCCCTCCCTTTTTGCTATGGCTATATGTACTGTTATTGTTTCAAATCGCAATTGTATGCGGTATTGTAACTTTTTTTAATATACTGTTTCTATTAAAATTGAATTTTTATAAAATCTGTTATTCCCCTTCTTACCTCTGATGTTCATTACATATATACATTGAGTACCGCAATAGTCCCCCTTTTTCTTCCCTGTCGGGGGGTGGAGACATTGGCTGACAGGAGCAGCTAACTGCGGCCGTCCCCCTCCCCCTTCTTTTCCTTGAACTTAATACTTGGGATGATGGTACCTTTACCTCTTGAATTAATCTCCTTAACCTAGGCGTTTTTTCCCTATAGGAACTAGATCAGGCTGGGTATCAGGAACTGGATCATCAAGCTGGGTACTGGAACATCAGGCTGGACAGCAGGCAGAGTATTAGCAAATTCAAGTGGCTCATTAGGTTCAGGACCATCAGAGGCTAGCCTAACCATTCATAGAGGCAGGCTGGAGCAGATCGGCTGGCATAGAGGCACGCTGGAGCAGATCGGCTGGTGTGGAGGCAGGCTGTAGCAGATTGGCTGGTGTGGAGGCAGGCTGGGATAATGGCAGGCTTGTATGGGTTGTGAAAAACTTCAGTTTCTTTTTAGGTTTATCCACCAAAGTTCTGTAAGTGATTGCAGGGCTGTAAGTAGGGGGTGCAGCTGATGGAAGAGAAGAGCTGGAGTACAGTAAAAAAGACGGAGCAGTGGCTAAGGGGGATTTTTGTGGGATTGTTGCAGGCAGCAGAGAAGAGGCAGATGGGTTAAAGGTAGGGTTGCCACCTTTTCTTCAAGCCAAACCCGAACACTTTTGCGGCACAGGGCAATTTTTTTTTGCAGTAAACACTATAGGATTATAAAAGACCTGGGACACATTGGCAGCCCCAAGAGGAGTAGTAATGTAGGGCACATAGCGTGCCAGTGGGTGTGGCCAAATTGGTCTTGCTGACATCATCACCCTGTCAGGGCTGGGTTCAGCCATTCCTTCTCAAAGCTGGCCGCTCAGCTGTTGGCTAATTGCCAGGTCCTTTCTCTCCACAGTGACTCACCTGTTGATGATATCCTGCTAGTCAGTCCTACCTACTTAAGCCATCCAGCCCAGATGATCTCTGCCTTCGCCTTGGTCACATCTCTAGAGACACTCTCCTGTGTTCCTGTTAAAGACTTGCTTGGCTGACATTCCTTCTGGCTCCAGATCCTGTTTGTTGTTCTACTACGCTCATCTCTGGCTCCCTGACGTTTTGGCTTGTCTGACCATCCATGCCAGTTCCTGAACTCTGGCTATGTTTTGACTATGTTTACTCTGTTTACCTTTTTTATTATTATTATTAAACAAGTGTGATTTAACTGTACTTCTGTCTCAGTCTGATTCATGGTTTCTGACAAACCCCACCCTTCAGTGATGCCAAACCTGCCCTCAAACAGCCACCTGCAGCGGCAAAACAGATTTGTGTATGACTATCTTGGTTACTTGGGGAGCCACCGCCTGGTCTGAATAATGTGTCCGGGTTTCAGGTGGACTAAAACCCGGACACGAGATTCAAAACCCAAACTGTCCGGGTGAATCCTGGACAGGTGGCAACCCTAGAGTAATGGGAACAGGCCATCCCTGATATACAATATGTAAGTCTGCAGCCTGAGAAAGAGAACCCTTTGGAGTAGGTCAGAATAGACTATGGAAGATGCCTTATTTACCTCTCCACCTGAAATGCACTGCTCATTCAAAGCCCAATCTCTGTGAGGTGGCAACAAATACCTCTGTTGATAGTGAACTGGTTGGTATGTGTATCCTAAGTTTCTAACCTACACATGTTGAGGGGCACCAGGATTTCTGTCTGCTATGTAAAAGACATGTTTTTTTGTTTGTTTTTTCAGAATCCTGATAAGTTCAATTCTAGGTCCTGGAGCTTGGAGACTTTGTAGAGCTTTGGATAGAATAAAACCTTCAGTCCTAGGTTCATATTATACTCGGCAGCCAGATGTCACTATTAGTCTTAGTTGTCACCAGGAAGGGCTTAAACGCTGTGCTGACACATATATGCATAGAGCTGGCATCCCTGTTCTGTGCTGGGAGTGTACTCAATTGGGCACCCCAAACCCTTTGACTGCGCAGTCACTGATAGTTCACAGTCACTGTTTATGATCGGGAGCCAATAGGATGGGCTCCCAATCATGTGACCACTGCAACATCCAATCACAGTGATTACATGACCAGAAAACCTGCAGCATTAGGAAAAAATAAAAGGCCAGCTCCTGGCAGCGAGAAGGGGTTAAAGACACAAACCATGGGAAAAAGTGCATGTATTGCAGAGATTCACTGCATATCATTTCATTCCTAGACTTACAGTTAAACTAAACCAAATATGGTACATACAGTAATATTGCTTTAACTATTACAATGTTTTTAATGGCACTTAGAGTTGAAAACTGAAATGTTAGCGTGGGGTCAGAGGTATGTGCCAACAGTGATCAGCGTCCTTGAGAAAAGTCCAACGTGGATACATGGAAAATATTTTCTAAATCGCTGTAAAACAAGGTCAGCTAATATTTCACATGCACTGTACAATAAGAGATAACAAAGTATGTTCTCTGCAAGATCAGCTATCTGCCAATGATAAAGTACTGTACTCAATTTCACCAATTCATTTATACAGTGAGATAACAAGCTAGTCATCCTTCAGCTGTGATTATTAATTTATGTGTGTTAAACAACAGCACAATAAACTGTGCACATAAAAGATAGTGAAATGGGACTATCAGTTAAAGGTGCATTTAGGTCAGTCATGTTTGCTTTGCATTTAAAGTATTTCTGTAGTTTATAGTAGATCAAAACCCTAAGTTTATGACATTATGCATTATAAACTTTTATCTGTTTTACTTTTTTTTCATCTTTACTCGCTGCAGCATCAGCTAAAAAATCACTGCTCTGGACCAGCTTCCTGATAATGATAAGACTGGACAATACCTGAACTTATGTGTTGGGACGGCCATACTGTAGTCTTCACCAGGGGCACATGTACCTGGGGGGGGGGGGGGGCATCACTGGAGCACAAGTTGTCACTTCACCACAGAAAGCACAAGGGCGTTCATGGCAGGATCACCACTTATATTTTAATGAAAGCTGTAGATTTAAAACAAGATTGAATTGTTTTTTGAAATTACATTAACATTTTAAAGCTTGTATGAGATATTTTAGTGATTGGCTTTACATATAAGTATAGAAGTCGTGTTATATGCCATATACAGTATTTCTATGCATTTGGAGTATAATGCAATTGGCTGACTAGCTGGGCAGAAATGTTTTTCTATATTAAGAATGTTGTAAAATATTTTAATTAGAGTGTGGGATTGTTTTACTGGGTTATGGGTGATGGCTAAGGGCCCATTAACACTTGTACATTGTGGCAGTACGTGCTGAAACATACATTTTTTTTGTATAATTAATTCTTTTTTAAATTTTTAATAACATGGGACATTCTACAAAATACAGTAAGTAAACATACCGTGCAGGCGTATTAAATTCATAACAGTGTCCAAAGGTTAAAAACTAGCAATCAGTACATACGGAGAGAAAATCAGCCATAAAGGTATAATCAAGGACAAATATAGTATAGGTGTTCAAAGACTTTACCCTGTGAGCCAGCAGTTACGCAGTCATTATAGCCATCTCTGCAATGAGCGTATTACAAAGTAAAACATCATTTGAATAAGAAAGGTCAGGTAAAAGAAGAGAAATAGATAAAAGGGAAAAAAAGTGTAGCACCCTCTAGTGTGCTACTAGTGGTAGTGCAGATAAATTATAGTCTGGCTCAGGGCTAAGCCTGAGCCATGGAATCTGGATCAGGGCTCTGAGTTCAGGGCTGGATGACTCATCCAGGCAGCTCTCTGGTGCCTCCCCCTGGTTCTAGAAAATTGGAGAATGTTCTGGAAATTAGTGGATGGAAGCTAGTAGAGTTGTCTTGCATATTTAGGGGCCCTTAGCCAACCCACAGGAAATGGGTCTAGCAGGGAACTAAGGAGCCCTTTAATAGACATGAGTCATACCAGCAGGGGAGTTGGGTGGAAGATGGAGATGCAGTGCTGAGGAAGTCTATCAGTGGCCCTCGGAGGACCCCTGCCGGAGAGGGGCTCTACCTTGGGCCAGGGCTCAGGTGGCTGGCTTGGAAGGATTCTACCACAGAAGAAGTTGGAGGAGGCTTTCCGGAGAGGCAGCAGGAGCAAGGAGAGACAGAGTGAGTAGATCAGCACAGTGCAGGGACAGACAGGGGGAGAGACTGTCACTTGCAGCATGTCTCTCTTGAAGATGGCAGTGTGCTAAGTCTTCATCAAACCTTGCCCTGGGAAATCTCCAGATGTGTCAGTCGGGTAGACTGGGAAAAAGAAGCAGCCAGGTGTGCTGGTGAAGAGGCAGCCAGGTGGGCTAGCATTTTCTGCAAGAAGTAGAGCTGGGACCAGTGTTTACAAGGGAGCTGAAGGTGTTTCAGGATGCAGTTCACTCCACATGTTCTACTTTACCAAGGGACTCAGAGTCTCTAGCCTGTAAGGGGCTTTTGCTGATCTAACAACAAGAGACTGTTAGCTCCCACAGAATAAATCAATTGGAGTTCTGCAGAGTATGTCAAGTGGAGCTGTACAGAGAATCAAGTCAAGCTGTGCAGGAGGAACAGGTGGAATGAATGAATGAATGATTTGTAAAGCGCTGCAAATGCGAACTGAATCGCCTCAAGGCGCTAGATGCATTCTCTGTTGTCAGCTTCTTAGAAAAGGAAGGTCTTTAGTTTTTTCCTGAAGGCCTGGTGGTTTTCTTCCATGCAAGTGTTGGTTGGAAGAGCATTCCATAGTCGAGGTCCTTGGACTGCGAATCTTCGGTCTCCCTTTGCTTTGTAGCGGTATTTGGGAATGATGAGGAGGTTTTGGTTAGCTGATCGAAGACTGCGATTCGGTGTGTAGTGTTTTATTTTCTCCCGGAGATATAGCGGAGCGTTTCCTTGTATGCATTTGTGGGTGAGGCAGAGGGTCTTAAATGTGATCCGATTCTTCACGGTTAGCCAGTGTAGGCTCTTAAGGGATGGGGAAATGGATTCCCAGGGTTTTTTTCCTGTTAACAGTCTTGCCGTCGTGTTTTGGATGAGTTGCAAGCGCGCAAGCTGATATTGGGTTGTCCTACGTAGAGCGAATTTGCGTAGTCAAGTCGGGAATTGATGATTGTTCCCACAACTGCCGCTTTGTCCTCTTCTGGGATGAAGGGGATGAGTCTGCGTAGCAGGCGGAGGAGATGGTGGGATCCGCCAACTACTGATCCTATTTGTGCATCCATTGTCATTCCTGAGTCAAAGATGACTCCAAGACTCTTGGCTTTGGTGCTTGGAGAGATGGTCTGTCTGAGGATGGTGGGAGGTGTCCACGGAGTCTTTATTTTGGAATTTTTGTTAGCATGTAGGACAGTGGTTCTCAACCTGGGGGTCGGGACCCCCTTGGGGGTCGAATGACGATTTGCCAGGGGTCACCAAATCCTGTGCTGTTCCTGAAGCCAGGCCTGCACCGCTCTCCCCCCTCCAAGGAGTAAGAGAAGGAAAAAAAAAAGAAAAGGGGAGAGAAAAGAAAAAGGGAGAGAAAGAATTAGAGAAAGAACAAGAAAGACGGCTAAAGAGAGGGATTGGGAAAAATCCCCAAGAAATTAGTATAGAGAGAGATAAAAGGGAAAGAAAGGAGAACAAAGAGGGAGTGGTACATCCTAAAATGTACCATAAGGGGTTTTAATACTGTACGAGTGGAAGGGACTCAGGGAGCGCTAAATGTCCGTGGGTTAGGGGCGCTAATTACTTGTCTTGCCTTGGGTGCTCACAACCCAAGGCAAGGTAATTTTACTGTTAGGGGTCCCCACAACTTGGGAAATTTTATCAGGGGGCCACGGCACTAGAAAGGTTGAGAACCACTGATGTAGGAGAAGAAGTTCTGTTTTTGATCCGTTGAGTTTGAGGGAGCTAATGGTCATCCAGTCATCTATTAAAGTGGTTTTTGTAAAAATTTTTTACAAAAAAAAAATTTACAAATTTCTGTAATTGCTGATGAAGGTCTTTTTGTCCGTTGATACGAAGGTAGAGTTGGGTGTCGTCAGCGTATGAGTGGAAGCAGAGGTCCGTTTTCCTGATGATATTGAGAAATGGGCGGATGTAGATGTTGAATAGCACTGGTGACAAGGGTGAGCCCTGAGGGACTCCACAGGAGATTGCCCGGGTTTCCGAGGTGGAGCTCAGTGACGACTGTCCATAAGGGGTGCAGGCATGGGCGTCCGCAGAACTTTTTTTAAGGGGGGGGGGCGCTTAGGCAGCGGCAATACACAGTCACATTTAACCCTTTTTTCGACCGCTAGCGGGGGTTAAAAGTGCCCCGCTAGTGGCCGAATAGCATCACTAAAACGATGGTAAAGCGCCGCTAAAACTAGCGGTGCTTTACCGATACCGCGGCTAGATGGCAGTGTTGAATAGCTCTTGAGATAATTCAGCTTCACTCACTCCATGCCCATATAAATATAGCCTAGAGAATGTACATCTTTCTATTTGCAATGTATTGCAATACATCTGTTGTGGCCATATTTTGATCTTTATGAAAACAGCCTATACAGTATAGGTTGTTTTCCTCAAGATCAAAGTATGGCCACAACAGATGTATTGCAATACATGCAATATAGAAAGATGTACATTCTCTAGGCTATATTTATATGAGCATCATGGACTGGTATGCCTGAGAGACTGAGTAACTTCCATACAAAGTGGAGAAGATATTATAACACACAACACAAATATATTTTTCCAGCAATAGCTCAGCTATCCAACTTTCCAGGCTATATATATATATATATATATATATATATATATATATATATATATACATACATATACATATATATATATACACATATATATACATATATATATACACATATATATATTCTCCTCCTAACTGGCACAGTGGCACTGCAGTGCTGTTACCTGTGGTTCCTCAGTGATGCGATAGCACTGGCAGCGTACTCTCTCTCGGTCACTGCACACACCTGTGGGAGGAGCCAGCGCCACACCGGCCAGATCGGCATAGCGACGTTACACAGGCAGGCTGAGGCAGCCAATCATGTTCCGGAACAGCCAAGATGTCGAGCAGAGGCCCGAGCGGCAGTCAGAGCCAATCCGATGATCGAGCCGGGGGTGAGGCAGGGAGGAACGGATGTCTGTATTAATCTGTGATAAGTCGGAACAGACTGAGAGCAGCCCCAGGCCAGCAGACGTAGAAAAAAAGTCCAAGGCTGCCGCGGAGGCGGCGGCCATTGTGTTACACAGGGAAACTGTCTTCACTCCTCAACACCTTCTTATAGAGGTCAACCGATATAGGTTTTTCTCTGGCCGATGCCGATATTTAGAAATCAGGGCGGCCGATGGCCGATATATGATGCCGCTTTTTGCGTCCGATATTTTAGGCCAATATTTTTTCTTTGCCAGTTGGCACTGGCAGGCACTGACAGGTGGCATTGGTTGGCACTGGCAGATGGCAATGGCAGGTGGCACTGACAGGTGACACTGGCAAGTGGCACTGGTTGGCACTGGCAGGTGGAACTGGCAAGTGGCACTAATTGGCACTTGCAGGTGGCACTAATTGGCACTGGCAGGTGGCACTAATTGGCACTGGCAGGTGGCACTGGTTGGCACTGGCAGATGGCACTTACAGGTGGCACTGGCAGGCACTGATTGGCACTGGCACGTGGCACTGATTGGCACTGGCAGGTGGCACTGGATGACACTGGCAGGTGGCACTGATTGGCACTGGCAGGTGGCACTGGTTGGCTGGTGGCACTGGTTGGCATTGGCAGGCACTGGTTGGCATTGGCACATGGCACTGGTCGGCAAGTGGCACTGGTTGGCACTGGCAGGCACTGGTTGGCATTGGCAGATGGCACTGGCAGGTGGCACTGGATGGCACTGGCAGGTGACACTGGCAGATGGCACTGATTGGCACTGGCAGGTGGCACTGCTAGGCATTGGCAGATGGCACTGGCAGGTGGCACTGTATAGCAATGGCAGGTTTCACAGCCGATAGTGTAACTGTGTGAAACTGTATGGAGAGAGAGGAGCTGACAAATTCAGCATGATGTCGGAGGTGGGCGGGACCCAGCAGCTATCCAGCCAATGATTGTGCTGTTTAAGAAAGGGGCGGGGCCACATACACATAGCGGCCCGCCCAGATCCCATCCTATTTGCTGGTGTTGGATAGCTGGGTCCCCCCCGGGTCCCGCCCACCCCCGACATCCAACCTCAATTTTGACAGCTCCTCTCTCTCTCCATACAGTTTCACACACTGTGGCGCTGCTCTGCCAACAGCATGTGGAGAAGGGAGGAGGAACCCCGCGTTCCTCCTCTCTTCTCTGATATATTGGTCGACCTCTACCTTCTTACGATTCCGGGGGGGGGAATTGCCCCCCCTTGCCCTATGCTGCGGACGCCCATGGACGAAGAGGTGCTGCCCCCCTAATCTTCTTGCAGGGTGCAGGATGCATGGATTTCAATGGGGTTTTTTTTTGTTTCTTTTTAAGCACATGATTAGTGCCTGAGGCTCTAATTGGCTTCAAAAAGTCACTTGAGTGACATTAGCGATTTAATATTCACTAATGTCTTTATGCTTCTCCTCCCAGCCAATTAGGAAGCGGGTCCTGAGACCCGATTGGCCAGGAGTCCTAAGACCTGATTGGCCGGGAGAAGAAGCGACTGTCGAGACTCGGGAGGAGATGCAGGGGGGAAGCCACCGAAGCCGCGACCTGGATGGGGTAAGGTAGGGCCGGTAAAAGGGGTGGGCAGAAGGAGCGGATGCCCTGGGCGAATCAATTTATTGTAAGAAGGGGGCGCAGTGCTGGTGGGCAAGAAGTGACTACCACACTGCAGAGCTGCGCCTGCTTGCAAAGCTGTGCAGAGGCATACTAAGTGGGGGGCGGGCCACCCCGGGTACCACACACTGGGGGGGGTGTCAGGCCACCCCCCCTCCGGGACTAAAGCGGTGCAATGCTGCGGATTTACGCAGTGGCGCAGTGACAGGCACAGGCAAGAGGGAGGGGGGTTGTGCGGGGGGGTGCAGGGTGACACCGCTGCACCTACCATCCCCTCCTCACGGGGCCGCGGGCTGTCTGTGTGATCCCGGATGTCACAGGCACAGCCGAGCAGAGTGAAGCCGCCTCCCCCTCCCCCTCTCTGTTTATGTGTAAACAGGGGGAGGGGATCTGCTGAGCATGTGCCGCCGCGCTGATCTGAGGTACTGCACTGAACGAGGGCTACACTGAATGGGGGGGCTACACTGAATGGGGGGGCTACACTGAAGGGGGGTGTCTACACTGAATGGGGGCTACACTGAAGGGGGGTGTCTGCACTGAACGGGGGGCTACACTAAAGGGGGTGTCTGCAGTGAACGGGGGGCTACACTGAAGGGGGTGTCTACATTGAACGGGGGGCTACACTGAAGGGGGGTGTCTGCACTGAATGGGGGGCTACACTGAAGGGGGTGTCTTCACTGAACAGGGGGCTACACTGAAGGGGGGTGTCTGCACTGAACAGGGGGCTACACTGAAGGGGGGTGTCTGCACTGAACGGGGGACTGCACTGAAGGGGGGTGTCTGCACTGAAGGGGGGCTACACTGAAGGGGGGTGTCTGCACTGAACGGGGGACTGCACTGAAGGGGGTGTCTGCACTGAAGGGGGGGCGTCTGCACTGAAGGGGGGGCTACACTGAAGGGGGGTGTCTACACTGAACAGGGGGCTACACTGAAGAGGGGTGTCTGCACTGAATGGGGGCATACACTAAAGAGGGGTGTCTGCACTGAACGGGGGGCTACACTGAAGGGGGTGTCTGCACTGAACGGGGGCTACACTGAAGGGGGGTGACTACACTGAAGGGGGTGTCTGCACTGAAGGAGGATGTCTGCACTGAACGGGGGACTACACTAAAGGGGGGTGTCTGCACTGAACAGGGGACTACACTAAAGGGGGGTGTCTGCACTGAACAGGGGGCTACACTGAAGGGGGGTGTCTGCACTGAAGGGGGGTGACTACACTGAAGGGGGGTGACTACACTGAAGGGGGGTGTCTGCACTGAAGGGGGGTGTCTGCACTGAACAGGGGACTACACTGAAGGGGGGTGTCTGCACTGAACAGGGGGCTACACCAAAGGGGGGCGTCTGCACTGAACGGGGGGGGGGCTACACTGAAGGAGTCCAGAGGTGCAGGGTGCTGTGTAATGTAAAGGGGTGCAGGGTGCTGTGTAATGTAAAGGGGTGCAGGGGGCTGTGTAATGTAAAGGGGTCCAGAGGTGCAGGGTGTTGTGTAATGTAAAGGGGTGCAGGGGGCTGTGTAATGTAAAGGGGTCCAGAGGTGCAGGGTGTTTTGTAATGTAAAGGGGTCCAGAGGTGCAGGGTGCTGTGTAATGTAAAGGGGCCCAGAGGGGCAAGGGGCTGTGTAATGTAAAGGGGTCCAGAGGTGCAGGGTGCTGTGTAATGTAAAGGGGCCCAGAGGCGAAGGGGGCTGTGTAATGTAAAGGGGCCCAGAGGTGCTGTGTAATGTAAAGGGGTGCAGGGGGCTGTGTAATGTAAAGGGGTCCAGAGGTGCAGGGGGCTGTGTAATGTAAAGGGGCCCAGAGGCACAGGGGGCTGTGTAATGCAAAGGGGCCCAGAGGCGCAGGGGGCTGTGTAATGCAAAGGGGCCCAGAGGCGCAGGGGGCTGTGTAATTCAAAGGGGCCCAAAGGTGCAGGGTGTTGTGTAATATAAAGGGGTCCAGAGGTGCAGGGTGTTGTGTAATGTAAAGGGGTCCAGAGGCGCAGGGTGCTGTGTAATGTAAAGGGGCCCAGAGGCGCAGGGGGATGTGTAATGTAAAGGGGCCCAGAGGCGCAGGGGGCTTTGTAATATAAAGGGGCCCAGTGGTGCAGGGGGCTGTGTAATGTAGAGGGGCCCAGAAATGCAGGGTGCTGTGTAATGTAAGGGGGTGCAGGGGGCTGTGTAATGTAAAGGGGTCAGTGCGGGGGATCGCTGGACTCCAGGTTAGCAGGACTGGGGGGGATGGGGAGGGGGTCCAATGTAAGTTCACCTTACACATTTTCTGTAAAGTGAACTTACAATTTAACTATTTGCTGACCCGCCACAGTACATATACATATACAGGGTTGCAGCTACAGTATTGTATTGTTTTAAGTGTTTTCTGGTTTTGAAAGGACACTGACTCTTTCTTTATACCTGGGGGAGGGGTGTCTGCACTGAATGGGGGCATACACTAAAGAGGGGTGTCTGCACTGAATGGGGGGCTACACTGAAGGGGGTGTCTGCACTGAACGGGGGCTACACTGAAGGGGGGTGACTACACTGAAGGGGGTGTCTGCACTGAAGGAGGGTGTCTGCACTGAACGGGGGACTACACTAAAGGGGGGTGTCTGCACTAAACAGGGGACTACACTAAAGGGGGGTGTCTGCACTGAACAGGGGGCTACACTGAAGGGGGGTGTCTGCACTGAAGGGGGGTGACTACACTAAAGGGGGGTGTCTGCACTGAAGGGAGTATCTGCACTGAACAGGGGACTACACTGAAGGGGGGGTGTCTGCATTGAACAGGGGGCTACACCGAAGGGGGGCGTCTGCACTGAATGGGGGGCTACACTGAAGGAGTCCAGAGGTGCAGGGTGCTGTGTAATGTAAAGGGGTGCAGGGGGCTGTGTAATGTAAAGGGGTGCAGAGGTGCAGGGTGTTGTGTAATGTAAAGGGGTGCAGGGGGCTGTGTAATGTAAAGGGGTCCAGAGGTGCAGGGTGTTTTGTAATGTAAACGGGTCCAGAGGTGCAGGGTGCTGTGTAATGTAAAGGGGCCCAGAGTTGCAGAGGGCTGTGTAATGTAAAGGGGTCCAGAGGTGCAGGGTGCTGTGTAATGTAAAGGGTCCCAGAGGCGAAGGGGGCTGTGTAATGTAAAGGGGCCCAGAGGTGCTGTGTAATGTAAAGGGGTGCAGGGGGCTGTGTAATGTAAAGGGGTCCAGAGGTGCAGGAGGCTGTGTAATGCAAAGGGGCCCAGAGGCGCAGGGGGCTGTGTAATGCAAAGGGGCCCAGAGGCGCAGGGGGCTGGGTAATGCAAAGGGGCCCAGAGGTGCAGGGTGTTGTGTAATATAAAGGGGTCCAGAGGTGCAGGGTGCTGTGTAATGTAAAGGGGCCCAGAGGCGCAGGGGGCTGTGTAATGTAAAGGGGCCCAGAGGCGCAGGGGGCTGTGTAATGTAAAGGGGCCCAGAGGCGCAGGGGGCTTTGTAATATAAAGGGGCCCAGAGGTGCAGGGGGCTGTGTAATGTAGAGGGGCCCAGAAATGCAGGGTGCTGTGTAATGTAAGGGGGTGCAGGGGGCTGTGTAATGTAAAGGGGTCAGTGCGGGGGATCGCTGGACTCCAGGTTAGCAGGACTGGGGGGGATGGGGAGGGGGTCCAATGTATCACCTTACAGATTTTCTGTAAAGTGAACTTACAATTTAACTATTTGCTGACCCGCCACAGTACATATACTGCGACGGGGCTGCAGCTACAGTATTGTATTGTTTTAAGTGTTTTCTGGTTTTTAAAGGACACTGACTCTTTCTTTATACCTGGGGGGGGGGGAGCAGTTTGCCATCTTCGCCCTGAGCACCAGATGGCCTTGTCCCAGCACTGGGGTAAGGGCTAGGCTGACGGGCGAAGGGAGAGCGAGCGGGCAAGCGAAGCACCGATAGCGCGGGCAATTGATCGAGCGACGGGGAAGGGGGTGGGTGGAGTGAGGGGGGCAGGTTTGTTTGCCGCCCCCCCCCCCCCCCAAAAAAATTGAGCACCAGCCGCCACTGGTGGACCTGTAAATAGGGTGGAAGTTGTCCCTGGTTCATTTTTGTGACTGTCAAGTTGGGCATCCCATAATCCCTAACACTATCCAAGTTATTATCCCCTCAATAAAACAACAAAATCTAAGCTCAAGGACTGTTTTCTGTGTCTAGATGCAAGTTGAAAATTCTATGTGACTGGCTGTGCAGCAGTGGGGAACCCTGACATTTGCAACGCCTATGGGGTAGTGCTGCAAAAGAAATGCAGAACTCTCCACTCTCTAGGACTGCAATCTTCCTCCAGGAAGGAGAAACTAATGACTATCCAGTCAGTTCTATTACGGGAGGTCTTCGATAAGATGCCAAACCTTTTTATGTTGTTCACGGTATTAGTGAGGCATGCTGTAAGAGATTCCATGAGTTCCACATCTTTAACCACTTCAGCCCCGGAGGATTTGGCAGCTCAATGACCGGAGGACTTTTTACAATTTGGCACTGCGCTGTTAAACTGGTAATTGCGCGGTCATGCAATGTGGTACCCAAACTAAATTTGCGTCCTTTTTATCCCACAAATAGAGCTTTCTTTTAATGGCATTTGATTGCCTCTGCGATTTTTATTTTTTGCGCTATAAAAGGGGAAAAAATGATATTTTCTACTTTTTGTTATAAAAAAAAATAATAAACTTAATTTTAGTCATACATTTAGGCCAAAATATATTCAGACATACGTCTTTGGTAAAAAAAAGTCAACAAGCGTATATTTATTGGTTTGCGCAAAAGTTATAGCGTCTACAAACTAGGGTACAGTTTCTGGAATTTATGCAGCTTTTAGTTTATGACTGCCTATCTAATTTCTTGAGGTGCTAAAATGGCAGGGCAGTACAACTCCCCCCCCCCCCCCAAATGACCCCATTTTGTAAAGTAGACACCCCAAGGAAATTTCTCAGAGGCATGTTAAGTCCATGGAATATTTTATTTTTTTGTCACAAGTGATTGAAAAATGACAAAAAAAAAAAATTACACAAAGTTGTCACTAAATGATATATTGCTCACACATGGCATGGTTATATGTGGAATTACACCCCAAAATACATTCTGCTGCTTCTCCTGAGTATGGGGATACCTCATGTGTGAGACTTTTTGGGAACCTAGCTGCGTACAGGACCCCGAAAACCAATCACCGCCTTCAGGATTTCTATGGGTGTAAATTTTTGATTTCACTCCACACTACCTCACAGTTTTGAAGGCCATGAAATGCCAAGATAGCACAACCCCCCCCCCCCCAAATGACCCCATTTTAGAAAGTAGACACCCCAAGCTATTTGATGAGAGGCATGTTGAGTCCATGGAATATTTCATATTTTGCCACAAGTTGCGGGAAGATTAACATTTTTTTTGCACAAAGTTGTAGCTAAATGATCTATTGCTCAAACATGCCATGGTTATATGTGGAATTACACCCCAAAATACATTCTGCTGCTTCTCCTGAGTATGGGGATACCACATGTGTGAGACTTTTTGGAAGCCTAGCCGTGTACAGGACCCCAAAATCCAATCACCGCCTTCAGACTTTCTAAAGGCGTAAAATGGTGATTTCACTTCGTCGCTACCTATCACAGTTTCGGAGGCCATGAAATGACTAGATAGAACCCCCCCCCCCCCAAATGACCCCATTTTGGAAAGAAGACACTTCAAGCTATTTGTTGAGAGGCATGTTGAGTCCATGGAATATTTTATATTTTGCCACAGGTTTCGGGAAAATTACAACTTTTTTTTTTTTTTTACACAACGTTGTCACTAAATGATATATTGTTCAAACACGGCATTGTTATATGTGGAATTACACGCCAAAATACATTCTGCTGCTTCTACTTCCCATTTTGGAAAGTAGACACCCAAGCTATCTGCGGAGAGGCATATTGAGTATTTTGCAGATCTCACCTTTTGTTACAAAGTTTTGGAAATTAAGAAAAAAAAATACATTTTTCTTTTCATTCCTCATTTTCAAAAATAAATGAGATCTGCAAAAAAATACTCACCATGCCTCTTAGCAAATACCTTGGGGTGTCTACTTTCCAAAATGGGGTCATTTGGGGGGGGGGGGGGTTGTGCTATCTGGACATTTCAGGGCCTCTAACTGTGATAGGTAGTGAGGAGTAAAATCACAATTTTACACCTTCAGAAAGCCTGAAAGCGGTGCTTGGTTTTTGGGGTCCTGTACGTGGCTAGGCTCCCAAAAAGTCTCCCACATGAGGTATCCCTGTAAGCAGCAGAATGTATTTTGGGGTGTAATTCCACATATAACTATGCCATGTTTGAACTATGTATCATTTAGTGACAACTTTGTGTAAAAAAATAAATAATAATAATTTTCCCGCAACTTGTGGCAAAATATAAAATATTCCCAACAAATAGCTTGGGGTGTCTACTTTCCAAAATGGGGTCATTTGGGGGGGGTTTTGTGCTATCTTGGCATTTTATGGCCTTCAAAACTGTGATAGGTAGTGAGGAGTAAAATCAAAAATTTACACCTGTAACGACACCCGAGTATGAAAGGGGTTAAAGTCGTTTAGGACATTCCATACCCAAACTCAAAGGCAGCTACCTAACACTTCCATCAGCCGAACCAGGAACCCATACAAATAATTCCCCCCCAAATACGAGACAAGATGCTCTGTGTGTCTTGAGGTTCAAGCAGGAATGAATCTTTATTCAAACACGTTATACAGATCCCACTTCAAAACGTTCCCTCCCACTGCTTATAAAAGTAGTCTAGAGGCTAGTTAGCCGCTAGGATTGCTTTTATATGAAAGACGACCGCTGGCATCATTCTGGTAGACCCACTCAAAGTCCAGCAACATACCAGTACGTTGCTGGTCCTTGTTGGGCATACATTGCAATGTTCTTTTTTTCATGCAGCCTGTGGGCTGAACGAAAAAAAGAGATTGATCGGTGGGTATGCCCACCATTAGAATACCGCCCTTCATCCACCCACTTCTAATGATGGGCATACATGCACCTCCGACAGTGCTGCAGTTGCGGCTTTATGTATCGTGGGAGAAAACGCTGTTGCTGTCAAGATAAATAAACCCGTGCTGCAGCTGAAAGGCGTACCTGCTAAACAAATTATGGTTAACAATAAAACAAGTAACATTACAGTATAACAGTAAGACTTACCATACCCGCAAAGCAAATACAATAAAACATAGTAAAAATAAACCATTGCAATCTGTGCCTAAAAAAATATATGCCGAAGCATGGGGGCAATCTGCCCCTAATATTAGGAGCAAATCACTCCTCCACCCCTGGCCCTATGCTTCGGCATATATGCTCTTTTTTCTAACTGTGGTGGTGAAATCAACTCTGACAGCGCTGCGGTCGCAGCTTTATGTATCATGGGAGCAAACGCTGTTGCTGTCAAGATAAATAAACCCTTGCTGCAGCTGAATGGCGTACCTGCTAAGCAAATGATGATTAACAATAAAACAAACATTACAGTATAACATACCATACGTGTAAAGCAAATACAATAAAACATAGTAAAAATAAAACAGAGAGAGAACGATAGATATAGAACAATAGTGAGCGAACAGTAGAGCGGACAGTAGAGAGCGAACATAAGCGAGAGAACAATAGAGAGAGAAGAAAATTACAACCACAACTATTTTTGGATTTTTTTATTTTATATTTTTTTGTGTGTTTTTTTTTTTTTTTCACTTTTTTTCACTTTTATAAAAACTAAAAAAACTGTAAGCCCGGTTTCACACATGTGCGGTGCGAGTTGAAGCTCAGGTTTCACTGGGGAGATAAAAATCTCCTGTTCAAAGGAATCACTACGTTTTAGCTCAGGATCAGTGAGCAGGGAGAGGGGAGGGAGAGGGGAGGGAGAGGGGGGGAGGTGTATTGAGGACAAGGAGAAAATCCATGTTCAGAACGCAATGCATCTGCGAAGCAGATGCGTTCCCATAGAAGATAAGGGGCTCGTAATTCGCACCGCAATGCCCAGAAAACACACACTTTTTTGTGCAATGCGCAGTGCGAATGCAACGCACATATGTGAACCAGATACATTCATATGAATGTATTTTAAAATGTCCTGCGAATAAGATGCGGTGTAAGCATCTAATTCGCATAGGTGTGAACCCGGGCTCAACTGAATGTTGCAGATTAGAGTCTCTCAAAATGTGATGGCCATCACCTCTTTCGAGACCCCGAGACCCTATGTGTGCCTAGGACTGTGTGGAGCCCGAGTGCTTTCACACTGGAACCCCTTTCACACTGGGGCGTTTTTCAGGCGCTTTAGCGTTAAAAAAAGCGCCTGTAAAGCGCCTGAAAGAAGCCTCATCTGCAATCCCAATGTGAAAGCCCGAGTGCTTTCACACTGGGGCGCTGCGCTGGCAGGGCGTCAAAAAAAGTCCTGCAAGCAGCTTCTTTGTAGCACTTTCGTGTTTTTGGCACCGGGCTGGGTGCCCCGATAGCCCGAGCCCTTTCACACTGTCAGTGCCCGAAACACGCCTGAAAAATGCCCCAGTGTGAAAGGGGTCTTAAGCAGCACTTTACCAGCATTTTTCGGGCGCTGGCAGTGTGAAAGGGCTCGAGCTTTCACATTGGGATTGCAGATGAGGCTTCTTTCAGGCGCTTTACGGGTGCTTTTTTTAAAGCATCTAATTCGCATAGGTGTGAACCCGGGCTCAACTGAATGTTGCAGATTAGGGTCTCTCAAAATGTGATGGCCATCACCTCTTTCGAGACCCCGAGACCCTATGTGTGCCTAGGACTGTGTGGAGCTGTACCCTGCGCTAGACCCCTTTCACACTGGGGCGTTTTTCAGGCGCTTTAGCGGTAAAAAAAGCGCCCGTAAAGCGCCTGAAAGAAGCCTCATCTGCAATCTCAATGTGAAAGCCCGAGTGCTTTCACACTGGAACCCCTTTCACACTGGGGCGTTTTTCAGGCGCTTTAGCGTTAAAAAAAGTGCCTGTAAAACGCCTGAAAGAAGCCTCATCTGCAATCCCAATGTGAAAGCCCGAGTGCTTTCACACTGGGGCGCTGCGCTGGCAGGGCGTCAAAAAAAGTCCTGCAAGCAGCTTCTTTGTAGCACTTTCGTGTTTTTGCCACCAGGCTGGGTGCCCCGATAGCCCGAGCCCTTTCACACTGTCAGTGCCCGAAACACGCCTGAAAAATGCCCCAGTGTGAAAGGGGTCTTAAGCAGCACTTTACCAGCATTTTTCGGGCGCTGGCAGTGTGAAAGGGCTCGAGCTTTCACATTGGGATTGCAGATGAGGCTTCTTTCAGGCGCTTTACGGGCGCTTTTTTTAAAGCACAAAAGCGTTCAGCAAAGCCAATTGGAATAAATAAACAGACACTTTTTTGTACCAGTAACTGGCCTTACGGACAATTAGGTACGGCGCCAACAACTGGTCGTTGAGGTCCACCCAACCCATGTTAAGGTTGTATTCGTGGACACAGAGGGGTTTCTCCATAACACCAGTCGCCGTAGGAATTTGGACCGCCGTGTCTGCATGAAGCAAGGACAGAATGAAAACATTCAGTGAATCCCTCCACTTCACTGCTAACAAATTATTACACTTCAAGCAGGCTCTCTCCGATTAGATGGCACGGTGCCATATGTGGCAATTCCTTAATCAAAAATGTGACTAAAAAGTGTGTAATAATTGTCCACATACAAGTTGTACCCCTTTCCAAATAACGGTGACATCAAGTCCCACACAATCTTACCAGTGCACCTATGTAGTTTGGGCAGTTCTCCGGCTCTACGTAGCTATCTTTTCCCTTGTAAACCATAAAACTACATGTATAGCCTGTGGCCCTGTCACAGAGCTTATACATCTTGACCCCGTATCTGGCACGCTTGCTAGGAAGATACTGTTTGATAGACAAGCGGGCAGAAAACTTAATCAGGGACTCATCAACGCAGACAACTTGATCGGCAGTAAACGAGGCTGCAAAACGTTGGTTCAAGCGGTTTACGAGGGGCCGAATTTTGTAAAGCCGATCAAATCCAGGGTCACCCCGAGGACGACAGAGTTCATTGTCATCGATGTGCATGAACTGCAAGATCTGACAGTAGTAAGACGAGCCAGCAAAACTGTAATCCTTGAAGTGTCGTTTATTGGTACATCAGAGTGACAATAAAACAATAAAGCTGACGCGTTTCGGCAATAGCTTTAGTTGTAGCTAGTTTGAAGCAGATATGGCAAGATATATATATATATATATATATATATATATACTCACATACACATAGGCCAATTATATAGAGATGGAGTTTGCATATCAGGTTAGTGTCACAGAAAATGAATATATTTAATTGATACCACCAATTATCCAAGTGGTTTGTGACTACACCTGTTTTTAGCCAGCATGAGAAGAGGGAGAGCAAGGAAAGGCAATATAAAAAGTTATTTTGTTGAGCCAAAAAGAAGTGTGTAGAAAAAATGCTACATGAGATATTAGGACCTTATTACTCCAAGGGAGAAATGTATTCCTTAGAAGAAGGTGAAAATGCAGACTCACGTTCAAGTAAAATACTTTGTGGTAGCAACACAGTGTGAAATCAAAATGAGAAATTATCTGATCTCATATATCCTATTAACTCACCGAACCTTCTCCTAGATATATAAGAGCAAATAAGAGGCGCTCATATCCCTAGTGTTAAAGATCACATGTGCTGTAATCCAATCAAATAATATAAAGTGTACAAGTTCATGCATACGCTTAATGGTGTAAACCAGCTCTGGTTAAACCTTGCAATAACACATCCAATGTGTAAGTGAACCAAGCTGTGACAGCAAAATAGTATTAAATGACCAAAAAACCCCAACCAATGTGATTCACAAAAAACCGTGATAAACAGTGCAAATCAAATTATAAATAAATTACAAAAAATTAATTTACAGAAAAATATTTCTTTAAAACATGAAAAATCAGTCCTTAAAAATCTTGTGACAAAAAATTGTATATAACGTGATTAATTTGTGACAAAAGAAATAATCGCACAAATCTTCTATGGTGCAGTGATCTTGAAAATGCTGAACTCCACGTGCCTTTCACCTCACCACCGTGAAACGTGAATCCACTCCCAAAGGAATCTCACTCACCGGATAATTTTGCCAGCACTCTCATGCACGGCAAAAAACGCTTAGTAGCCACACTCCAGAATAATCCAATATGCAGTACTTCCACAGTAGTAAGAATCAATCCACATGTAAAAAATGAAGAACTCACATAGCGTAAACCAGCACGGCACGTTTATTTAAAAACCACTACAATCTTCAATGGAAACACTCACATTTTAAAAATTATAAACCAGCAGTAAAAACCATGTGATTCACAGCAACTTCAAATTAAGTGGATAACTCAGAATAACAGATGGTCACGGCGGACCCGAGGTGTATGGATGCTAGGACTCACGGTCTCTCTCACCCCCCTCCGTAGCGCGCCGTGCAGTGACAGACTCTCCTCCGTCTAGTATGGCTCTCAGTGTTGCTCGTCACTTCTCATGGGAATCCCATGAATAAGTCTGATCTATGACGAAACATGTCGGGGGCGTGGCTATGAGAAGTGACGAGCAACGTCACTTCTCATAGCCATGACGTTTTTTAAGGGACCAAAAGTAATGGGACAGATTACCAATCATCCATCAAACTTTCACTTTTTAATACTTGGTTGCAAATCCTTTGCAGTCAAATACAGCCTGAAGTCTGGAACGCATAGACATCTCCAGACGCTGGGTTTCATCCCTGGTGATGCTCTGCCAGGCCTCTACTGCAACTGTCTTCAGTTCCTGCTTGTTCTTGGGGCATTTTCCCTTCAGTTTTGTCTTCAGCAAGTGAAATGCATGCTCAATCGGATTCAGGTCAGTTGATTGACTTGGCCATTGCATAACATTGCACTTTTTTCCCTTAAAAAACTCTTTGGTTGCTTTTGCAGTATGCTTCGGGTCATGTCCATCTGCACTGTGAAGCGCCGTCCAATGAGTTCTGAAGCATTTTGCTGAATAGGAGCAGATAATATTGCCTGAAACACTTCAGAATTCATCCTGCTGCTTTTGTCAGCAGTCACATCATCAATAAATACAAGAGAACCAGTTCCATAGGCAGCCATACATGCCCACGCAATGACACTACCACTACCATGCTTCACTGATGAGGTGGTATGCTTTGGATCATGAGCAGTTCCTTTCCTTCTCCATACTCTTCTCTTCCCATCACTCTGGTACAAGTTGATCTTGGTCTCATCTGTCCATAGGATGTTGTTCCAGAACTGTGAAGGCTTTTTTAGAAGTTGTTTGGCAAACTCGAATCTGGCCTTCCTGTTTTTGAGGCTCACCAATGGTTTACACCTTGTATTCACTCTGATGAAGTCTTCTCTTGCTTGTTGACCTTGACACACATACACCTACCTCCTGGAGAGTGTTCTTGATCTGGCCAACTGTTGTGAAGGGTGTTTTCTTCACCAGGGAAAGAATTCTTTGGTCATCCACCACAGTTCTTTTCCGTGGTCTTCCGGTGTTGCTGAGCTCACCAGTGCATTCTTTCTTTTTAAGGATGTTCCAAACAGTTGATTTGGCCACACCTAATGTTTTTGAAATCTCTCTGATGGGTTTGTTATGTTTTTTCAGCCTGATGATGGCTTGCTTCACTGATAGTGACAGCTTTTTGGATCTCATATTGAGAGTTGACAGCAACAGATTCCAAATGCAAATAGCACACTTGAAATTAACTCTGGACCTTTTATTTGCTCCTTGTAAATGGGATAATGAGGAAATAACACACACCTGGCCATGGGACAGCTGAGCAGCCAATTGTCCTATTACTTTTGGTCCCTTAAAAAGTGGGAGGCACATATGCAAACTGTTGTAATTCCTACACCATTCACCTGATTTGGATGTAAATACCCTCAAATTAAAGATGAATGTCTGCAATTAAAACACATCTTGTTTGTTTCATTTCAAATCCATTGTGGTTGTGTATAGAGCCAAAAAGATTAGAATTGTGTAGATGTTCCAATATTTATGGACCTAACTGTATGTGTTTAGTGTTTTTTTAGTGACCGTGATCGATTGATACTGCACTTCGGTGGGCTGGGCTGGGCGGAGGGGCTAAATGCAGGTGCTAGCAGGTATCTGGGCTGATCCTGCTAACACTGTGTTTTTGGGAACCCTAAACTGCTGGGGACACTAGTATAGATCTGATTAGATATCGATTAGTTCAGACACTATACTACTAAAGGGGGCGTATGGTGCGTGCGTGGGTGTTAGCGCTACTGGCACTAATCTGACGCTGCCTGGGGCAACGCAGACCCTATCTGATGCTAAAACCTAACATATATCACCCGCTGGGTGATCAGGGGGTTAAACCTTTATTGGGTAAAGTACGGCGGGTGCCCTGACGCTATAAAAAATAAACTAGCTAAACTGCATCACCCGTGACACTTATACTGTGATCACAGGTGTCAGGGGGTAATCAAGGGGTTAAACCTTTATTGGGGGGGTTAGGGGGGTCCCTGGACCTATCTGGGCCTAAGACTAATTACCCTAACACTGATTTTTGTCACTAATGACACCAGTACAGCGATCAAAAAAAAAATCTGATTGCTGTACTGGGTGACACAGTGACAGGTGGTGAAGGGGTTAACTGGGGGGGTGATCGGGGGGTGAATTGTGTGCCTACGTGACCTAGTGTCAGTGTAGTGTTGGTGCAACTCACTGTTAGATGCTCTCTCCTCTCGGTCTGGAACGGAAAAGATCGACACGAGGAGAGATGACATCACTTCCCCTGTGAGTGTTTACAGTTGCACAGACAGGGAAAGGATCTCATTCATCAGGAACGATCACCAGGTCCAGGCCAGATATCATTGGCCTGGGCCTGGGGATTGATCGGTTTCTGATCGAATCCGATCGTCGCGGCTGGTCCGGAACTGGTTAATTCTGACATATAGCTCAACAAAATTAGGCGGTTCTCTCCTTTTGAATCATATGTTTTAATGCAGGGATCTAAAAGTCACCTGCGCTATGAATGGTGCATTGTGAATGCATTGTGTATTGTGAATTCCATGTGTCGTGCATAGGGCAGCCCATTCACTTGAATGGACTGCCTATGCCTGTTTGTTGCGCCAAAGATCTCAATCCAGAGCATTAAGTGTAATTTCTGTCTGCTGCCATGTTCCTTTGCTATCACAGCATGAAACACTTCTGACAATTTTTCCTGAAACCAAGAGAAAAAAAGTAACAGGGGAAGGATCTCTAGCACATGATTGACATCCCCAGCTTTGTTCCTGTGCTGTGTGAAGAGGGTTTGTCACTTTCCTCCAATCAGCTCTCAGAGCTATCCTCACTAACCTCTGCAGTGTGTAATTTCAGCTCTCCGCCCCCTGTTTTCTGACAGCTCAGGCAAGCTCTATAAATTCTGGACTTTGAAGGGATGTAGAGAAGAAAAGACTGCAGATAAACAGTTACAACGTATGCAAAAGGATTTGTTTCATCTCTGTGTATCACTTGAGGCCAGTCGCTTCATTAGGTATATGTGAGGGTTTACAACTGCTTTAAACCAGATTTGGGTTTTAATAAAATATAGTGGATTTAGCATGATCAAATACTGCGCTATTCCAAATTGCTAAGTACATTTATGTTGGTCTGGGTGATTTTTTTGGAGTCTTGCATTGTATGGGAGCAGTATTTATTATATTTGGATGTTTTCATTTTGACATACAGTACTTACCGTATTTATCGGCGTATAACACGCACCGGCGTATAACACGCACCTCAATTTAGGAGGGAATTTTAAGGAAAAAAAACTTTTAGGAGGGAAGTTGAAGGGAAAAAAACTTACATTTAAATGCCCATCATTGCAGCCTTCTCAGTGCAGCCATGTCAGTGCAGCCTTCTCAGTGCAGCCTTGCCCCAGTGCAGCCTTGTCAGTGCAGCCTTGTCAGTGCAGCCATGTCAGTGCAGCCTTGCCAGTGCAGCCATGTCAGTGCAGCCTTGCCAGTGCAGCCATGTCAGTGCAGCCTTGCCAGTGCAGCCATGTCAGTGCAGCCTTGCCAGTGCAGCCATGTCAGTGCAGCCTTGCTAGTGCAGCCATGTCAGTGCAGCCATGTCAGTGCAGCCATGTCAGTGCAGCCTTCCCCAGTGTCCAGTCCAACCTTGCCCCAGTCCAGCCTTGCTGAAGCCTGTGAGCTTCAAAATCGCCGACCGCGATTTGAAAATGGCGCCGCCGGAGCCGAAATACACAGAGCCGGTCCTCGGCTTTTCTCGGCGGCTCTCGTTTACTTTCGGTTTCACTCGGACGGTGAGCGGAGCTATCCGAAACTAGCCGAGTATACTCGGCTAGGTTCGGGCGGCACTCGAGTGAAACCGAAAGCCGCCGAGAAGAGCCGAGGATTTTCCCCTGATTTTAAGGGGAAAAAAGTGCGTGTTATACGCCGATAAATACGGTATGTATTTGTTGGCCGGGTCTAATGTCAGTTGAAACACTTTATCATTTTAACTTTTATTTTTTATTTTTTATTATAGCGCCGTAGTTCACCTTGTTTACAGTCACTGAGAAATGGTAATAATAATTGACATGATAAGTGACTCCCATAAGTGATGAGTGAATGACCATAGTGAAGCGCTTTCTTACTAATGTACACACCATAAGAAAATCGGACGCACGGTCGTCCAGTTTTCCTTGATGTTTCACAGCAGGTCAGACTTACGATACATGGGACATAACATTACACAATAGTGGTTGGTCATAGAGATATTGTCAGTTTTTGGCTTGAGTAGATTTCTCAAACAAATAATGTTTTATACAATGGGGGTAAATATCATTGTTGTATTTAATTGACAGTTCAATTAACAGGCCATTGTCTCTATTGCTATAGTACACAAGAAAGATTTAGTTGTTTGAGGTTTTCAAACTGAAAGAATGACTGTTAAATTACTGTCAGGTGTTGCTTAATCAGACAATGGGTACGTAGATAGAGTTTTCAACAGTCCATTGTTTCTACAGCTACAGTAAACAGGCATGTTCTCTGTTTGGTAACTATGGCAAACAGCCTGACACATAGAAGGGGGTGAGTGGGGACACACAGACACACACACACATCATCATGCTTTGAAGATCAGAAGCCGCCACTCATGATACAAGAACACTGCCTGGTGTCCAAGAAGCATCGTTGCCAATGGAGATCACAAACATACAGTAACAGAAGATAAGTAACTTTTAAGTGTATTTGTACTGATATAGACTATAGGCTGTTCATTTGATAGGCATTTTGCTTGTTATAGATATCTGTCAGTCTTGTATTGCATTCCTAAGATTGTAATAGTTATGTATGTACAGCATCTTTGTATAGTAAAAAGCACATTTACACACTGCAGAAATCTCAGCTTCCTTGCTTATACCACAGAGTAACCTTGCTAGATAGACGCAAGCAAAACATTTGGGGGCTCGTGCCATGGTCTGTGCTATAGTTCAATTGAAGCAGGCCTGTTTTTCTTTAGTGTGTTGTGTAGCTTGTGCTAGGTAAAATGCTGTGTAAGCTGTTTAGGAAATAGAAGGCTGCAGAGGGTTCTGGTGGCCAGAAGGAAGTGTGCAGCTTACCTATCTGGGCCAGAGACAATGAGTGGGAGCCTCTTGATAAAGAATTTGTGAAGTATGCTTCTCCCATGAAGCTGACTTGGGGTGATAAAGTCTCAGATCATTTTGTAGATTTTAGCCTTAAGGGGTTGGATTTAAGTAAAAAAGAGAAGAGGACAGTGTCCACAGTGGGCTGGTATTTCCTTAATGCTATTTACACTGAATCACAGAGAAGGGAGAAGGCAGAGGCAGAAGTTAAGGTATTAAAAGACCAGCTAGCAGTTGCTTCAGAGTGTGTACGTTCAACTGCTAGTCGGGCTGATGATTTGCAAGAGCGGTGTGCAGCCCTCATGACCAAATCAATGAATGCCTTAAGGAAAAGGAAGGGGCGTAAACCTGTTAGTAAAGGCAGGGTACGTGCCATTGTCACATCCCAAAATTGGGATTGTGAGGATGTGCTCTCCTCAAATGAAAGTGAGGATGAGGAGATAGAGTTTGATATTTCGCATGATAATCTACTAGTGCGAAAGAAAAAGTATGCCAGACCTCTCATTACTATGCATAGGAAACGGCAACATGATAGAGAGGATATGGCAGATGGGGAGGTGCATTATCGCAACCCCAGAGATGTTGAATTTGAAGAAGTACGGGAGTTTACACAAACTGAACTCCAGGAGCTGGCAAAACAATACAAACAAAGGTCTGGGGAGCCCCTATTGACCTGGCTCCTACGCTTATGGGATGAAGGGGCGGACAGTGTTGTTTTGTCAGGTAAGGAAGCAGTGACTATGGGAGTGTTAACCCATGATCCACAATTGCGTCAGGCAATGCGAAAAGCCAGAGAGTTTAGCGTGAATTTTTCACTGTTAGACCTCGTGAGAGATGGTATAGTCCGAGTATACGCTAGTCCTACTGACCTGGAAAATACCTACTCCTGGAGATCAATAGGAGAGGGTATTTCCAGGTTACGTGAGATGGGTTGTATAACTGGATTAAATATGTTTCCAGAATGGATGGGTCCAGATATGGAACCCTTTACATCTGCTCTGCGCTCTAAGCTGATGAAGTCTGCGCCATTTAATCTCAGGGCTCCATTATTGTCCTTGTTGGGAGGCCTGGGATTAAACCGCAAGATTCATGAAGCCACAACCCTTTTAAGCCAGTTGGGGGAGCTAGAGGAGATTAAAACAAAACCTGTCAAGACAGTAGATAAGGTCAAGGCCAAACAGGAAGAATACAAGCAGAAAAGAACAGAGAAGAATGGGAATGGGGTAGAGAAGACAAGAGGTGAAGAGAAAACCAGGCTTGTTATTTCTAGGAAAGAAATGTGGGTAGACCTATTAAAGGCAGGAATACCTAAAGATGAGATAGATGGGATTTCTACTGCAGAAATGCTGAAGAGGTGGAAACATTTAGTAGGGAAAACTGTCAGGATTAGAAACACTACTCCTAATGAAGATAACATCAGCCTAGACTTAGAGGAAACAGAACAGAACAGACCCTTTCTGTAAGCCCCAAATCAATTCCCAAAACTGAACTTGAACCCAAACCCAAATCCCTTTATCCTGGGGAGGAATTAGAGAGAATCAGAAAAGGGAATTGGGAGGTTCCTTATCCTTTATGAAGGGAAGGTGAGTCTCCTGTAATAGCCGTGAGGGCAGTGACAGCAGGAGACCGACGCCCATATGCACCTGTCACTGTATGGTGGGGGAAGTCATCTTCTCCTACACATGTAATGGCTTTAGTTGATAGCGGAGCTGAAGTTACACTTTTGCAAAAAAATCCTTCCCATCACTAAGGAGAATTGATCTATGTAGAAGGTTTGGGAGGGCAAACCACACCAGCAGTTAGGATACGGGTGAAATTGGCTATTGGCAAGGGATCAGGATTGATGACAAATGTTTTGGTATCAGAGTTACCCGAAAATATTCTTGGGATGGATGTACTTCAAGGTCAGTCAATTCAGACTGAAAGAGGTACATTTACATTCAGGTATCCTGATAAAGCGTATCTGATTAGGGCGGTGAAGGCTGTGGTCAGAGGTCATGCGAAATGGACCCCTGTCTACATTCGTCCACCAGAGAAGCCAGTCTGTCTCAAGCAGTACAGACTTCCTGGAGGCCACAAAGAAATTGGGGAGACTATTCAAGAACTGTTGAGAGTAGGGATCCTTAGACCTGCTGTAAGTCCTTTCTTGTCTCCGGTGTTCCCAGTAAAAAAACCTGATGGGACATATAGAATGACTGTGGATTACAGAGGTCTAAACAAAGTGGCACCTCCATTGAAGTCAGCTGTACCAGATATGATCTCAATTGTTGAGAAAATTGCTAAAAATGCAGGAGAATATCATGCTGTAATAGACCTGGCTAATGCTTTCTTTTCGATTTTAATCGATCCAGAGTGTCAAGACCAGTTTGCTATGGTGTGGAACGGCCGCCAGTACACTTTCACCATGCTTCCTGAAGACTATGTTCATTCTCCAACGATTTGTCATGGACTGATTGCCCGAGATTTAAGTACCCTGAATTTGAAAGTAGCTGTGTTTCACTACATTGATGACATCATGATCTCTGGGGCAAAAGAAGATGTAACTGAAGCACTGCACCTGCTGATAGAGCACAGAGGGTGGGCTAACAGAGACAAAGTCCAAGGACCTGCCACAGAAGTGAAATTCCTGGGAATGATGTGGACTAGGCCGCAGAGGAAAATTCCAGAGACAGTTGTGCAAACTATCCAGGCGCTGTCGCCCCCTACTACTAAAGAGGAGGCACAGAAGTTCATTGGAGTTGTGGGGTTCTGGAGATCGTTTATTCCACATCTTGGACTGATTCTGAGGCCTATATATAATGTCACCAGAAAAAAGACTATGTGATCATGGGGTTCAGAGCAGCGGACTGCATTCCTGGCTGCTAAAGAAGCTATTTTTCAGCATTAGGGATTAGGACCCGTGAGACAAGGAGTACCATTTCAGCTGAATGTAGTGGAGCAGAATGGTACCATATCTTGGAGTCTATGGCAGCCAAATGAAAAGAAAGGACTGAGAGCAATACCCATTGGATTTTGGTCCAAACAACTGACAGGGGCACAGAAGACATACACGCCCCTAGAGAAGTATCTGTTTGGGGCCTACACAGCACTTCAACATGTAGAGACCATTACAGGAAAGGACACAGTCACCATCCATACTGCATTGCCAATAGCAGGATGGGTGAGAGATAATGGACTGACCACTAGGGCAGCTGTAGCCTAGAACCAGACACTGATGAAATGGAAGTGGTACCTTCAAGAAAGAGGGGGTATTGCAGCTGGGGATGTTAGAGACATTTCAAAACAGTTGGCTGGGCTTGTTACTTTTACCAGCACCCGGCCAGAAGAAGAAATTCCTGTGCTGCAGTCATCCCCCATTAAAGAGGGTCCACCCTTTGAGTCTCTGTCAGAAGACATGAAGGAGTCAGCGTGGTTCACTGATGGTTCAGCCATAGTCAGCTCGTCTGGACGTAAATGGACAGCAGCAGCCTACAACAAAGTACAGACACAGTCCTGCAGGAGACCGGAATTGGAGGGTCCAGTCAGTATGCAGAGTTGAAAGCGGTGGTGATGACTCTTCAGGAGGATCCTTCTTCCCATGTCACTATCTACACTGACAGCTGGGCGGTTTTTAAAGGACTGACAACTAGGATGCCCACGTGGAAGTCCAATGAATGGATGATTCATGGAAAGGTGGTGTGGGAAGGCAAGGAAGTCTGGGACTACATCTGGAAGGAAGCTCACTCCCGCACCATAAAAGTGGGGCATGTTGATGCACATGTGCCCCTAGTCCCAGATTTTGAGAACTATAACAGAGTTGCAGATGAAATCGCCAAAGTGAAGGCAGTTGTGCCAACTGATCCTGTCTTGATGAACTTGGCCAACTGGGCCCACAAGCAATCTGGACATTTGGGGCAGAAAGCAACATATGAATGGTCACAGCAGAGAGGATTGCCTATATCCATGGACATGATAAAGACTGTAATAGAAAACTGTACAGTGTGTGGAGAAGTGCGACAATGGCCATTGCAAAAGTACTCCACCAGGTCGATTAAGAGGGGTGAGAGGCCTGCAGAGATCTGGCAGATTGACTTCATCGGTCCCCTGCCCCGGGGAAACAATGGACTGAGATATTGTTGCACTGCAGTGGACATCTATTCAGGACTTATGCTTGTTCATCCTTGCAAACGTGCAGATCAAGCCGCAACGCTTCAACTGCTCCAGAAACTTGTCGTTGCTTATGGTTGTCCCAAACAAGTCCAAAGTGATAATGGCTCACACTTCACCGGATCAACAGTACAGCAGTGGGCCAAAGATTCTGGAGTGTACTGGTTGTGCCACATCCCATACCATCCACAGGCAGCTGGTTTGATTGAAAGATACAACGAGCTATTGAAGGACCAGATACGCAAACTTACACCCACACATACACTAAGGGGGTGGGATCGGGTCCTCACACAGGCAGTCATGTTGTTAAATTCTAGGCCAATAGCCAAAAGCACACCATATGAGAGGATGGTAGGGGCTGGGGCACAGATTCCACAGCTGGAGTGCAGAGTTCAGTATTTATGTAAGGTTCCTGAAAGAACAGGGCTTAACAGATACAATGTTACTGCTTCCCATGACATAGAAACCAAGAGTGATGTATCTGAAGCCTATCTAGGAATGAGAGGGAATCTGGCAGGAAGGTTTGAAATTACATTTGCATTGACAGATGAGCTTCAAGACAGTGGCTGGGACTCTGACTGCTTAGTGGATACTTCTAAGCAAGAGTGGAAAGTGAGGCTACATAACAGCAAACCTTCCAAAATAAACAGCAGTCATCTTCTGGGAAATATCAGTATATTTCCTCTCCTCCCTATTGATGTTCTTTGGGAGGGTCAGAAGTGGGTACAGGCAGGAGGCAAAGTGTTAGTCAGATATCCAGGCAAGAAGCTACTTAGAGGAGAGATTTTAGCTGAAGGGCCTGGATCTACTGTTTATTTATTATTAGAAGGAACAGATAATCCGCTTTGTTTTCCACTCCACAGGCTGTCTCTGATTTGATCCATAGGAAGACCAGAGAAAAGTGGTTACATGATGGAAAGAATGACGGAAGATCGCAAGAGCTGTGGAGAGCAAGGCCTTTGATGTATTACAAGCCTGGACTTGTTTCTAAAGAACCTTAATGGACTTTTTAATGAACTTTTTAGTTAAAGACTGAAACACCTTCTCAGTAACAGAAATGGGAGGTTCAAGGAAAATTAATGTTTAGAATGAGTTTAGTAATGAAGAGATTTTGTGTGTAGTCTGAAAAAAAAAATCTAGGTCGGAATGTGTTGGGTTTGTTACAATATGATTTTTTTTTTTTTTAATCAGACTTACAATACATGGGACATAACATTACACAATAGTGGTTGGTCATAGAGATATTGTCAGTTTTTGGCTTGAGTAGATTTCTCAAACAAATGCTGTTTTATACAATGGGGGTAAATATCATTGTTGTATTTAATTGACAGTTCAATTAACAGGCTATTGTCTCTATTGCTACAGTACACAAGAAAGAGATTTAGTTGTCTGAGGTTTTCAAACTGAAAGAATGACTGTTAGATTACTGTCAGGTGTTGGCTCGATTAGACAATGGGTACGTAGATAGAGTTTCCATTGTTTCTACAGCTACAGTAAACAGGCATGTTCTCTGTTGTTTTGTAACTATGGCAAACAGCCTGACACATAAAAGGGGGTGAGTAGGGACACACAGACACACACACCATCATGCTTTGAAGATCAGAAGCCGCCACTCATGATACAAGAACATTGCCTGGTGTCCAAGAAGCATCGTTGCCAATGGAGATCACGAACATACAGTAACAGAAGATAAATAACTTTTAAGTGTATTTGTACTGATATAGACCATAGGCTGTTCATTTGATAGGCATTTTGCTTGTTATAGATATCTGTCAGTCTTGTATTGCATTCCTAAGATTGTAATAGTTTTGTATGTACAGCATCTTTGTATAGTAAAAAGCACATTTACACACTGCAGAAATCTCAGCTTCCTTGCTTATACCACAGAGTAACCTTGCTAGATAGACGCAAGCAAAACAATAGGCAGGATTTCTGATTTGTTATAATTAATCTTAAAGTTAGAAAGTGTTCCGAAATATTGAAGTTCCCGCATCAGGACCGGCAGTGAGATCAGGGGATTGGATAGGTGGAACAGTACATTGTCTGCGTAAGCCGAAAGTTTATGTTCCACAGCTCCCACTGTCAGGCCTTTGATATCAGTATTTGCTCTCACTCTGTGTAATAGCGGCTCAAGAGCCAGGGCGAAGAGGAGGGGGGAGAGTGGGCACCCCTGTCTCGTGCCGTTCCTGATTGGGAACCTGGTAGAGAAAACTCCATTGACTTTAACCTGTGCACTAGGTTCTGAATTGAGGGCCAGTATCCAGGTTAGCATGTTCGGGCCCAGCCCTAGCTCTGAGGTAGGACCAGTCAATGCGGTTGAATGCCTTCTCGGTGTCGGTAGAAAGTATTAAGTAGGGGAGGGGATCTTCTTTGTTCTTGGGCCAGTGTATAAGTTGGATTGCTGTGATAAAACCAGTTTGGTCTGGGTGTATCACAAGGGGTACAAGATGTTTCAGACGGTTTGCTAGGATTTTCGCCAGAATTTTTATGTCCGTGTTCAGGAGGGATATGGGGCGGTAGCTCTGTGGGGCTGTAGGGTCTTTACCCTCTTTCGGTATAACCGATATGTGTGCGAGGAGAGCCTTAGGGAGGATATTACGTCCTTTTGCTAGGGAGTTAAAGTACCTACACATATGGTTTGCGAGTGTTGGGGAGAATTTAGCATAGTACGCTTTGGTGAACCCGTCAGGGCCTGGGCTTTTCCCATTGGGTAGCGATTTGATGGTGGACTCGATCTCTGCAGTAGTGATAAGGGAGTTTAAGTCGGTTAGTTGGTCCTCGGTTAGGGGGGGCAGTCCATTAACGGATAGGTAGTCACGAATTTTTGTGTCTGGTCACCTTGGCGTCTGGGGTTATGTTTGCGTCCAAGTGGTAAAGGTCAGCGTAATAGTCTCTAAACCCTGCTGCTATCTTGGAGGATTGAAATGTCATGTCCCCTGTGGGGGAGCGGAGCTTGTGTACTTGCATTTGGGCTCGCTTTGTGCGCAGGGCTCTTGCCAGCATGCTTCCGCAATTATTACTGTGTTCATAGTACTTATGCGATAAATACCGCAATTGTCTGCGCGCTTGGCGTTCTAGTAGACGTGAGAATAGGGCCCTGAGCTCTATTAATTCCCGTAGGGCTTCTGGGGCACCCCCAGTTTTGTGCTTAAGTTCCGCTTGCTGGAGTGCGGTAAAGACTCTGTGGTAGTCTGCCTGCCATTCTCTTTTCAGTTTTTTTTTTAACAACAAGGTTGGTCTTTATTTGAAAAAATGGATCACAGTACATTATAAGACATGAAATTATTGCAGTGAACACATCAATAGGAGAGCACTACATATGCAATACTCAGTGTGCAGTATAACCATAGGACATTGTAGGTTTACATCACTCAAGGCAGGAACATAAGGAGTTATCCATCAGCTAGTGTCAGAAAGGGGGGGGGGGAGGGGGGACACCGAATCACAGAGCGCAGTCAAATGTCAAATACAGTACATCATAGACAGATAAGGCAAGGACACCAAGAAGGGCATTACAAATCACAAAGGGTCAGTCCATGGCTGCCAGACCCTCTCAAATTTCTGAGGACAGCCTCTATTCATATAGGTTAGTTTATACATTGGCAGAATAGCATTAACTGAGTTTTCCCATGACCTTACTCTTTTCAGTTTAGTGCCCTGGGCGATAAGCTCACCCATTATCACTGCTTTGAGACATTCCCAAATTGTGCCCTCGCTTAAGTCCTCGGAGGTATTCTCTCTAAAGTAGTTCTTTTTTTTTCCAAATAACAGTTTTTATTATTGTTATCATTCTCAGTTGCAATACAGGGTAAAGAAGCATGGAAAGTTGTAAATATTATCCATCATATCTTATCCACTATTAAACATATATTTGCGAAATAAGGGTGTTAAATTCGTGTTAAGTTTCAAAGATTTCTCATCGTTTAACTTATAGTAATTCCTTTTGTAGATAGAGGATGTTAATTCAGTTACATTGTTGTAGCATAAAGTCTATGAGAACTCAAATATTTTAAAATCTGTAATATAGAAGGATGAATAGGGAGAGAGAAAGAAAGAGAAAAGGGAAGAGAGAGGGAGATATACAGTAGGCCATCTGAGTAAGGTTGGTACCTGGTCATGGTGGGTCCTCCCGGAGATGCCACAGTTCCCAGACCCCGTTGTGAGCCTCCAGTCTGTCCTGCATCCTAGCCGTTATTTTCTCCATCAGTTCAATATCTTTAATTCTCGAGTAAAGATCTTCAGGAGAGGGTGGGGAACGGCGTTTCCAGTTTAGTGCTACTAGGCATCTGGCTGCTGTGATTATGTGTCTTACTAATTTCTTATATGGTTTGCGGAGTTTGAGTGGTGATAGTCCCAGTAAGAAGAACTTTGGGGATGCTTGGACCTGCATTTCCAAGAGATGGGACAGTAGAAGTTGGACCTTGTCCCAAAAGGGGGTAATCAACGGGCACTCCCAATAGATATGTATGAGAGTGCCTTTTCCTCCCTGACATCGCCAGCAACGATCTGAGCTAGTGGGGAAAATTGCATGGAGCACATCTGGGGTCATATACCAGAAGAATAAAATTTTGTATGCGTTTTCCTTATAGAGAGTGCATAATGAGCTCTTTGCTGTTTGGTTCCATATCGCCTGCCACTGTGCTATAGGGAGTTCCTCATCAAGGATTTTCTCCCATTTAAGCATGTAGGAGTGCTTTCCTTGCTCCTCTAGGGAGATGGTATTTAAAATCTTGTCAATTCCCGATATGATACCCTTCTGAGCATTCCCCTCCAATATTATAGTTTCAAAGGAGGTTGGGGGAGAGAACTGCAGGTTCGGGGTTATAGTTAGTGCGTAGTGTCGGATTTGTAAGTATCCGTAGAATGCCTGTTTCGGCAAATCATGTTTTGCTTGTAATTCAGAGAAAGGTAATAATTTACGGGTTCTGGGTTCCACTATACTCCCAAAATGGAATAGGTTCCTAGAGGACCAAGGGTAGGACATCTGATGTGTTAGACTATCTGGCACTTTGGGATTGCAGATAAAAGAGGTCATTGGTGATTTCTCTGATGATAGTTTATGAGGTCGGGCCAGTGTGCGCCAAGTCCGACGTAGCAGAGACATGGGGCCCAGCATCCGACCGGGTGGCACCTCCGCATTCGCACTCCATAGCAGGTTGTTCGGGTGTATTGGAGCTAGCCATAGCTTTTCGATTTCAGTCCATTTGTTATATTATTTATGAGTAAACCATGAGGCTATCGCTTTTAATTGCGCAGCCTGGTAATATTTAATAATATCCGGGAAAGCTAGACCTCCCTCGTTACGTGACGCCAGCATTACTGTCCTCGGTATCCTATGCCTTTTATAGTTCCAAACAAATTGGTGTAAGTCCGCCTGGAGCTTTTTCAAGTATTTGAGTGGTATAGGGATAGGGAGGGTCTGGAAGAGATATAGGAGCTTCGGGAGAATGGTCATCTTAATAGAGGCTATGCGACCCAAAAGGGAAATATGGTGTTTTTTCCACTGAGCCAGTAACGCTCTGATGGAGCGAAAGAGGGGTGGGAAGTTTTCTTGGTATAGGGTGTCGTATTTTGGAGTAATAAAGGTCCCTAGATATTTCAGAGCTGTAGTTTTCCAGCTATAATGGAAATTGGCTTTTAATAGTGCGAGTTCAGCATCAGGGATATGTATAGGGAGGGCTTCTGATTTTGATGCATTGATTTTATAACCTGAGAGAGCTCTAAAGTTATCTAATTCCCTATGTAGAACTGGGAGGGTGGTATGGGGTTGGGTCAGTGTAAGGATGATGTCATCGGCAAATAGGGAGATCTTAAATTCCCTATCTCTAACCATTATCCCCTTTATGTCCTGGTTATTCCGGATCGTGGCGGTCAAGGGCTCCACACATAATGCAAATAGCAGGGGTGACAGTGGGCACCCCTGCCTGGTGCCATTTGCCACCGAAAATGGTGTGGAGAGAGCAAAGGGGGTTCTGACCTGTGAGGAGGGATTGGAGTAAAGGTGCCTAATTGCTCGCATAAAAGGTCCACGAAAACCCATGTGGGTCAGCGTGGCGAACAGGAAGGGCCACCCCAAACGGTCAAAAGCCTTTTTGGCATCGAGGCTCAGTAGCATGGAGGTGAGTCCCCCCCTGCTCGCCACGTCCACCAGATCAATCACCCTTCTGGTGTTGTCACCTGCTTGCCGCAATGGGACAAACCCCACCTGATCCTTGTGGACCAGCGACGGAAGGATCGTATTTAGGCGGTTGGATAAGAGCTTAGTGAAAATTTTTAGGTCGGAGTTCAGGAGAGCAATGGGTCTATAATTGGCGCATAGGGATGGGTCTTTGTCTGGTTTGGGAATTAGGGTGATATAGGATCGCTGCATATCTAGGGGGATGGGGGTGTCACGGAGGAAGGTATTAAACAGCCTACACATTTGGGGGAGCAACTGATGGAGGAATGCCTTATAATATTCATAGGGAAAACCATCCGGGCCAGGGGCTTTATGGGATGGTAGGTTTTTGATAGTCAGTTCTAATTCTTCCTCCGAGATCTGTGCATTAAGCGATTGCAGGTCGGATAGTTGGAGTTTTGGAATACCGCTTTGTTCTAAATATTCTCGCATCTTTTGAGATAGATCTGGGGAGGGAGGGTTACTGGGTATGTTAGGGCTGTTGTACAGATTTTTGTAGAAATCTGCAAAGGTGTGAGCAATATCCACTGGGTGAGATAGTAGCTGGCCTGATTTGTTTTTAATCTGGTTCGGGGATTGCATGTGGGTGCGTTCACGGAGCTTGTTAGCCAAAAGAGAATGGGCCTTATTGCCTTTGTCATAAAACATTTGTTTCAGTCTGGTCAAGGCCCTCTCTACCTGACCTAGGGCCAGATCCCGAAGAGTCATACGAAGGCTAGTTATTTTTTTAAGCAGAGGTACTGTGGGGTTAGTTTGGAGCTTGTGTTCCAGTGCTTTGAGTTCTCTTTCCGCTTTCACTTTTGCGGCTTGGGCATCTTTTTTTAGTGCTGCGGAGAGTGCTATACATTTGCCTAGGAGGACCGCCTTATGGTCTTCCAAAAGCGTGGTGGATGAGACTTCCTGATTATTATTCTCTTTAAAATAGAGCTGAAGTGTGGAAGTTAATTCTGCCTGAGAGGGCTGGTATTGGAGGAGGAAAGTGTTAAGCTTCCAATTATAGGCTAGGTTCACACTGCTGCAGTGCGAATTTACCGCGATTTTACCGCGAATTTACCGCGATTTTACCGCGAATTTCAGGAGTTGGATATAGCTGCGATTGATAGTCTAGCCCAGTGTTTCTCAACTCCAGTCCTCAAGGCGCCCCAACAGGTCATGTTTTCAGGATTTCCCTCAGATGAAACAGCTGTGGTAATTACTAAGGCAGAGACACTGATCAAATCATCTGTGAAAAATAATGGGAAGCCTGAAAACATGACCTGTTGGGGCGCCTTGAGGACTGGAGTTGAGAAACACTGGTCTAGCCAATGGAATCATAATGTAAAAAAAAAAAAGGGTCTTAACTTCCTGTGTACTTCCTGGTTTTTGTGGAGAGTAGTGTGGTGGAATTCGCACATATGTGAACCATCAATGCGATTCAAGAACGATTTACATTGATGTCTATGGAGACTAAATTCGCAACGCAACGCAGTAAACTCGCACAGGACCTTTTTTTCACGCAGGTTATATTCGCAACGCGTCGATGTGAACGGCACTAATGTTAATCTATGTAATTTAAATGACTTGCGAATTTGAGCGATCGCAACGGCTCAAATTCGCAATAGAATTCGCAGCAGTGTGAACCTAGCCATAAGGTCTACGGAAGGCGGTGTCTAGGTCTATGGTGAGTAAGATAGGGGCATGGTCAGACCATGAAATCGGGAGTATTTGAGCCTTGCGGGTGAGTTGTAAGGTGTGGTTATTGACAAAAAAGTAGTCTATCCTGGAGTGGGTGCGGTGTGGGGCCGAGTAGAACGTATATTGCCAATCGCCTGGGCGGAGAGCCCTCCACGCATCAAAGAGCGCATATCGTCTGGAGATTTGTCTGAATAGTCTCGAGTCTCTAAGGACTCTGGGTGATGCTGCTTGGGGGCCCACCGTCTGGCGATCAGCATAGGATGAATGGGTAAGGTTGAAGTCGCCCCCTATTACCAGAACCCTTGGTGTGACTTTAAAGAGGTGGGCGTACACCTTGGATAGGAAGCTGTGTGGTTTGGCGTTCGGTGCATACAGAGTACATAGGGTAATTTCCTGTGATTGCCATAGTCCCTGTAGGATTATAAAGTGGCCATGAGGATCACAGTGCTGGGTCACGCAAGCGAAGGGAGCTCCCCTCTTAACAAGTATGGCCACTCCTGCCCTTTTATGGGTACCTGAGGCCATATAGATCTGGGAGTAGTATCTGGAGGCGAATGCAAAGGAGCCCCCCCTATCATAATGAGCCTCCTGGATCATAATGATATCTGCCCCTGACTGTCTGAATTCCCTCAGCGCCAGATGCCGTTTTTTATTGTAATTTAATCCGTGTACATTTAATGAGAGAATCTTAGCCATGGCAGTGTGTGTGGTAGATGATGAGACGCTCACCTGGTGTTAATGCACCTGCATTCAAGACTGGGGCTCGGGGCGGACCCTCTCCGGGAGGAGACCACGAAGTTGCTCGAAGATGGTTGGGTAGGTTTGGTGATGGCTGGATAGGAAGGGGAAGAGAAAGGTCAGAGAGAAAGAAGAACACTGTTAGAGTGCAAAAAACATGGAAAACGTACAATCCTAATAAACCTGTATAGGCCAACAGGCCTAGGTCTGGACGGAGTCCCCTGGGCCCCCCCACCCCAAAAAAGAGGAGTGGAGAGGGGCACCGGGGAGCCCGTAGCCAGCCAAAAACAACAATTCTACATCTGAATTAAGCCCTAGGTGATAAAGTAAAATTCAGCATGGGGGGGCAATCTCGGGGGTCCTAAACTGGAGTTGCATTAGACAAACTAAAATAAACTGCAGTCTAACTTGGCTTATATATTGAGCCTAAGTGCTCAGGTCCTTTAGTTATCTAGAGTCACAGTGTTTGCATCTCAGCGATTCTTTTGTTTGGTGGTCTTGCGTTGCGGGTCAGAGTCCCGGGATCGATTGGCGGAAGGCACTCTCTGCCAGATCGTAGGCGGTGGTGGTGGGGTTGCGACAATGTCCCAGTCCGGTAACCTTGGTGCTGGAATTTCAAGAATGTTGCAGAAAGTACGCAGGTCCTCTGGATATCTCAGTACAGCAGATTTGCCCTGATGCTTTGCAGTGAGGCTAAAGGGAAAACCCCAACGATAGGTGATGTTCTCCTTCTGCAATAACTGTAGTAGAGGCTGGAGGAGTCTGCGTTTTTGCAGGGTGATCCAGGAGAGGTCTGGATACAGTTGCATCTGGACATCATCAAAAGTCACTTTACGCGCCAAGCGTGCCCGCTTCATGATTTCTTCCTTGATGGGGTAGGAGCTGACTCTACATATAATATCTCTCGGTTTGGAGGTGGCGCCTTTAGGGCGAAGCGCTCTGTGGGCTCTGTCCATGTCAATGTGCTTATTGGGCGGCTCCTCAATTAAATTGTTGAAAACAGATTGCAAGACTGTTTGTAGGTCCTCGGGACCCTCCGCCTCCGGGATGCCCCTCACTCGGATGTTGTTGCGGCGCCCCCGGTTGTCCAAGTCTTCCACGTGTCTTTGCATATCTCTCAGCATTTCTCTGTGGTCTGCTCCCTGCAGTTGTGTTCTATGGACTGCTAGTTTGGTTTCTTGTATCTCTTCCTCAGCCATTTCCATCCTGTCCGCCAGGTGTTTGAGTCCTGTCTGGAGTACTTGGATTTCTGTTCGGCAGGTAGATTTCACATCCTCAATGAGCTGTCTGAAATCTTCCTTTGTAGGTATAGCTTGTAAGTATGCTTGCCACTGAGGATGTAAGGGTGGGTCCATTGTGGTGCCATGATGCTGGTTAGGTGATGACCTGCCCGACGATGTGGCTTTGGTGTGTGTGGTTCCCCTCTCCTGGTGTAGTTGTGTACCAGTTGCTGGGGAGTCCCATGGGTCTGTCCAGGTTTCAGCTTGTCGCTGCTGAGGGGGACTTGTAGAGCTATCCCTTGCTGGGAGTGGGATTAGAGCTCCTGCCTTCTGCGCGTATGAAGGTGTAGGGAGCAGTTGGTATCTGGAGGTGCTGGAGTCTCTAGAGCGAGAGAGCCTCTGTGCCTTAGGCGGAGGGGATGTGACTGTGATGGCCCAGGTTCCATCTTGTGTTCCCTCAGGGAGCTGGTGCCCTCTGGCTGAAGGGCCTGCGGGGCTAGGTAAAGGTGGATAATCCTGGGAGAGATCTGAGGAGAGCGGGGACATCGAGGTTGTGTGGTCCTGGCTCTGAATCTGAGGGTCAGAAGCCGTTCTCAGTAGTCTCGGGAATGCTGCTGAGCACTGAGTATATGGCGGGGCGGGGGTAGGCAGCATGGCCAATGGCGGCCCGCATGGCTGTTCCCTCTGAACGGCGGGTTGCGGGGGAGAACTCACCGCTCCGGTATAGAGGTTGCACTCCTGGAGGTTCACTTCTGCCAGTGGTTGAGCCTCTGAGTGCTGGGGAAGATCTGGAGCAGGTTGTGAGGCCTGAGTGGAGCTCCGGTGCTGAGGCGCGGAAGTGACCGGCGCCATGTTGGTCTCTTCGCTCCGGGATGCGTCCGGCTGTGTAAAGAAGGAGCGGAGGTCTGTGGATGCACCCGGAGGGGGTTGTGATGGTCTCCTGTGCTTAGAGGAGCGGGTGGTTCGTGACTTTCCCATAAAGCTATGGATGGTTGCCCCCAAGATTGCCTTTCTCGCTGCGGGCTTAGAGAGCAGGGAGATCAGGCTTCCATCTTGCTCGGCTTCCGGTCACGCCTCTTTTTTAAAGTAGTTCTTTAACGTGCCTGAGATCTTAGTTTCCACTACAGGGTCATCTAACAAGTTTTTGTTGAGACGCCAGTTCCAAGCTCTATGAGTGCCCGCTGGTATGGTGAAGGTAACAGCGACTGGAGCATGGTCCGAAATGGTAATGTGTCCTAAGGATGAGCTCTGGAGGAGCTCTAGGATTGGGCGGTCAACATAGATCAAGTCTATGCATGTATAGACATTGTGTACTGCTGAATAGTAGCTGTAGTTTCTTTCTGTGGGGTGCAGGACTCTCTAGCAGTCTATCAGGCCTACAGTCTGGAGGGACCTCCGGAAGTGTCTAAGGAAGGCATGTGAGTGTGAAGGTCGACTGTGTGAGGTGTCCAGGGATGGGTCTGGGTATACATTGAAGTCGCCTCCTAGAATTAGGTACCCCTCCCTGAAACTCTCTAGGTGCTCTATGGTTGTGTCAAGGAAGGTCAGTTGATTCAAGTTAGGGGAGTAGATATTAGCAAAGGTGTATTTTACACCCGCAATGGTCCCCTTCGGGAAGACGTATCTCCCCAGGGGATCAACCAAGTCACCTAGATGTTGGAAGGGGCAGTTTTTGTGGACGGCTATTGTAGCACCTCTGGACTTATTGACCGGGGAGGTGCTAACATACCATTGACTATATATGTGGGTCGGCAACTTGGGTATGGATTGATGGGTAAAGTGCGTTTCCTGCAGAAACACTATCTGCGCTTTCAATTTTTTTAGTTCCCACCACAATTTACTACGCTTGCAGGGGGAGCAAAGACCACGGAAATTATACAAGATTACCTTAATAGCTGTCATTTAGGCATGACGGTGTAGGCTGGCTGTGATCCCGGCGGGCAGCGATAATCTGGGCGAATCCTGTTAATAAAGGAAGGGGGGGGGGAGAAAGACCAAGAGGGGAGAAAAGGATAGGTGAGAAAAGAGTAAAGACGAGAGAGAGACAATCGTTAACATCAGCATAAACATTGGCAACGTAAATACTCAAAAAGAACCTAACAGTGGTTCTAAGTAACTACAGGTTGGGCCCGAGGAGCCCCCTCCTTCTCAGGGGCTCGTCTTGTCCAGACCTGACTTCCCGAAAGGGATTATTACCCGTATGTGGGTGACCTACTGTGGGGTCGTGGGCCAACATGAAGGAGGGAAGGAGGAAAGGGGTCCGCTCCGCCTCCACGTCACAGGAGCCTCTCTGTGACTCCGAGTATCAGGGGGGAGGGGATGGCGGGACTCAGGGGGGGTTGCATGAACGTGAATGAGTCCTGGAGGGGATAGTTCTAGGTGGGGACGGGATCTGGAAGAAAACCTAAAATGTATCTAATTAGGTTTCAGGGCAAAGTCTTGTCCTTCTCTTGTGCTATCAGAGTTCCCCATCAAAGCCGAGACAGATCATGTTCAATTAAGTCCAGGGTAGACGTCAAGCCTCCAGTCCTCAGGTGATCTGCCAGTAATGGATGCTTCCGTGGTAAGGGATAAGGTTTGGGATCCAAGCATGGCCATCAGTCCCTCGGTAAAGAGGGGCCAGGAGAGGCCTCAACATCTTGATGGTGGCGGCTGCATCTACGGCCGTGGCGTTGAGGCATCTGCGTCCAGGGCTGGGGGAGTCCAATGGTTGAAAAGTTTGCCATCTCAGGGTCCCCACGCCAATCCGGAAAGTCAACCTTATCTAGCCCTAAGGCTGAGAGGAAGTGAGGGAGGTCATCTCTGGTGAGTAGAGTAGCTGAGCGGCCATCTTTAGTAGCCTGTAAATAAAAGGGAAAGCCCCAGCGGTATGTGAGGCCTGCTTCCTGGAGGGCTACTAACACAGGTTTCAGGGCCCGATGCTGCATAAGTGTGCATCTAGAGATGTCTTGAAAAAAACAGAGGTGAGCGCCATCGAAATCAAAGAACGGTCTATTGCATCTTTTGTATTATTCGCTCTTTGATGGTATATATATGCAGCTTGCATATTATGTCTCTGGGGTTGTCAACATCCTGGGATGGCAGTCTCAGGGCCCGGTGGGCTTGGTCAATCTCGATGGGTACCGTATCTGGGAGTTCCAAGATTTCCCGGAATATTCCTTGCAATGAGGGGATGATATCCTTGGGGGCTGTAGCTTCAGGCATGCCTCGGATACGGATATTAGCCCTCCTGCTACAGTACTCAAAATCGTCAAGTTGTGACAACAGTAAGTCCAGCTTTCGGTCTTGAGCTGCACACCTCAGCTGCATGGCTGACATAGTAGGGAGAGCCTCATCTAGCCTTTGTTCTAGCGTTTCCACCCTTGTGCCCAGGTGTGTAGTGTCCTCCTTAAGTTGTGCTATGTCTTACTTGAATGCCTTTTCCATCCTTGCTGTAAATCTCTCTAGGTCCTCTCTAGTGGGAAGGGACCAGATATGCCTCTTAATGTCCCCGTCCTCCATGAGGTCCGCAATGCCGGATCCCTCCGCCCTGGACACAGAGGACCCAGGGGGGGCTGGGGGCGCAGAGTCACTCATTGATCCGGGTGATGGCTGCGGGTACATGGCAGGCTGTGTGAGCTGCTTCTGTGCCGACGCATGCTGCTTCGTTGTTTTGTTGACCGGTGCCATCTTGGATTTTTCCTGAGCCTTGCCGCGGGTCCCAGGAAAGTAAGAATCCAGCTGCACCTGCCTTGTTTTATTCGTCCCCGAGTCGTGGGCCGTATTCCGCCACCTCTGTGACATGTCCTGGGCCGTGTCAAGGCCAGGATCGCGGGTATGCAGACCAGGCACGTCCTCACTGCTCTGCTTTTCATTTTAAAAATAACTACCAGCTGACCTGGTATAGAATGCCACAGGGTTATGTAGATTCCCTTGTAATCTACTCAGTGGTCCTCCAGACAACCCTGCGGTCCTGGACACCCCGTCATGGTTCCGCTCTATTATAATTTGTTGTTGTGTCTCATGCAAGGAGGATGGTTTATATCTGTTACATTGGATAGCAGATAATGATCACAATGTTTCAAAGAAAAAGCTACAATGGTATCAGGAGACCGTTGAATACCTTGGTTTTTTACTCTTCAAAGGAGAAAGGAAAATCAGTCACAGAGCTGTGGCTCTCATGGGTCTGCCCTGCCCACTCACTAAGAAGGACATGCTATTCTTTCTTGGTATGACTGGTTACTGCCGCCAATGGATACCTGATTGTTTCTACTACGATAATCTCCTGAGACAAGCCACAGGTACTGACATGCCAGATTGTGTGAAATGGAATGATGAAATGTACAATGCTTTTGTGTATCTTAAAACTGCAATGGTCACAGTTCCTGGACTTGGATTACCTGAATATGGAAAGATGTTTCACTTGTTTGCCAGGGAAAACTGTAAAACAATGGCGGGGGTCCTAGCACAGGAGCATGGGGGGAAACTCCGTCCTATTGCATTTTTTTTCAAGGGTTGTGCCTATGCCAGTACAGGGCATGCCGGCGTGTCTCAGAGCTTTAGCATCCTGTGTGATGGTGGTGGAAATGGCTACATCTTTCACTCTAGGACATGCCACCACACTACACACCACTCACAATGTATCCATTCTACTAAAGAATATCCACACCTAGCACATGTCAGCCCAAAGGCTGAGCGGTTATGAAGTCATTTTAATTTCTAACCCGAAACTTGAGATAAAATATGCCTCTCCCACTTCTGGCCCAGCTCCAATCCTGAATGCCTTGCTAGGTTTGAAAGGTGAGGTAGATGAGGTAGTGTCTCAACATGAATGCATGGACCTCATCCACCAAGACACATCCCCCACACCAGCATGTCTTCAACTAATCTCCCTGGAGCGCAGAATTTCTGCATGGTATGTGTTATCATTTGGTCTTGAACGAAATTCATTTGGTCTCGTTCAAGACCAAATGATAACACATACCATGCAGGGTATGCTGTTGTCCAATTGCCTGATAAAATACTGGAAGCAAACCCTGTCCCATTCCAATCAGCAGAACTTCTAGCCCTTACTAGAGCTTGTCAGCTTTTTGAAGGACAGGATGTAAACATTTACACTGACTCCAAGTATGCATTCGGTGTCGTGCACGATTTTGGAGTTATATAGAAAATAAGGTTTGCGTTTCAATTAAAACTTTCACTGTATGATTCATTATGTTTAGGCTGATTCTCAGTAGTCTATGTAGATAAGCTATCTTTGTAAATTCCTTTCAGCTGTCTAAAACTAATGATAAAATAAAAGTTGCATCAATTGTCCTAAGCCTGGTCTGAAGTTATTTAAAGGGGTGCATAATTGTTCCTAGCGTATCTAAGAACATGGGTCAGTAAAGCACAGATGGGGTATGAAGCAAAACCACTACTACAAGGTTTACAAAACTAGGAAGGAGGTATGCAGTTGCTATGGGTAACCTAGAATCAGTGCAAAGTACATTGCAGCCGGTCATAAGTGTGGTACCTGGTATAGGTGACGAGTTCCCCCGGTAGTGAGGGGGTCAGTTATTTGGCTCCCTCCCCAGCGGTTGGTTTCCCAAAGCAACCAGGACCAAACTTGCATTATGGAGACCCATAGCCTGACCACATGGTATGGGAATGAAGGAGTTAACCGAGTGCATGCATGAGATCAGCTCTAAGTGCATGGCTGGACTCCATTCTGTCACTTGGTGGAGAGGGCACGGGCTCAGCAGTGTCCCTCCTAAATGCAACGTTCAACAAGCAAGGTGTGTAGTAACACAGAACAGTACCTTTTACAGAGGGGCTCTGTATATTTAACTACTACACAGAGTGCATGGCTCATCTCTAAGCTGGGGTACCACCATAATTCCGGTCCTGGGCATTAATGAGCATATACACGTAAGAGAGGTACCCCCATGTGCAGGGTGAGTAGGCCCCGCCCACAAGTCTGTTTACATCTGACTGTCCAAAAGGCCATGGAGCGTCTAATCAGGTCTGCCTAAAAAGCGAACAGGTGGACCTGATCAGTAAGCCCATGTGAAAGGGCCCTTAGGCCTACTGCACATGGGCATCTGAGCCCAACATTATAAATACCAGTGTATATATCCAGCCCAGGTGCTGCTTATTTGGATATACACTGATGCTTGTGCAAACACGTGTGAAGCATATGGGTGTATGCAAATAGAAAGTTTAGCATTAGCCTGCATGCTATACTTGTGTTTACCTGAGCACCAGCCATTCATGTCTATGGGCACAATGTGCAGCCCCTGGGCTTCCGGGGCTGTAAATGGGGGGGGGGGGTTCAGGAAATGCCATGACATTGAACGGGCTCCCATTCACATGTGCAAAACGCCTTATATGTATTCCTTATTGCTGAATATAAACAAATAATTGATGAATGCATAGGTATTCCTATTTCTTTTGGATATATTTGGATTCATTCGATTTTTAGATTAGCAGTGTTGGGCTGCTTTCACACTGAGGCGCTATAGCGCTAAAAGTAGCGCCTGTAAAGAGCCTCTCCTCTCACTCCAATGTGAAAGCCCGAGTGCTTTCACACTGGAGCGGTGCGCTGGCAGGACGCCAAAAAAAGTCCTGCAAGCCGCATCTTTACACCACTCTTACAGCGCCCCTGCCCATTGAAATCAATGGGCAGCGCCGCCGAACCGCCGCTTTGCAGGTTTTTGCAGCGGCCGAAAACCTCTGCAAAAACAACAGTAAAAATAGCGGCACTTTGCTGCCGACGCCCCCAACACCCCAGTGTGAAAGTAGTCTAATGCCCCGTACACACGGTCGGATTTTCCGATGGAAAATGTCCGATCGGAGCGTGTTGTCGGAAATTCCGACCGTGTGTGGGCTCCATCGGACATTTTCTATCGGATTTTCCGACACACAAAGTTGGACAGCAGGAGATAAAATTTTCCGACAACATTTTGTTGTCGGAAATTCCGATCGTGTGTACACAAATCCGATGGACAAAGTGCCACGCATGCTCAGAATAAATAAAGAGATGAAAGCTATTGGCCACTGCCCCGTTTATAGTCCCGACGTACGCGTTTTACGTCACCGCGTTCAGAACGATCAGATTTTCCGACAACTTTGTGTGACCGTGTGTATGCAAGCCAAGTTTGAGCCAACATCCGTCGGAAAAAATCCTAGGATTTTGTTGTCGGAATGTCCGAACAAAGTCCGACCGTGTGTACGCCCTATAAGTGTGTTCTCCCATATTCCCTTGTGGAGGCAATTATCTGAAGTAACGATAGCTGCATCTAAACGAATAGAACGGAACGAATACAAACGCATCCGAAGTTACGAATTATCCGAAGTAACAAATGCCGCATCTAAACAAATGGAACGGAACAAACACGAATGCATCCGAAGTTAAGAAAGATCCGAAGTAACAAATACCAATCATAACGACAGTCCTGTAAAGAAGGCCTGTGTGTGAAAGTGTATCTGTGTGTTCTTTTACCATGGTCATATATTAATAAAGATTCAAGACTGAATTTCCAGTTGTGGTGGCTCTTCAGTGTACATTCACGGATCATAACGAATGATCTGATAAACGGAAAAAAACAAAACAAAACAAAATAAAAACGGAAAGTAACAAACTTTTCGGTAGTGCACGTCTACCAGCTGGTGAAGTCACCCATAGAGGAGCGACATACCTGTGTTGTTCCTTCAGAACCCTGTGCCGTGACTCCTGCGTGCAAGTGTGGGAGTGACGTCATCGCGGCTCAGCCATTCAAGCGGCCGCAGCTCACGAGCCCGGATAGAAGACTGAGTGAAGATGGAAGCTTCTACAGTGCGCTGCTGGAGGGCTTTGTTCTAAGGTATTTCATAATGTGCTAGTATGCGATGCATACCAAGCACATTATGCTCTTAACTCACAGGGAGTTTTTTTTTTTGAATGTGCATGAGTTTACTCATTTATATATACATATATTTGAATAGATGATACATATACATGAATAGAACAGCTGACGCCCACTCTTAGCAAGACTACTCAAAACAAGACAGAAATGATTTCAGCAATTTTCAGCACACACAACATCCACACCGCCACTAAAGTAGCAAACTCAGCAAAAAGCTCGGAACAGATCCCATACAACGCATGCGTAGTAACACATCTAGCTACCCATAGCACGCATGCGCACTACCTCTACATTCTTGCTGCAAAGCAAGTTTTTTTTCCCTCTCACAATACAACGCGCGGCTGGTCGCTCAACCCAGTCCTCCCGCACCATAGAGACGGGCGGCTGGAGCGGTCGGCTGTACCATAGAGAATTCGCTGCGTATCCTATCCGTCTGTAGAGAGAGAGAGAGACGTCTGTGTGTGTGCGCGCGCGGTGGTTCGGGACAGCAGAGCCCGGGAGGTGAGTGAAGGCGGCTCGGGGTTGCCAGGCCTTTGGGCTTAAAAGGTGCGGAGCTGACTAGGGGAACGGTGGCCCTCCAGGTGTGGAGGAAGTGCAAGTCCCAGCGTAGCTTGTTCTGTGTACTTCCGCAGTAGCTGGAGGACTGTACCCGAGAAGACTTCTGCAAGGCTGCCATATGGTCCTGATTTCCAGGGATAGCTCCCTGCAAATCTTGTGATTGGCCAGTCACAAAGCTGGCAGGATTTCATGCTATTCATGTGCTTGGAGATATCTTCATGTGTAGGGATGGTTTGTATATAATGAGTGTACAATGAGCCCCTTAAGATTCCGATTGGACAGCACTGGAGTATATTCTTTGTATGTTTTAGGTACCATCTGTCTCTCCTATTGTGGATATGTCACTTCCTGTCCCTTAGGCAAAACAGGAAGTAATTGGAAATCTTCTCTTGCACCATTGTCATTGGGATAGATGTCCCCCATGGAAGATTTCCCTCTGCTTCCTGTGCTGGTTACAGCTTTAAAAGCTTAGAACGGAGGGTGAACCTACCCAGAAAACAAAATACGACGGGGGGTTCTGACCCTTCACCACTACTTAAAACATAAAGCAGAGTTTCAGGCTCCTTCTGGAAAAAAAGCCTCAGTCAGCAGCTACTAATACTGTAGCTGCTGACTGTTAATATTAGGGCACTTGCCTGTCCAGGGATCCAGCGGATCTCGAGCCGATTTAAGGGAAACCAGCAGTGAAGACTTGCGGCTTCACAGTCTGTTCCCTATTGGGAAAGCCTGGCATCTGGGAAGGAGGCCGAACTTCAGCTGACTTTGCCATTGCAAACTCATCCAGAAGTGGAAGCAGGTACCTGCTCTCTCTCTCTTCTCTCTCCCCCCCCCCCCCCAAATAGTGCCAAATGTGGCAGCGGAGGCAGACAAGCGGAGCTTCCCCTTTTTGGGTGGAGCTCCGCTTCAATGAGATTTGTGTACGTCCTCCTGAAAACTCTTTGCTCTTGAAAGAGTGGGAAAGGATTGGAACCCTTGTCAGGTTTATCACTGCTATCCAGTGCTTCACTGGAGAGCTTTCCCCTTGCTTTCTGTCCTGCAGACAGGCACGCGCTAACGTAGAGATGACGATTTTTCCCTGTGGCCTTATATATAATGACACTCCAACATTACACCCGTCTAAACGCAGGAGGAGTTCTCTGGGAAGTTTAAACAACTTTTATACCTCCCAGATCACTTTTCCTGCCCCTAGAAGTTCTTGCTTTAAAGCCTGGCCAATCAGATCCTGGACACACAGAAATCTGTTTTCTCTGATGGCAGGTAAACATTGATTGTGAATGGCTCTGTTGAAAAAAAAAATCTGATTTATGAGTTTAGAATTCTTCTTGAAACATGCATAAATACAGTTAAAGTGTGAAAGAGGCCTTGCAGTCCCAGGCTTCCCCGAAGGAACAGGAGCCCAGAAACCATGGCAGGAGGTTGGAGAAGGATTAGAACGTCTGTCAGGCGTTGTTGCTGTTTATGTCCCAGGCAGATTCACCCTCCCTATTTGTCCTGGTTACCATTATCACCTTGAGTATAATATATCACACATTTTGAGCTGTCACCAGAACAGGAAGGGGGGGGGGGGCATCCTCCAATCCAATAGAAACACTAGTTCTATTGACCTTGGAGACACCCAGAGATTCCCGCACTTTGAAGGCATTTCCACCAACTTCTTGTTTTGGCTCTGAGATGCAGATGGCAAAAAAACCTGACAAGAATTATTCTACAATATAAAAATAAGTTTTGGCTTTGGTTCTACTTCCCGCACACAGTAATTGCACAGATGGGTGGCAGCTGCAGGCCAGGTGACGTACCTGTATGTCGCGGCCTTTCTTCTGGGTTCTTCAAACATGCAGGTGTTTCACATATGGCGACCCATCACATTTGGCTACTTGCTGGACTGCGCATGCGTGACATTGCCATATGCGTTCCAACACTGTTGTGGCCATAGCCCTGAGTCCAGGTTCAAGCCCCACCATCCAAGTGTAAATGGAGTTAGATTATAATTATGCCGAGCGCAGTGAGCTTGCGAGGGGCCCTGTGGCAAAGTGGCGCTTTACAACAGTGTTGGAATGCATATGGCGGCGTCGTGCATGCGCACTCCAGCGGGTAGCAAAATGTGATGGGTAGCCAAATGTGACGAAACACAGGCACCCCCTGCCGACTCGTGCACAAGTTTGGCAGCTGATTTCAGCCAATGATTTTGGTTGAAGTTAGCTGATCGGCCAATCACACCCAGAGTTCTGTGTTTACAAAAACAGGGAGAAAAAACAGCCAGAAAATAAAGTAAAACACAGTTAACCCTTTCCCAACCAGTTTAATTGTACAGTATTACTGTATTAGTGACACTAGCGAGGTCAGTGACCTTCCCAACCATTGTCGATTAGTGCCAGATTGTCCACCACCTTGTCACAATCACACTGTAAGTCACTGCCATTACAGTATAGCGTCTATAGCTTTGTAAATTCCAGTATACATATAACATAGTATGTAGATGCTATAATTTTTACACAAACCAATTAATATATACTTACTGGAATTTTTTTCTTTTACCAAAGACATGTAGCGGAATACATCTTGCCCTTCATTTATTTATTTTAATGGATATATTTTATAACAGAAAGTAGAAAATATATATTTTTTTAAAATGTTCGGTCTTTTTTGTTTATATCGCAGAAGATAAAAAACCCAGTGGTGTTTAAATACCACCAAAAGATAGCTCTATTTGTGTGAAAAAAAGATAAAAACTTTGTTGCGTACAGTGTTGACCACCTAATTGCCAGTTAAAGTAGCGTGGTGCTGAATAGTAAAAAAAAAAGCTCTGGTCATGAAAAAGAGTAAACTTTCCAGATGTCAAGTGGTTATAAACTTCTGACATGAAATATGAACAAAGCATATCCCTCTATAGTATATACTTGTCTCGTTTTAGAGAAGGGTCATTTCTGTCTGCTACTGTCTGCCTGAGTCACTTCTGGCAGGTTTTCTTGACACGAAGAGGTAAAAAGGTGACAGGAAAAGGGAGCACCAGCACACGGCCTTTGTTAGACAGCATTTGCTGTTCGTGTGATTGGGATATGTCCCTTCTCTTTAATCCACTTCAGCTCTACTCGCTGAGTGTAACTTCAGCCCCTCCACCCTCTGCTTTCTGAAAGCTGACAAGCTATAGAAATCCTGCACTTTGAGCAGCTGTGGAGGAGAGAGGGATGCAGATAATCAGGTACAACCTATGTAGGATAATTTGTTTAATCTCTGTGTATCACCTGAAGCCGGTCACTTCACTGGGTAAGGGTTTACAACCACTTTAAAGTCACTAAAATCTTTTAAACATAGTTACATAGTAGGTGAGGTTGAAAAAAGACACATCAAGTCCAACCTGTGTGTGTGATTATATCTCTGTATGTTGTGGTCGTTCAGGTGCTTATCTAATAGTTTTTTGAAACTATCGATGCTCCTCGTTGAGACCACCGCTTGTGGAAGGGAATTCCACATCCTTGCCGCTCTTACAGTAAAGAACCCTCTACACAGTTTAAGGTTAAACCTCTTTTCTTCTAATTTTAATGAGTGGCCACGAGTCTTATTAAACTCCCTCCTGCGAAAAAGGTTTGTCCCTATTGTGGGGTCACCAGTCCGGTATTTGTAAATTGAAATCATATCCCCTCTCAAGCGTCTCTTCTCCAGAGAGAATAAGTTCAGTGCTCGCAACCTTTCCTCATAACTAAGATCCTCCAGACCCTTTATTATCTTAGCTGCCCTTCTTTGTACTCGCTCCATTTCCAGTACATCCTTCCTGGGAACTGGTGCCCAGAACTGGACAGCATATTGTTCCCTGCATTATGTTTACCTTGGTTTCAGACTGTGACACTTATCTTTGGTCTCATGAAGCAGAGCAGCTTGGTCAGAATCTACAGTATCCAACACTTTTGACGGTGTTTGACGCGTGTGTTCCCGCTGTCCACTGTACTTCCATCCTCTGACCCCTGTGTCAATACAGGTGAAAGTAGTGACACAGATGGAAACCTGGCATCAGACACTCCCAGAAGTGAATTCTGAAGATTCTGATGGAAGCTGTGCCACTTAACAGACTGAAGATCAACACCACAGGAGAGATAAGTAGAACACCCGTCCTTTTCAGGGAACTTTTTTAAGGTGTTTTTTTTTTTTTTTTTTTTTCAGCAAATGTTATATAGCCTAAAAAGGATATTTAAACCCAAAAATAAACATCTAATGTATTACAGCTTACTAGTCTTTAGATGTGGTGGGTGTATTTGTTTTCTTTTTTGTAAAGCTACATGTTTGCTGCAAGTACAGAAAAATACTAGTGTCCTTTTAACTTCCTGTATACTGAACTGATATTTAAAACAATATTATCGCCATTTCCAGAGGAAAGGCAGTGCAGGAGGTTTGTGTTATCCAAAACAGGAGTGCAGCATAGGGTGACAACACTACTCCTCCCATAGATATACGTAGTAAGTGTTGTCACCCTAGAGAAGAAAGTGTGTTACTGGCAGAATCACCAGATAAAAAAAAAGTTGAAAAAAAAACACCTAATGAAGCCACCACATCTAATGACTGGTAAGATGGATAATATAAAATGTTTTGACTTTAGATAAACTTTAAACCTTGTAAGAACAGTTTGACCTAAGTAAATATATTTTTTTAATTTATGCATTTTTATTGCTTAATGTGCACATCTGCAAAGTGACTCTTTCTTCTATGTAGGTGTGATTGCCCCTCAGGGAAAGGCCTCTCCTGCCTTTGTTTATACCTGATCAACCTGCAGCAAGTGTACATCAGTCCTTTACAATGCCAGCCGCTGTAGTGGACAATAGCCAGGTGATATGTGAGGTATGGGCAGTCAACCTGGAGGAGGAAATGCGTAAGATCCGAGAGCTTGTTCGCACTTATGGATACATTGCAATGGTGAGTGCAGTCCTTTCTCTTTGCAACTGTTTCACCTTTAAAGGGAATATGTATTTTTTCCAGTTTTTAGATAAATGTGCCAATGAGACCAGCCTGAGGTAAATAATCTTGTTAGTATATGGCATTGTTTTTCAACAAAACCCTTTTTTTTGCGCATAATTTGTAATTGTATATGTACAAGAGGGCAGCCATACTTGATTGTTGAAGTGGATGTAAAGGCTTTTGCCTTAATGTGTTCTTTGGTTAAGGTAAAAACCTTTCAGGTTTTTCTCCCCCAGCCCCCTTAAATACTTACCTGAGCCCAATCTCGATCCAGTGCCATGCCCGAGAGCAGCAGAGTCAGTATCTCTCTCCCCTCTATTATCTCTGACACACACACTGGATGCCTTCAGCTGCCATTGTTCTCTTGCTTTGTGTCCCTGTGCCTTTTTAAAGCGGTTGTATACCCGCACCTGCAGCACATACTGGCTCATTATGAAATACTTGCCTTAGAACGAGGCCTCGACATCTGATCCCGGTCCATGCCAAGGGAGCTGACATGTTCCCTCGGCGCTTAATCTGGGTATCGTGGCTCCGGCACTATGAGTGTCTGAATTATGTCACTCCCGCGCATGGGCGTGGGAGTCTTCTTCCTGGCAAGGTCCGGCAGCATCTGCCGAACCTTCAGCCGGGCCTTCACAGTGCATGCCCTGCTGACGTCAGCGGCTGCATGCAAAGTAAATATCTCCTAAACCATACAGGCTTACCTGTAGGTAAAAGTAAAAAAAAAAGGGGGTATACAACCGCTTTTAAGGAGGGGTGGGCTCCCTCCATGTAAAACTGCCCGTAATCTATCCCCTGCTGTGTGTGGGAGACTCTGAAAATTATAGTTAGGACCACAGAGGAGCCTTGATGTAGGCACTGCAGCTTACGCATTTATTTGCAAATGTGTGCAAACGTGAATTGTTAGACAGGGACAATTTGTTTTGTTTTTTTTTTTGTTTTTTTGCAGGCTAGGTGGTAAGTGTGCTGGGAAATCTTTGTTTGTGACTTGTGTGTTTCATGTGCACCCTACTGCAAAGCCTAGTTATCTGCTTGCTAAACACACAATTGACCCTTTGGTCGCCCTAGATGTTTAACCCCTTCCCAGCCAGTGTCATTAGTACAGTGACAGTGTATATTTGTAGCACTGATCACTGTATTAGTGTCACCGGTTACACATAAAGTGTCAGTTAGTGTAAAATTGCCCACCATACTATTGCAGTCCCGCTATAAGTCGCTGATCGCTGCCTATTACTAATTACTAGTTTAAAAAATAAATATTTCCAGTATATATAACATAGTAGGATCCACAATGAGAAAAAATGGGAGTAGGAAGGTTAGGGTTAGAAGGGACCCTGGGAGCACAAAGGACAGAGAGGGCATTGCAGTATGACTGCAATTTAATGTAAAAAAGGTAAGAAATACACTCACAAGGTTTAAAAGAAAATTCCAACATAAATGATGAATGTGATGTTCATCAACTCTACCCTCGAGTGGTAGCCGCTAGTGTATCGGTAGCCAGAGGTTCAGGGGCACTGGCGGCTCCCAGCGCTTCCTGGTAGACTCGGGGGCATGGGTGATGTGCCCGGAAGTGATGTCATCGGTGCACCTGAGTGTTTCCACGTTTACCAGGAAGTGGACCTCTGGCTGCCGACACACCAACAGCTACCACCCGAGAGAGCGGATGAACACCACATTCATCATTTATGCTGGCGTTATTGTGAGTGTATTTTTTTCCTTTTTATACATTAAATTGTGGTCATGCTGCGCTGCACTGCGCTGCTCTCTCTGTCCTTGAGGATAGGAGGAAGACAGCTGGAGGGGGGGGGAATCCCACGGATAGATGAAATGTCATTGGTTTTTAAGGACGCAGCAACCAGTCCTTAACAATCAATAATTGCCGGCATTCTTTTCTTTACATTTCAGCTTTTAGCAGGGAAATCCCGATGACAGCTGAAACAACCGAGCCAGAACCCTAGCCTACACAGCTGGTCCAGTGGTCTGGGGATTTGACATTCTTGCTCTTCCCCCTCTTCTCTGTGAAACACTTCAGGGACCGATCAGAGCAACGCTCTCTGATGGTGTTGACCAATTGAAATCTGTCTGGTCCATCCCAGAAGTACTGCACTGACTTCCTGCATCCTTCAATGGACAAGAAAGGAAACAGGATTTTTGTACTCACCGTAAATTCCTTTTGTGGGTGTCAGTTGAGGTACACTGAGGGATGCTGGTATTTGCAGGGGTTATCCTGGGGTGACCTATTTGTTTTGTTTGCTGTTGTATACTGCTCTTGCGGGTGTAAGTGTAACTTGAAGGTTAAAGACTGTGTGCCTCAATCATTTCTAAGAAAAGGATTTTACGATTTGTACAAAAATCCTATTTCGATTTTGCCTCCCTTGTCTTTTCCTGTCCTGCCCACTTTTGTCTTCTGTCCTTTCCATTACCCAAATTTTATAGGACTTTCCTGAGTTTGTTAGTTGGTGTTGACAGGGAACGTTAAAGCAGAGTTCCAGCTTTTATTTTATTTTTTTTAATTTTTACACCCATGTGAAGGTCGCAACTAATCATATACAAATGAGTATGAAAGTAATGGTATGTTTTATCATTCTTTTTCTTTTTAAGAAACTTACTCTGCTCTCCCCAGCACACTCCCATGTTCAGTGTGGGCATCTGAAGCTCACTCGTTGCTTCTTCCCGGATACGGCGCTGCTGGCTACCCAGCATGCACCTCCCGATCTCACGCATGTTCATGTTGTAGAAAATGCAGCGCAGGAATTGTTACAGGATGCCCATTGACTCTTGGGATTGATATCACTCATATCCCGGGTGCCAATGCGCGGCCGGAAATGGCATACCTTGCCGCGGCGAAGTACAGAGGAAGGGGAGCATTTGCCTTCTAAAAAAGGTTACTGGGGGGAAAAAAGTGTCCAATGAGAAACTTGTACAGTATTCATGAATGTGGGGGCACAAAGTATAAAATGTGGGTGGAACTCCACTTTAAATACAGATTGGTCAGGTAGCGCCGTTCTATCCCTAAGTTTTTATAATATATATGCTTGGCAGGGCACTCCTAGTGAGTGTCTTTGTATAAGGGAGGCAGCAACCTGTGTTTTCTTTGCCATATAGACTCGTCCTAAGCGCGGCTTTTCAGGAATATTATCTACAGATTGGTAAAAGGCTTTTGCTCAATGCTGAACTAGTTTGGGTTTTTTCTCCTTTTCTGCATTTACTTTAATGTATTAAAACCATTATTAAACCCAAAAGCAAACATTTATTATATTGCCGCTTACCAGTCCTTAGATGTGATGGCTGTAATAGTTTCTCTCTTCTATTTTCATCTGGTGATCCAGACAGCAAGTTTGTTATTCAAAAGCCCAAACTCTCCATCAGAATGTATTAGTTTGCATGGATGAGACAAACCACTTAACACTGACAGGGGTGATTAAATTGATTAACTTTTATGTACTGCAAAACCTTTATCCCAAAAGGATACAACAATTTGCTGTAACTGCTTATAAAGTGTGAGCTGGAGTTTGACTTTAATTTGTTAGTGTATCTAAATCTGCCCATACATTTACCACTAGCGCCCAAGAGGGACAATGCTGCTATCCGCTCTGTCTCCTGTGCTCATTCCTCCAGAGTTGTGTTAGCCAGATCACTAGGTGAAAACAGAGGGGAAAAAAGCCAAAGAAAAGAAAAACAATACAGCCACTACACCTAATGCAATAAAATAAATTTTTTGTTTTGGGTTTAACACCACTTTAAATTGATATTAAATTATCTTTTGGGGTTTTAATACTGCTGCGCCGTGTAATGGTTTTGCAGAGAGCGGCCCCGGTCCTCTCCTTTCCCCCCACCTGCCTTTTGAGTAACTCCCCATCACTTGCTGGGGTGGTACTTGCGCGGGCTCGATCCTGAGCTGCACTGTGTGCGTCTGTTGACACACTGTGTAGCTCTACCCCACCCATGCTCCCTCCTCACTGGATTTGATTGACAGCAGCAGGAGCCAACTCCTGAGTCTAGTGAGGAGGGAGAGAGCAGCGCTGTATTGAGATAGAGCTCAGGGTAAGTATTGAGGGGGTGCGGGGAGCTGCGCCCAAAAGTTTTTGTTTTTTTTTTTTTTTTTTTGTTTTTTTTTTTACCTTCATGCAGAGATTGCATTTAGGTAAAAAAAACTTTTAGCCTTTATAACCACTTTAAGTTTTTTTTTTCCTGACAATTTTTGTTGTTTTATTGAAATCATATTGGGAATCCTTTGCTAGAAAGTTGTTGCTTCAGCCTCTTCTTGTTTTTGTTTCCTGTAGGATACAGAGTTTCCAGGGGTGGTTGTAAGGCCAATTGGGGAATTTCGAAGTACGATAGACTATCAGTATCAACTTTTACGCTGTAATGTGGATCTACTCAAAATTATACAGCTGGGTCTCACCTTCATGAATGAGAAAGGAGAGTACCCTTCTGGAATCAACACTTGGCAGTTTAATTTCAAGTTTAACCTCACGTAAGTCTCTCCATCGTCTGGAACATCGTTTGGGTTATTTAAGGATGAAGAACAGACACTTTTTGGATAAAGCAAGAAGGGTTTGAAAATAGCTCATGCTTTTATTGTTGTTTTTCTTTGTTTTTCAATTGTCTGTTAACTGGGGCAATGAAGCATATCTAAACCTGAAGCAAACATGTCATCTATTTTACAGTTAACTGTAGAAGCAGTGGATGCCTCAGTTCAACGAAAAAAAAATTAAAAATGAAGCAATTCCTCCATCTACTGCTGCTGTAATCAAATCCTGATGTGTTATTGTATTCTGCCTCCCTGCCCCCGCAGGCAGAATACAGTGATCAGTGTTGCTGGCTATAGGTGGTGGCACTAATCATTGAGAAAACAAATGACAGGCTGGTTGTACACCAGTTTATCAATAGAAATATTGTGTACAACCACCTAGACCATACAAGGATCAAAGTTCGGTAGGTCTCTGCTGAACCATCCGAATTGCGATCCATGTATGGCCGGCTTAAGTCTTGGGAACACAGCAATAAAAACCTGACAGAACTTTAAACCGTTCCTTATTCTAAGACAAAATTATTGGCTGGATTTCCACTTTAGTAATGGGATGTTGTAATATGGAATCTGTAGTTGCACTTGCCAGTCAGAAATATAATAGTATATTGTACAATTATTTTTTTTTTTAAAGCAGTACAAATTGATTGTATGTTTTTCCTCTTTGATGATGTTACTGTTGGCTTTTTGAGGGTTGAAGACACTTGGGTACCCATCTTTAATAAACCTTGTCGACAGCAGCAAAGGGAAAAATTGTGTTATAATTTCAGAGCGCATGTGCCGGTGACTCACTGACTGCTATTTCTTGAATATCTCCTAAATGGTGCAAGTTTAGGAGATATTGATTTAACCTACAGGTAAGGTACAGGTACCTGTAGGTTACAATCAAAATACAGACTTTGCTACCACTTAAAACAATTTTTTTATTTTTTTTTTAATCTCAAGGTCGCCCACTGACCAATGGTGTCTTCTTTTTTTTTTTTGAAAACTTTATTTTGATTTTGCTTCTTCTTTTTGATCTTACAGAGAAGACATGTATTCTCAAGACTCAATTGATCTGTTGGCAAATTCTGGCCTCCAGTTCCAGAAACATGAGGAAGAAGGGATAGACACCCTGACCTTTGCTGAGCTGCTTATGACCTCTGGGGTGGTTCTATGTGATAATGTCAAGTGGCTTTCATTCCACAGGTGAGGTGTGTGTGCTAATGAGAATGCTTTTCAGTTTACAGATATTGTGACTAAACTTTTTCAGCCAAAATGTAATGTGTTTGTATTTATATAGACTTTTTTAAAATGTTGCAGCTGACATTGCTCTTTTATGTAGAGGTATAGACTGCAGAGAGAGAGACCATTTTTCCCCTGTACAAATCATTAGTAAGACCTCATCTGAAATCTGCAGTTCAGTTTTGGGCACCCATTCACAAAAAGGGTATCGGGGAACTAGAGAACGTGCAGAGAAGGAGGAGAGCTGGAGGAGCTCAGCTATGAGGAAAGATTAGAGGAACTGAATTTATTCTCTCTTGAGAAGAGGAGATTATGGGGGGGGATATGATCAACATGTATAAATGCATAAGTGGTCCATATTGTAAACTTGGTGTTGAGTTATTCACCTTAAGGTTTGGAAGAAAAGAGATTTAATCTCCAAATATGGCTTCTTCACAGTAATGCCTTGTACACACGGTCGGACATTGATCAGACATTCCGACAACAAAATCCTAGGATTTTTTCCGACGGATGTTGGCTCAAACTTGTCTTGCATACACACGGTCACACAAAGTTGTCAGAAAATCCGATCGTTCTGAACGCGGTGACGTAAAACACGTACGTCGGGACTATAAATGGGGCAGTAGCCAATAGCTTTCATCTCTTAATTTATTCTAAGCATGCGTGGCACTTTGTGCATCGGATTTGTGTACACACGATCGGAATTTCTGACAACGGATTTTGTTGTCGGAAAATTTTATAGCCTGATCTCAAACTTTGTGTGTCGGAAATTCCTATTGAAAATGTGTGATGGAGCCTACACACGGCCGGAATTTCCGTCCTATCACACATTTTCCATCGGAAAATCCTATCGTGTGTACAGGGCATGATTCTTTCCTAAATGTACATCCTATAACTGGGTACTCCCATTTATAGGTAAAGTTGAAAAGTAAAGTTGATCCAGGGAATATCTGATTTGCCTCTTGGGGGATCAGGAAGGAATTTTTTCGCCTGCTGGAGCAAATTGGATCATGCTTTGTTGTTTTTTTTTTGCCTTCCTCTGGATCTACTGTGGGTACAGGACTGTGTATAAAGGATTGTATAATTTTATTTGTTCCCTTTTATTGGTTGAAGACTTTAAAATTGCGTACGCCCGTGGAACAGAGCCAAACTTCAGTACCTAAAAAAAATCTCAATGGGCGAAATTTTAAAAACATTTACAAGTTACCAGTTTAGCATTACACAGAAGGTCTAGCACTAGAATAATTTCTCTTGCTCTGTCGTTTTTTGTTTTTTTTTTTGTCATCTGTGTCCCATTACAAGAAATTTCCCTTCACTTCCTGTCCCATAGCTAAAACAGGAAGTGAGAGGAAATCCCTGCAAATTAAGTGAATCCTGAGAACTAGTGTCCCGTTGGAAGATTTCCCCTCTGCTACTTTTCTGGGGACAACCCATAATTTGGGATTTTCTTTTACTTTCAATGACAGGACAAATTGAGAGGGTGAATTTCCTTAACAGAAAGCAATAAAAACCTAATGGGTGTTCTGATCCATCTCTGCTCTGTCCAAAATAAAAAAAAGTTTTGCGATTAGTTATACTTTAATGCCTTTTAATGTTTTTGTTCTGTTTTACTTTTAGTTTTTCCTTTCTTATTTTTCTACAGTGGTTATGATTTTGGCTATATGGTGAAGCTTCTAACAGACTCTCGTCTCCCAGAAGAGGAACATGAATTTTTCCATATTTTGAATCTTTTCTTTCCATCGATCTATGATGTAAAATATCTGATGAAGAGTTGCAAAAATTTGAAGGTGCAGAAACGTAGCCCTTGTATTGACCAGAAACCCAGTATTAACAGAAATAAAGAGCACCCTATAGCAGATAGGTTTCAGTATCATCACATCTTTCCCTGTTCCCCAGTTTTCTCATGTGTTCTTCGATTAGGTTGGTTAGAGGGTTGTTCTAATGTATTGCAAATTGAGGTGCTTAACCTCTTCCCGTGGCCTCACTGAAGTTGGTCTTCTTCCGTGAGGCCACGTATGTGTACTTGTATTTGTGCTGGGAGTGCATCGCACAGAGAACAGGCTCTCACCGAGAGCCCTGGGTCTCATACTAATGATTGGAAACAGGAACTCCTGGTTCACGATTACCTGATCGCTGTGATGGCCTCTGATTTGCTATCACAGTGATCATTCACGGTGTAGCCTGCCCATTTGTTTGTTTTTTCTTCAGAAAGGAGAGAAAAATACATTGTATCTTTCTTTCCTTGCCAGGGGAGAAAAATGTAAGCCGAGTGGAAAACAAAAAAGACAAAAATAGCTAGATTAAAGTGGAAGTCCATGCAAAAACTAAAATCCCTACATCTATAGCCACCAACATTATAACACTAACCACTCTAGCCCTGTAAAGTAAAAACAAGTATACATACCTTTTCTGCATGCAATCCTACCCGATCTCCAGTGGCAGAAGCTCTGCTGAGTACACGTTCGACAACGGCTGTGAAATGAATGGGAAGTGACGTCGCCCATAGAGTTCCTATGGGGCTTCTGTTGACGAACGAGTCCTCTCCACTGGCCTACACAGAAAAGCTGTGGCTGACAGCTCAGCGTGGGATCAGAGCTTCCACCGCAGGAGATCAGGTATGTATACTAGTTTTTTCTTTTCAGGGTTAGCGAAATTAGTGTTAGAATGTTGGTGGCTATAGATGCAGGGATTTTAGTTTTTGCATGGACTTCCACTTTAAGTTTGATCTAGGTCAGTGTTAAGGATAGTGTTAGGGTCAAGATAAGTGTTACAGTCAATGTGAAAGGTCAGGGTCAGTAGGCAAGGCATTTTTTAATTCAGCGTCATGTTTTAGGTAGGATAAAAAAAAGCAAAATGCACACCACTGTTTCTGGGCCCTACTACGGGTACAAACAACAAATACCATACACATATGTGGTATTGCTGTGATCATCAAAAAATACATCTTTTAACGTGTGTGTAAAATGTAAAACTTACTCTGGACAGCAAGCAGTTAAAGCGGTAGTTAACACCCCTATAAAACTTTCTTTTTAGGGCCCTCCAGGTGGCTTATGCCATAATGTGCTAGTATGCACAGCGTATTAGTACTGGCAGACTTGCCTGTCAAACGGTGGCCTCCATCGCTGCAGTGGGATTGATCCGGTGGGCCCCTGGTGCTCCTGTCTTCGCCCAGTCTAACTTCCGGGTTCCGTGCCTTCGGCCGTTTGATAGGCCGAGCCGTGATGACGCACTCCCAGATATTACGCATGGGAGTCAATTCGCTGTGGCACGGATCAGGGCAGTAAATGTTTGCTGCGCTGAGCATCTCAGTGTATGTAACGACTGACAGGCAGGAGGATGCATTTATAGCAGAAGAGACCAATGGGGTCTCTCCTGTCATAAATACCCTGCCTGTCAGCAGATTTTTGAAAAATTAACTTTGCGTCCCCCCTCAATTCCTGTGCATGTTTTATTGTGACCTGTACTCCCATTGTTGAAATTTGTATTTAAATTCTTTCTTACTGTGATGATACCCTATCACATCCTGCCACCAGAACAGGAAGTGAGGGAATCGCCTCAGTGGGTACACAGATGTCAATTAGAACTTGACAGATGTTTCTAACCTTTCTCCATCCATTCTATCCCAAAACAAGAAGAAAGTTTTTGACGTGAGGAGACATGAACAATCTAAAAGAAGACAGTTTTAGCTAAAGTTGGGGTGACTAAATTAGCATATGTGGTTCCTACAGAGCCATGTCATTGAACATAGTCTATAGCAACCAAACTCTTTCCCATATCTGAATAATATATGAGAATCTGTTTGCTTTGGGCCACAAAGCTGTCAATTAAGTTTTTTAGGAATAAAGCCTACAGTGTTTTCTTCCCTTTTTTTTTTTTTTTTTTCTTAGTGGTTGATGAGAAGTGATATCAAATGCAGTTCTTTAGTTTTGTGTCTGTAATACAGTTTCTTTCTTACACAGGGTGGTCTGCAGGAGGTGGCTGATCAGCTGGACTTGCAGCGGATTGGTAGGCAGCATCAGGCTGGTTCTGATTCTCTGCTCACCGGCATGGCTTTTTTTCGGATGAAGGAGGTGAGCTCTTGCATTAATGGGGTTTCATGTGCCTGGCTTGTAAAATCTTTATGCTAGCATCTGAATGTGGCCAGATATACTGTATGTTTCTGTACTGTGCCAAAATATTCTCAGCTCTGAGTATAGTCTTCATGACTTCTAGGCTTAGCCTGACCAATTGAACGCTATGGGGGATTGAGCTTCTGATATCAAGCCCTAGCTATTGCACATAGGTTCACGTGCCACTCCAGTCATTTGGGCATGTTGCATGAGGAATTACATTAATGACTAGACTAACTGCTAAGATTTCTCTCATTCTGCCCACAGGGCTAAATGGGGAAAATCTGTGGATTCCTACATCCTATGCTAAATGAGTTAATATATTCAGATAGCAACTGCGGCTCTGATTGTCTGCCATCACTGTTCGAGTGATAATTTTCCAACTGGCTCCATCGATTTTCAGATCAAAGTTTTTTTGAGCCATGTGGTGCCAATGGGACCACCCATGGCTTGAAGTTCAGATTTCCTTACACTGCCGACTACTGGCTTATGTCTTATGACCTGTTGTCAGATAAACTTTTGTAGTCTTTAACCATTGTGTGAAACTCTGTTGCATTATGGGATGAGCTATTCCCAACAGTAACAAAAAACTTGGGGGTATGTCCAAGTGCCATAGCACGTGGGACATATCCCTGCAAGCTTAGCATGAGCAGTGTACAAAAGTATTGCAAAACAGAGGAAAGACAAGTTAATCAAGAGCGTGAGGAGCCCTGAATTTGTGAACACGATGATCACAAGGGTATTGTAAAATTATATCCTTTAATATATTCCTCTGCAGTAGATGGAACAAGGCAAAGAATAAAACTTGAGACTATAGCACATTTATTAGGATTACTGGCCAGGAAAGCTGCTGAATCTCGATGAATCTCAACATTTGCTGTCTCAGCTAGCGAGGGACAATCCCTCCTAACAATCCTGCTGCTGGCAAGTTGTTGCTGGCAGAATTTCCCATCTGATATCCGCCTTAAAACCCTTTTCCCACTGAGGCATTTTACAGATGTTTTTGCACTAAAAATAGCCCCTGAAAAGCGCCTGTAAACTGCCTCTTCTGGAGCCCCAGTATGAAAGCCCGAGTGATTTTACACTGAGGCGTTGTGACTGCAGGACAGGAAAAAAAAAAGTTCTGCAAGCAACATCTTTGGGGCGGTGGGGGAGCGATGTATACAACGCTCCTCCACCTCCACTGCCCATTGAAATCCGTAAGCACTGCTGCCAAAGCGCCCGCAAAGCGCTTCGGCAGCGCCGTTATAACAGCGGTAAAGCGCTGCTAAAACTAGCGGCACTCTACCGCTTACACCCTCGCCCCCCCCCCGCCCCAGATAGAGGGAGAGTCACTGTTGCCACCTCCTATAAACCTATAGGGCCATAACTATCAAACTGATTTAGAATCCTGGTGCTCACACCTGCCTGGGTCCAGGGGTGTTAGTACATTCTACAAGGTACACCCTATGGGCTTAACCAAAGACCTGCAGGGAGTGTCTAAGTCGTAATTGGTCCTCTATTTGTTCATGCATAAAACCCTTTGTTTTAGAAAATTCCACAGTCATTCATTTTTTTATTTTATTTATTTATTTATTTATTTTTTCAAGCTGTAGATAGTACATTAATTATAGTTCTCTGGTTGTCTTCTTCATTATCAGTTATTTTTTGAGGACCACATTGACGATGCCAAGTACTGTGGACGCCTCTATGGGCTAGGGACAGGAGTGGCTCCAAAATCCAACGAGGAGGCAGAAGAAAAAATTAGCATCATGTCTCTCATCAACAATGGACAACAATGAGATGGCCTTGACTTGGTCATCTGACCGCCATTTTCCATGTCTGCTCCTCTCCACCGTATTCTCTGCGCACCTTCCAAAAAGCAACTCTTGGAACCAGCTGAAAAAAAAAACAATAGAAGTGACTGCTTTTATGAACATTCTGTCCAACATGTCACTTTTTTCTTTGTTTTAAAACTTTTAAGGGAAGACATCAACAGCTTATGGAGAGAAAAAGCCAAACCGCTTCTAGACCATCTAGTTTTTTACCTATGACGAGCCACGTGGGGCCCAGCCTCCAATGCAGCTTTGCCATCGGCTCCAGTTTCAGATTTTTCCATTGCTTTTACAAAAGATGGTTTACATGCTGTAAGTGTGGACACAGCAATCCTGGACCAGGCCAGTGCTTGTCCTCATAGGCACTAGCAAAACCAAGCACCTTTAGTAACACTTCCAGAAAAGGCCAAAGCAGTTTTAGGCAGTTGGGTATTTCTGCAGCCTTATCAGTGTAAGCTCTTAAGAAAATTTTGAGTCTAATTTATAAACTGGAGAAAGAGACAAACCAATAAAAATTAATTGCAGGCTAAATATCGAAAAGAAATCTATTTGGGTTCTAAGAGCAAAACAGTATTTTTGATCCTTTTCTTTTTACGTCTCTTCTATTTTCTGGACTTTTGTCGTATCTACAGTGTAATCACCAACTGTGAAAAAAAAGCTGTTAAACGTCACCCTGTAAAAGGAGGCATTTATAGACTTAAAGGGACCATGTTACTTCTCTAAAATAATATACTGCACACTATCGTAAAAGAGTATGTATGCTCACCTCTCTGAAGGATGTTGAGACTACAATTCACTCTTTTGCAGAGCTAGCCATGCTGCTGCTATCTTGTCACTTTTGGGTGCTTCCGATAGCATGTTTCCCACTGGGCACCATGGTTCTGCTAACTGGCCACTGAGTTCTAGTCTAGTGATGTAGCAGCCAGTGAGAGGGACCATTGCCTCCAGTGGGGAAACACGCTATCTGACACACCAGGAAATGGTGGAAAGAGTGCAGTGTTGCAGGCTTGCTCTGCAAGAGAACAAAAAAAATGTACTCTCTGCTTGCCAGTATTTATCCTCTTCTATTGCAGGATCCAGATGCCGGAATTGAGATATATATCTATATATATATATATATATATATATATATATATATATATATATATATATATATGTATATATAGATGTATATATATTTTTTGTTGTATTATAGAAGCGATGGTGTTGCTTTAAGGAGACATTGTGCCCATTCCAAAAAGGTCTGTAAGAAGTGTAGCTTTCTTTTTAAAATAGGTTACTATTTCTGGAGTGTTCTTTGTATTTTAAGGATACACTAGGGGTTGTCGAATACAAAAATGCTTATCGTGTGCCCCCCGATTTATTCTGCATACATAGGAATATTCGATGACATGGCGGTTGCTTGGCAGAGAAGCTAATTTCTCTCTGCCACAGCAATGACAGGATAATAAGATCTCCTTGGTAACAGTACAGATTTAGTGTGAAGTCCACTCCAGTTACAATAAAAAAAAAAAAAGTATGATTTATTGGACTTTATGATTTTGGGTGTAGATTTTTATAAAATTATATTACATTTCACTATTTTGCTGCAGTTTAACGTAGGACATGCCATGTCTACCTGTCACAAAACTTGACCTGCTTAACAAAGTGCAAATAACTTTAATTTATTTAGAAAAGAAAAAGCCTCCTATTATGTAACAAAAATATTTATTGTAGGCTATGAAATTCAATCAGAAAAACTTGTGTGAGATTGAAAGGTCTTCCCTATGCCATTTTAAGTCTCAGGGATATGGCGGTAAACTTTTTTTTTTTTTCTGTAAAGTGTGTCCTATTTTTATGTGTCTATCAACTAAGCCGCAGAAATGAGAACAAGCACTGTCCCCACTCCTTGCTATGTCTTTGTTTAATATACAAAAAATAATTATTCAGAATGGCCAAAAGCATTGGAAAGATACTGTTCGTTGTTACAGTTGCGGTTTTAGCCAGCCAAAGTTTTGTAACCCACATCCATTGTTGTAAGCTGGAGTTTAAACATGTGTAAATATTATTTATGTTTTTAAATTTGTAAAATAAAGATGTTTCTTTTTTGTTCTTTTTTTTTTTATAGTGAAGTGTGTGTACATTTTATTTTTCAGTGAATTTTCTTTCAAGAAGTCAGCACTAGCCATTTTATCATCTCATCAAGTATGTATAGCTTGGAACTTATGCAGCTGTGTTCTGAAAACCATAGGTTCTAATGAGAATTATTTTTAAAGAAAAACTTACAGGAGGTGTATGCTATCTCCTGCCTATTCTTTACACTTTTATTGACCAAATAGCTTTTCACTAGACTTCCGGCACTCCCAACAGGAGTCATGTGGCTCTCCTACACAGCAGCCATCCTGTCCACCTTTTTACTTCCCTGTCCTTTCCCAAGAACCCTTTGTGTTTTGTGGTTGGATTCACTGAATACAAATCCTTAGATGACAAGAGGCAATGCAGACAAACGGGGCATCTGCTTTGTAGGAGAGCCAAAAGTCTCCTGTTAGAGTTAGGAAATTATGTTGAAAGTTATACTATTGGGCAGTGAAGGTGTAACTTGCAGGCAGTGTTTCAGTAGGTGGCATGCACCTCATGCATTGTAACTGTTTATAACCCAGCAGATTATTTTTCTTTGAACTGAAACTTTCAGCAATTTTAAATATGATAGCTATAATACTGTCTGTTGCTAGCATTAACACAGCTGTTTTATTATTCTATATCTCCTTGGTAATATAGTTTTATTACCTATTGATCCTGCCAGCAGGTTTGTTAATTTTTTTTAATTGTACATGATAGGACACAAAGCATTTTTCATATCCATGATGATAGGATTATGCTGTCACCTTCAGGTAATTGGACACTGGCAAAAAAGACAGGAAATCCCCCTCCTAAGCATAAGTCCTCCCTGTTAGGTAAGGCTTCTGTTTGTTTGCTAGTGCCTTAGGTTATGGTCATGTCTGTGTACTCTCTACAGAAAAGTGTAGCTAGCTTCTCTACGGTTCTTGGATTGTTTTTTTTCCAGATCCATTATCTATGGATTTTCAGTGCTCAGAGGAATAGCACCCAGATCCTACCCTGGACATGCAGGGACAGCCTATAACCTTGTCGGTCGGCACTGTACTCTGCAGGACAGGACCCTGAGAAGTGGTATATTTGCCTTGCAGATCAGTAGGGTGTGCTATAAAGGTGCAGAAAGCAGAGTCCCTAAAGGCCCTTAGGCAGAGCCTGCTGTAGTCAGTGATTGGACCCCTGACTGGGTTCTTTGGTTTGGACTGCTGAGTGCCCTGATGGCCTCAGCAAGGACCATCTCCTAGTAATCACCTTGGGCAGGACAGTGGGCCTCTAATGTGTTTTTTTTTTTTACACACATTTGCTCCTTATTATATAAACTTTGGTACTTCACTGATTGTGCTGGAGTTTCCCAGGCCACTCTGAAAACTAGGGATAAATTGTGTAAAAGATGGATCTCAAGCTATTGGTAACTTAATGCAAGGAGAGACCAGTTTGTCTTTTTAGGATGGGGTACTTCCACAACTTTGCTATAAAATCAATAGGATTGTAGGGAAACAGACAAGGAAAGGGTAAGTAGTTGAAAGGAGGACCAAACCATGGTATTCATATGTCCAATAATCTTTAAATATGCAAAAATTTAATTAGTGAAAAACCACCCTCCTAAGTACCATAAAATAGTTAAAAATATATTTCAAAGAGACAACGTTGTCACGCTAAAATAAATGACACACAGAACGTGGCTGCAATAGTCTGGGATAGCCATATCAGACATGGAACAAGTGCATTCCCATATATTGAAGCCAGAATGGTCTGTAAATGGGTTTGTCTAGAACACCGAGCAATAATTGTCTCATTCGGGCTGTTTGTATGTTACATGTGTCATTGATTCCCAACACAGATACCAGCCAATTGATGGACAGATCGTCCAGGGCTTTAATGATACAAAGGGAATCAATTCATCGATGGATAACACAATTGCCTATTGGTATAGCACATTGTTAAGTACACGAAAACTGGATAGAGACCTTGGAAGATATCGCAGCAATTGATTTTCACTAGTTTGGTATCCCAATTCGATAAGTCAGTGGAATAGAGCATTATAGCAATAAAACCTGTAATGAATAATGTCCTCCTTGAATATATCCCAAGTAGCCAGAAAATAGGTGAGGGATATAGTGTCCTAATGGCCCAAACTCATTAAATCCAGAACCCACAAGAAAGTCTATCTGGCATTATTTGGATCCAGTTGTGTCAGATTCCTGACATAACAGCTGATTTTGGGTTGGGCCATTAATTGGTATTGCACCCGAAAGACTAGCATCAAAAAGGCATCAGTATAGATGAGTCAAAGGGGACAATCAAGTTCAGAGGAAGACCACTGTACATACCACTTCCCATAGTCTTGCATAGACAGGGATGTCGGAGGCAGGTCAGTTTAGACTCGCGTCGCTTCTGAGTTGCACTCAGCGGAACTATCCTCCTACAGCTGCATAGATTCACTGTCGTCCAGTGGGAAGAGTACAGGTCACAATCCTCACGAACTTGAACAGGATTCCTTATGAGAGGCACCAGCGGTGTCACGGTCTCACATCTTCAGTGTATTAGAGTTGCGCTCTGTATTGCCTTGGCTCAGCAGCGTACAGCATGCAGCTTGTCGTCCTGTGGTCTCTGCTCATGTCAATGAATTTCACAAACCTTTACGTTGGCTTCATCAGGACGTTGAGACTCTGACCAGACGTCTGTTTTAAAGCCTGGGGAATCCCCAATTACAGAGTGTCACGTCTGGAAGTGCCTCAGTAGAGACATCTAGTGGCCACTTAATAGATGGAGGGGAAAGAAATCCCAAAGACAATATTTCAGTGTTTTTTGACTTATTAGTTATTAAGAACAAGGAGAAACCAAATGCCATCCCTGATTATGTCAATCGGTTGCCATTAAGTCAGACAGCACTCAGGGAATACTGTGAGAAAAAGAGGAACATGATGAGAGAAAGAAGGAAGAAAAATAGTTAATTATTTAGTTAAGGATAGGGGAATACATTTTAAATGGTGGGGCTATTTAACCGCTTGACATCCGCGTTATAGCCGAATGACGGCCACAGCGTGGAGCTGAAATTATATGACGGCCTCCCCTGAGCGCGCGCCATGATCACCGAGTCACTGAGACTCGGGGAATTACCGATCCGAGTAAGGGGCTGGTCCCGGCCCCTTACCATGTGATCAGCTCTCAGCCAATGACAGCTGATCACATGATCAAAACAAAAGCTCTGTGATTGTTTTTTTTTTTCTCCTCACGCTTACAGCGCAAGGAGAAAAAAAGCCGATCACCGGCTTATCTGCAAGGGACATCGGTCCCGAAGAGGAAGAGGCAATTCTGCCTCATATGTGCCACCAGTACCCCCTGCCAGTGTCACCTGCCATTGCCACCTGACAGTGCCCACCAGTGCCACCTATCAATGCTCACAAGTGGTGCCAATCAGTGTAACCAGTCAGTGCCCATCACTGCCACCTATAGGTGCCCAGCAGTGCCGCCTCATCAGCGTACATTAATGAAGGAGAAAAATGAACTCTTATTTTTTTTTTATATTTTGTTTTAAAATTTTTATATATTTTTTTTAAATTCGGGCATTTTACATTTTTTTTAACAAAAAATAAAAACCGCAGAGGTGATCAAATACCACCAAAGGAAAGCTCTATTTGTGGGGAAAGAATATGATAAAAATTAAATTTTGTACAGTGTTGTATGGCAGCGCAATTGTCATTCAAAGTGCGTCAGCGCTGAAAGCTGAAAATTGGTCTGGATAGGATTGGGGTTTAAGTGCCCAGTAAGCAAGTGGTTAAGCAACCTCAACCTTACTTTTAGAGGAATTCACTAGGCTGTGAATGTATTTCACAGCCAAAGATAGTCATTATTGTTCAAGGAACACGTTAAAGCTTAATTCATTGTTTAACCCCTTGGGGGTCATGCTTCCTAATCTAAAGATCCAGGCTTTTTCTCTTCTCAGAAGACTTGTGTCAGCATCACCTCTTCTGGTCGAGAGGTTAAAGGCAAAAAAAGCCCTTCAACTTTAGGCCTTCCAGACATGCACTATGGTACTCAGCAAAGTGCTGTCCAATGGGGTTATCTTCTCTTTGGTTAATGCTCTTAATGTGTTCACCGATCCTGATGCGTAGTTCTCAGTTTGTTTTGCCCAAATAGAGCTTCTTACAGAGACATTCCAACAGATAAAGAACTCTAGTGATAGCACAATTGATAAATTGATATTATATCTATGGACATCATCAGAATCTGCGAACACATCAGAGCGCTCCACATAGCTGTGACCACACTCGAATATCCCCCTAAGTTGTGGCAAATCAGTTAGCCAGTTTCTGCTTTTAGTTTTCATGAATTCTGATTGGACCAGGGTATCATTGAGGTTACTTGCACGTTTGGCCACAAGATGGGGTCTGGATCCTACTATATTGCTGAGGTCCTTTGATCTTGTAAGGCTGTGCCAATGTTCTTTTAGTATCCTATTCAAACATTCCATTGTGCACCAAATTTGGCGATAAACCTTACAGGTCCCTCTGTTGTGGCCCTTTGTGTATTCCGGGGCTTGATTAAGTAATTTCTACATTTACTGCTTGCTATCTTTTTGACTCTTCTCAAATTTACGATGCGAGTAGCCTCTCTCTCTCTAAATCTTTGGTACATTTCTTTGGCTTCCCGACTTTAGTCTAGTTCATTTGAACAATTACGCCTAATTCTCTGGAACTGGCCCACTGGGATGCCATGTATCAAGGATTTTGGGTGGTGACCGCTTGCATGGAGCAGTGTGTTTGCCGCCGTACTTTTCCTAAAAGTTTGGGTGCTCAGATAGCCATTTTCCAGATGGATCAGCAGATCCAGAAAAGAGATTTCTCCTGTCTGCTGTAGAGGTTAACCTAATATTTTTGGAATTGTTGTTAAGCTCATCCAGAAATAGCAAAAGGTCTTTCTCTGAGCCCTCCCACAGCATCATCATCTGTGTACCTGAGCCACAGCCGAACGTGGCCCAGGTGCATAGGTGAGGCATAGACCTACTCCCCCAGAAAGTGGAACACCGCCAATAGTCCCCACTCATGGGGTATAGACGTGTATAATGATTCCACATCTATACTGACAATTATGCGTTCCCCTGGGAAAAAGCGAACCTGGATTTTTGTTTCAAGACATCTCCAGTGTCCCTAATATAGGACGGTAATTCCAGTACTAGGTCCTTGATAAGAGAATCTATGTATTTTCCGATTCTCTTCAAAGGGCCTCGAATTGCGGAGACTATGGGCCTTCTTGGGGTTTTCCTCTTTTCCTTGTGTATTTTCGGGATAATATAAAATATCAAAACATTTAAAGTCCTCCACCTTTAAATATCCAAATTCCTTTTTAGTAATAAGGTCAGTGTCACATGCAAAATACAGCTTGTCGTTAATTAGAGTGACAAGGGCAGGAAATGGGTTATGATCCAGTCTTTTATAAGTAAGTTCATCCTTCAAAAGACGTCTAGCTTCCTTTTCATATGTCTCTTCTGATAACAATACTACATTTCCTCCTTGTTGCTCTTCTTAACAACAAGACCCTCAGCTTCCTGTAACTCACCTAGTGCTTTCCTTTCCTCATGGGAAAGGTTATCTGGAAACTCCATTTGCCATCGCAGCTTACTGAGATCATCTTCCACCAGATCAAAAAATACACCAAGCCATTTATTTTTTCTAAATTGTGGCATGGATGTAGATCTGATCTGGAGGTTTGCCTTTCGTCTCGATGGTTCTACAGGGGGATCTCATCATTCTCTGATGCCGTGTAAAATTCCTCAAGTAGAGGAATTACCGTATTTATCGGCGTATAACACGCACTTTTTTCCCCTTAAAATCAGGGGAAAATCGCGGGTGCGTGTTATACGCCGATCCCCTGCGATCCGGAGCTGCCAGATCTTTTAAATCGCCGACCGCGATTTGAAAATGGCGCCTCCGGCGCCGAAATACACAGAGCCGGTCCTCGGCTCTTCTCGGCCACTTTCGGCTTCACTCGAGCGCCGCCCAAACCTAGCCGAGTGTACTCGGCTAGGTACGGATAGCTCCGCTCACAGTCACGCCCATCCCGGGCGGGACTACGAGTGGAGCCGAAAGTGAACGAGAGCCGCCGAGAAGAGCCGAGGACCGGCTCTGTGTATTTCAGCGCCGGCGACACCATTTTCAAATCGCGGTCGGCGATTTTGAAGGCTGCACTGGGGAAGGCTGCACTGACAAGGCTGCACTGGGGCAAGGCTGCAATGATAGGCATTTAAATGTAAGTTTTTTTTTCCCTTCAACTTGCCTCCTAAAAGTTTTTTTTTCCTTTTAAAGTCCCTCCTAAATTGGGGTGCGTGTTATACGCCTATAAATACGGTAGTTGTTCCAGAGCTTCCTTATCCTGTATGCTTTTCTCTTCAACTGCAATGACCTGTCACTCTTTAGTATAGATTTGTCTATAATATACTTTCCTAAGGAATAAATTGAGATCTTTGTAGATCTCAAAATGATCCATTTTTTCTACTGGAGAAAAAGACAGACCTCTGTTCAAAAGAGCAATGTGTCTTTCCTCTAAATTAAAGTCTGAGAGATTTATAACCTTTTGATCGTTCTTTATGGCTATGCCTGACACAACGGCACAGAATGTGTCCGTCATAGCCAGTTGTCCTAGTGTTTCTGACTCCTTGTCTGGTCGTTTCTTTTGAGTCCCTGGATTTTCATCTTCCTCTTTCTCCTTCTATTATTTCTACGTCATTTTCTTTTAGAATGCCTTTAGGTACTTGGGTAATTTTTTGTCTAAAAAAAATCTTCCTCACTCCCTGATGTTGTAGGGTCTAATTTAGATCCTGCCTGTGAAGGATTTCTACATCTCCTAGACTGACTCCTCCCCGCTCTCGGTGAGAGGTCAAAAATTTCCCCTTTTGCCCAATCATCTAGGTTACGTTTGAACTTAGACTGTTTATTTGATTTAAGATTTTTTTTTTTACTCTATTTCTTTTTTAAGTAGTTAATTGAGTTTAATAAACTCTTCTTTGTCCTTGTACGGTTCAAGTTTATCTCTGCTTTCAGTTATTTGTTCCTGGAGAGTGGAAATTTGGAGTTTCTCTTAGTGATTAATTTCATGACCTCAATGCCATGGTCTATACACAGTTTTTTCCACTTCACCAATTATAATTCTTTAATAATAACTGATAAGTCGAAAAGCGCTGAAATATTGTCTTTGGGATTTTTTTTCCCCGTTATCTATTAATTGGCCACTAGATGTCTCCACTGAGGCACTTCCAGATGTGACACCCTGTAATTGGGGATTCCCCAGGCTTTAAAACAGGAGTCTGGTCACGTCTTGACGTGAGCAGAGACCACAGGACGCCAAGCTGCATGCTGTATGCTGCTGAGCCGAGGCAATACAGAGCGTGGCTCTAATACACTGAAGACGTGAGACCGTGACACCACTGGTGCCTCTCTTAAGGAATCCTGTTCAAGTTGACCTGCCTGCGACATCCCTGTCTATGCAAGACTACGGTAAGTGGTATGTACAGTGGTCTTCCTTTGAACTTGATTATCCCCTTTGAATTATCTATACTGATGCCTTTTTAATGCCAGGCTTTCGGGTGCAATACCAATAGCCCAACCCCAAATCAGCTGTTATGTCAGGAATCTGACACAATTGGATCCAAATAATGCCAGATGGACTTTCTTGTGGGTTCTGGTTTTAACGAGTTTGGGCCATTAGGACACTATATCCCTCACCTATTTTCTGGCTACTTAGGATATATTCAAGGAGGATATTATCCATTATGGGTTTTATTGGTATAATGCTCTATTCCACTGGACTTATCTAATTGGGATGCCAATCTGGTGAAAAGCAATTGCTTTGCTATTCGTGGTATCTTCCAAGGTCTCTATCCAGTTGTCCTGTACTTAACAATGTGATATACCAATAGGCAATTGTGTTATCCAGCGGTGTATTCATTCCCTTTGTATCGTTAAAACCCTGGACGATCTGTCCATCAATCGGTTAGTATCTGTGTTGGGAATCAATGACACATGTAGCATACAAACAGCCCGAATGAGACAATTATTGCTCGGTGTTCTAGACAAACCCATTTACAGACCATATAGGCTACGATATATGGGAATGCATTTGTTCCATGTTTGATGCGGCTATCCCAGACTATTGCAGCCGCGTCCTGTGTGTCAATTATTTTAGGGAGACAACAATGTCTCTTTGAAATAAATCTTTAACTATTTTATGGTACTTAGGAGGGTGGTTTTTCACTAAGTAGGTTTTTGTATAATTAAAGATTATTTGGCATATGAATACCATGGTTTGGTCAGCCTTTCAACTACTTGCCCTTTCCCTGTCTGTTTCCCTACAATCCTATTGATCACCCTGAAAACTACTCACCTGTACTGGAGTATAGGGGCGGTCCTGGAGGCTTTAAACTCAAAATGCAGAAGTCTTGAGAGTCAGCAGGCCCTATGTCTCACAGATGGTGGAGAGGAGGGGATGCACAGGGGGAAGTGTCCCAGACTTTTCTCTTTGGGTCAGGGTTGACTTAGTGGTAGCCCCCCCCCCCAGTATGATTTTCCCTGGGGATCCATGTGTTCCTAAAGGCTCTACTCCCCTACTTTATCGGGTACTTCCTCTATGTCACCTTACTCCAGTTCCTTTGTCAGGGAGGATTTGATGTCTGCTTTAGTAGGGATAAAACATAACGAAACTTGATAATGAAAGAGAAAATTGGAGGATGACACAGAAGTAGATTGTGCACCTGAAGTGGTAGAGGATTATGCGCCTCAGGAAGCCAAGGGTCAGAGTTTGTCTCAGACTCAGAAGGACTTCATGAATATTCTTTGGGAAGTCGTGTGTAGTGCTTTGAAGTTGCCACTTCCTAAATCCTTGTCTCAGAAGGTTCCATCATGGCAGCCTCCACATGATCCTCGGTCGTTTCCTATATATTGCACCTATATATTCCTACTGAATGCACCCTGATAGGATGTTCGCATTCCTTAAAGAGGTTCGCCCAGTAGTACCCCTTTTAGGAGGAACTCACTAAGAAGTATATGTACTTGGTAAATACAACAGACTCTTATAACAAAACCTCATATGCATGTTTTAAGGACGCTTATGATAAATGTCTGGAAACCTGGTTTTAAAGCATTTTTTTTTGTCTTAATGGTTGCTGTCTTGCTACTTTTGGAGTTTCAAACAAATGGCCCCTGCCCCCACCTATAACTGGCCTTTACAGCAAGGAGCACATGGAAGGGCTATCACATGAAAGACAAAAACAGAACATTCCATAGCTCAACTTACCGACCAGTCTGCCAACTGACCAAATTAACCTGTCCAACAGTCTGCGTTAAAAACAGGGGTTTAGTTAGCATGCATTTGCAAACGCATGCATAAGCTGAAAGGCCTCCTCACGGCACCCTGTGTATGCTTGCATCTCTCATCTATACATTTAATGCATGTGCTTCCATTGTGGAGACACTTATAAATTCAGTAGTGTTAGGACTGCAAGCATACACAGGGTGCCGTGAAGAGGCCTTGCAGCTTATGCATGCGTTTGCAAATGCGTGCTAACTAAACCCCTGTTTTTAACGCAGACTGTTGGACAGGTTAATTTGGTAAGTTAAGCTATGGAATGTTCTGTTTTTGTCTTACTTTTGGAGTTTGCCAGAGTCTCAAGTTGGAGTAGGACATCTGTCCAGGGCCTTAAATTCCACTACCATTGATTTCTTAATTTTTTTTATTCTTTATCGCTTTGCATATTACAAACATGCCGAACTCACAGTACACAAGGCACAATAACACAGTTGTAACCAGCCATTTTACAAGTACAACATTTTTCGGAAAAAAACACAAAGAAAAAAGCTGAGCATAACAAGTCAAAAATGATAGCGAAATACAGAACACTCAACTTGTTGTGAATCCAGAAATAATGCTTAGTTAGGCAAGCCTGACTCACCCTAGGTCAAGAGCAGATCATAACTTGGCTAAGACTAAAACCCATATAACTGGTCTCATTCTACTTCTGCACTGCAGAAGAACAAGTATCAAGTTAGAGCCATTTCACAATGAGGCGGTTGAAAACTGCCCATAAATCGCCAAGCGCTTTTGAGGTGCTTTTCAATCGATTTTGAGGTGCTTTTCAAGCACTTTTGAGGCGTTAGCAGTGCACTTTTTTGAATGGTTACGTGACTCAAAAACTGCTTAAAAAATTATTTTGAGGCGCTTTTGAAGTGCTTTTGAGGCGCTTCCCATTCATTTCAATGGTGAGGGGTGCACTCCAAAGATGCTGCTTATAGGAGTTTTTTCACCTCCATCCATGCGCCAGTGTGAAAGCATTCATTGATTTTAATGGAAATAGGTTTTTGTGAGCTTTTCAGGTGCTTTTTTTTAGCGCTAAAGTGCTTGAAAAGCACCTGAGTGTGAAAGGGCTCTAAAAGTAAAATAATCTAAATTAAAAAAAAGGCCTCATGTACACAGGGCAGCTGAAAACCTCTTCTGAACGCTGGAAACTGAAAGCTGATAACCGACAGTGAAAAATGTCCATTTTACAGCTTTTACATATTGAGTTTATGCAAGTTTAGCAGCAGTTATCAGCATTTGAGGTTAGAAGCGTTTTTTTTTTTTAAAGATAACCTCAGGTGACCTTCCCAAATGTCCACAATGCATGAAAAACCAGTAAATTAATAACTATTTTAGCCATTCTGTGATAGAAGAGAGAGCAGTGTGCTTTAACTATGGATTCTCTCTCTGCCTGTCTGTGTTTCTCTCTCAGGCAACACCATGTGGTGAATTTTTTTTTTTCCCCAATATCATACTCTCTAAGTTCCTCTGTAAGAACGCTTATAAACAAAAACGTGCCTAAACTCGCGTTAAAGCTTTTACACGAGTTTACAAGCATTTGGCGTCTGAAATGCCAGTAAACTTCCATCCTGAACACCATTTTTTGTTTTAAAAAAATAAATGCCACTATAAACTCAAATCTCTCTAAACGACTATAAACTACTCAGTGTACATGTACAGAAAATATAAAATAGAGGAGAGTTCAGGTGCACCTGGAAAAAACCCCACACTGCTCCTAAACGTCCGTTTATCCGCAGCAGTGTACATGAGGCCTAAAACATACTTGATCCAATTGTACAAAGGGTCTAAAAGTATGGTCAGTTTGAAATCGCAGATGAGGTAGGCTAACAGATAAGTAGGAGGGTGGGGGGGAAGAAGTAGTAAGGGATAGGGGGGAAGGGAGAAAAGATGTAAAGAAAACCAGAGGGTCACTCTCCATAGGCCTAGCAGTGATGTTGACTTGAGCAAGCATCTGGTGGATTTCTCCCAGGCTTTTTGTTTTTCTGTGGATGCCTTGAAGAATTCTATTCAGCAGACCTCACTTTTGTCCATACACAGGTCCAGGATTCTTGGACTAAAAATCCAAAAAAAGAGATTGTTGCATTTGTAGGCTCTCAATCATCTTCTTTATCAGGGAGTGAACGTTCTGGTTCCAGAGAACAACACATCCCCCCGGGTGTTCAAAAAGGTCTTAGCTCCAATTCTAGCACTTCTTAGGACCCAGGGGTGCCTGTTCTGGGGTACATGGATGATTTGCCTGTCAGAGAACATTCCGCACATCTTCTGGAGCGCAGTGTATCTCTTACGGTACACACTCTAAAGATGTTTGGCTGGGTCTTCAATATCGAGAATTCAGCATTGATCCCGCCTCAGTGCTTGGAATATCTGGGCCTGCTCCTGGATGCTGTCCAGGGGAAGGTGATTCCCCCAGTTGGGAGGTGCCTTGCTCTGAGAAGTCAGGTGGCTTCTCTTGGGTCCCTGCATTACCCCTCAATTTGTCTCATGAGGGCTTGGGGAAGGTTCATTCCAAATCTCTGCAGAATATTCTGATGGTATGGGACAGGAGGACGCAGTTGGTGGCCTTACTTGCCCTTACTTCTCAACACTCTACAGTCTTTGGACTGGTGGATGTCTCTCCAATGGTTGCAGGCAGAGAAGTCCTTTCTCCCCCCTTTCTTGGAAGGGGTTGATGATATAAGCTATTTTAGGGGGCTCTTTGGATCACCTTTCAGTAAAGGGGGCTTTGTCTCCGCAGAAGAGACCATTGCCAATTAATGTTCTGGAACTACGGCTTATCCACCTTGTTCTCCTGCATTGTTTGGTATAGCTGCAGTGTCTCCGGGTAAGGATCCAGTCAAACAATGCCACATCCATCAAGGAGACACCAGGGGGTAAGTGGCCCTTGAGGAAGTGGATCTCATCCTTTGATTTGGAAATTTGGAAATTCATGTCCCTGCTGTGTCTGCAGTTTACATTCCAAGTGTGGAAATTTGGCAAGTGGACTTTCTCAATCGCTCACAGTTGTCAACTGGGGAGAGAGCTCTCCGCCTGAAGGTGTTCAGGGAAAACTGTTGGTGATGGGGAATGCTGGAGGTAGATCTTTTGGCATCCAGATTCAATGTGAAGCTAAACAGCTCTGTCTCCAGAACCTGGGATCCGTAGTCGTTTGCTGTCAATGCTGTGGTGGGACCAGTTCTCCCTGATTATGCCTTCCCTCTGTTACAGCTTCTTTCGTATCTACTCCACAGGATTCAGGTGGAGGGAACACCGGTGATCCTGATTGCACAATCTTGGCCAAGGAGGACATGGTATTCCGACATTGTGAACATGTCAATGAACAGTCCTTGGACTCTTTTGGTCCATCCCAACCTCCTTTTGCAAGGTCCAATCCTCCATCTTTATATATGGTTGCTGCCTTTAACGACATGAATCCTGAAGGATGGGTGTTTCTGATATCATTATTCCCACGATTATGAGAGCCAGGAAGGCTGCTGCAAGGAAGATTTACCACAGGAACTGGAAGTACTATGTGGCCTTAAGTGAGACTAGGAAATCTCATTCTCACAAGTATGTTGTTGGTACATATCTTGGCTTTTATCCAATCAGGTTGAGATGCATCTGGCTTTAAGTACAAAGGCCAGATTTTGGCTATGGCAGTCCTTTTTCAGAGACCGATTGCTTCTCATTCCTTGGTGTGTACATTTGTTCAAGGTGTTATGCATATTGTTCCTCCGGTCAGATTGCCTTTGACCCCATGGAATCTCAATTTGGTGTTTTCTATACTACCTCCATATAGACCGCCATTTGAGCTTATTTAAGACCTTCCCTTAGTCCTTTTAACATGAAAGGTTGTGTTCCTGGTTGCCATTACTTCGACACGAAGGATATCGCAACTGACATCTCTTTCTTGCCAGGAGCTGTTTCTAGTACTTTTCCATAAGGTGGTTCTTCATCCTAAGCCACTTTTTTTTTGTCTAATTTGATTTTGACCTTCCATCTCAATCAAGACATTATAATATAAAGGATAAATCTGCGGCGCTTATCTGAATAAGCACAATGCTAAGGAAGTCAAAGATTGTGCAGAACTAACCTATCAAAAAAATATCCCAAATATAAGGCAGAGGGACAAATGATGCGTGAATGCTTAATGATAGCTCAAAGGAGGATAATAATATGTAACATGAAACTACTAACCATACCAGAAGAAAAAGCTCCAGGTAGAGGTCAGGTTCATATAAATTAATTTTCCACCACTTTTGTGCAGCCAGAGATCACACCAAACCAATGTTGCATCAAAGAGTGAGACTATTATAAAATATGTGACTGGGATCCAGATAATTGATAGCCTATTAATGAATATAGTGATTAATCATCAAACAATGTAATATGCCAGTGAGTAAAAAATAAATTCAATCTATGACTCTAACAAAGAAATGTGTAATCTATATCTCACCACTCTAAATGAATAAATTTGCCAAAAAGTAATGTGCAGATAGTATTCAGTGCAGCAGCCAAAAATGTATATAAAAAATTGTTAAGTGAAATACTAAACATCCAAAATGCAACAAATGTCTCAACTCTAAAATTACATAGTAAATAAATAGTGACCTAATAAAGAGCATTCAGTGTGACTCCCAAAGAATCTTAATTAAATATTTAAAAGTAAATTGTAGCAGACCAACAAGTGTAAGAGAAAACAGTGTCCAACGCAAATTTATACACAGAGTGTAATAAACAAATAATGTGACTCCCACAGTGAATAAAAATAAAAACCAAGCATCCAAAGGTCCCATAGATATTCAAATATAGCAAAAAAGTCCCATTCACATCTCCTTCGTGACAGGTTGCAAAAAACTTCCACAAATCCCCAGTGACGACCAAAAGGTGTGTACAGATAATGATTCCCCCAGCCTCTCACCTCCCGGCTGAGCGATAACAGCCTAAAAGCAGCCTCACAATACTCCAGGTGGGTGGTGCTTCCAGGTGGTTTAAAACTCAGTCAGCTCCCGACAAATTAATGCCAGCCTCCCGATCTCCAAATAGTCCAAACAGGGTCAGCTCAAAAATAAGGGGAAGGACTCCATAGTGAAGTATGTAAAATACCAGCTTTTATTTACATAATTACCCACTTACAATTAAAAACTCCAGTTTCAGCAAAAACTTGAAAAACGGCTCACTCACTCACCGATCCCGGCCATGATCGGAAAGACAAGCAGCCGAATGATTTGCCTCTCTTCTCCCTGACGCGTTGCGTGACCGTCACGTCACTTTATCAAAGGGAATGAAGACAGGCGGAGGTGGATCGCTCTTATGGCAGAGGGGTAACCATAGCAACCCCTATGCCACGAGCGTAACAAGAGAACAAACCGGCGCTTCTTGTACATATTAATAATGGATTCAAACAATATGTAAAGCATTCCCGAAAAAATCTAAAATTAATATTGACCCTGTTTTTAATACAATAAAAATTCGACTACATAAAACATTATAAAAATATGAGAAAATTTAGGATTATATAAGAACATTTAAAAAAAATTACAAGATATCTAAAAATGGAGGAGATGGAAGGGCTCCTTCTAGTGGTCAAAGATAGTATTACACGTCCAGATATTAATGGTAATAGTCATATTTAAATATTTAAATAATTTTTCTTCAAATAGCAACCAAGAACAATATAAAAAAATCAAACATAAAATGACCCTAGTCTAGAAAATATGCACAAAAAAGAGATCCAATAGGGTTAATGTATCCAGGATTAATAATCCTCATATGTACCTAATGCAAATAAATATAGCCAGAGAAAACAATAATATTTAAAAGCAGCAATCACCTCTAATAATTAGAAATAAAGCAATTTAGTTCAAATTCAACATTGTGACCTAGAGGCGTTAAAGTACGGAGCTCATGTATCCAGCGAGATTCTGACTGACTCAATTTTATCACTTTAGTGTCACCCCTCCAATGGGGCTTATATTTCTCAATTCCCCATACTTTCAATGAGGAGGGGTCCCTATTATGATATTGATCATAATTTTTGACAGACTGTGTTTTGGATAGCCATTCTTTATATTTTGGGTATGTTCTCTAAGTCTTTTCCATAATTCTCTTTTTGTTCGTCCTACGTACTGGATCCGACATGGACATTCCAACAAATACACTACTCCCTCTGTTCGGCAAGATATGAATTATTTTATCTGGTACTCTTTATTGGTAACTGTTGATTTGAAGTTGCACTTTTTCTTTTTTACCTCATTTGTATGTCTACAGGTATAGCAAGTCTTGCAAGGATAAAAACCCTTCCCATCAAAGAATGAAAAACTTCTCCGCAGGGGAGGATCTAATACATTTTTAGCAACTAGATCCCTCAATGTGGGGGCTCTTCGATATGTGAATTTCGGTTTCTCTGGTAGTAACATTCCCAGGTGCCTGTCTGCTTTCACTATATTCCAATATTTTCTAAAGATTTTTTCTATTTGTTTATGTTGCAAACTATAGTCCATCACTAATGGTACAGTATTCATAAAGTCAGTTTTTCTACTTGAATCCTCTATTAGCTTGCTTCTATCCATGGCCTCTACGTCTCTAATTTTTTCCTTTATAAAGTCAGAGCAGTATCCCTTTTGAATGAATCTTTGTCCGACAAATTCAGCTTGTTTAAGGAAAACCTCTTGTTTTGTACAATTTCTTTTCAGCCTAGTAAACTGGCCCTTGGGTATATTATTTAGCCAGGGGGCATGGTAACAGCTATCTATTGGCAGATAGCTGTTCCTGTCAACTTGTTTAAAAAATGTTTGTGTAATAAATCTTCCATCTTCTTTTAAAATCTCCAAATCTAAAAATTGTATCTTTTCATCATTAATCTCCCATGATAGATTAATATTTTTATTATTTAGATTCAAATTAAAACCGAAGTCCATCAAGCTTTCCCTGTCTCCAGCCCAGATAACAATAATGTCATCAATAAATCTCTTAAATAAAAGAAGTTGCTGAGGTCTATTTTTATACACGGCTTCTTCTTCCCATTCCGCCATGCAGAGGTTAGCTACACTGGGTGCGTATTTAGCCCCCATTGCAATTCCGCAAATCTGTTTAAAGAAATCATTTTCATGCCAAAAAGAATTGTGATCCAAACTATATCTTAAACACTCCAGTAGAAACTTTCTTTGCACCGCTTTCAAGTCACTAAATTTCTTCAGGGCCCATTTGGTTGCTTGTATTGCCTCTTCATGATTAATTATAGTATAAAGCGATGCTACATCTGCTGTTGCAAGATATACAGGTGTGTCACCAAATGTAACAGTATCTAATAACTGGAGCAGATGTTTAGTATCTCTTAAAAAAGACTCAGTTTTTCTCACTAGTGGTTGTAGAAACCAGTCTATATACTCCCCAATTCTTGCTCCGACCGAGTTTATTCCATTTACTATTGGTCTTCCCGGAGGTTTATCTTTATTTTTATGGATCTTGGGGAGGGTGTATATTACTGGAGTACGGCATCCACGTAGCTGCAAGTATTTTGCCTCTTTTTTATTTAATAGGCCTCTAGATTTTCCTCTTTCTACCAAATAGGCTAGGTCATCTTTATACCGTACTATCGGATTTCCAGGCAGTTTTAGGTAATAGTGGTGTCACTCAATTGTCTTTTTAGTTCTTCCTGGTAATCCTTCTTCGATTGGATCACTATTGCTCCTCCTTTATCGGCCTGCCTTACCACAATCTCCCTCCTCTCTTCCAGTTTTTGGATACCCCTCTTGATCTCCACCGGGTCATTTATTTTCTTGATTTTTAAATCATATAAATCTTTCAAAACCATTTTCCGAAACACTTCAATATTTCCCTCTGTTCCTAATGGGGGGTTAAATAGTGATTTATTCCTCAAATCACTGTGTTTGATTTATTTTTCCACAATGTTGCTCCTTATTGGGTTTTCTCCTGGTTTACTCAACATATACTTCTTAATATGAAGACTCCTGGCAAATTTATTAATATCTACGTAGGTATTGAATTTATTTAGGTTCTTTTTAGGTGCAAATTTCAGACCTTTGTCTAATACTTTAATTTCATCCCTCGTTAGTTCCACCCCACTATTATTAATTATCCCTTCTCCTATGAAAATGATTTCTTTAAACAGATTTGCGGAATTGCAATGGGGGCTAAATACGCACCCAGTGTAGCTAACGGCCGGGATCGGTGAGTGAGTGAGCCGTTTTTCAAGTTTTTGCTGAAACTGGAGTTTTTAATTGTAAGTGGGTAATTATGTAAATAAAAGCTGGCATTTTACATACTTCACTATGGAGTCCTTCCCCTTATTTTTGAGCTGACCCTGTTTGGACTATTTGGAGATCGGGAGGCTGGCATTAATTTGTCGGGAGCTGACTGAGTTTTAAACCACCTGGAAGCACCACCCACCTGGAGTATTGTGAGGCTGCTTTTAGGCTGTTATTGCTCAGCCGGGAGGTGAGAGGCTGGGGGAATCATTATCTGTACACACCTTTTGGTCGTCACTGGGGATTTGTGGAAGTTTTTTGCAACCTGTCATGAAGGAGATGTGAATGGGACTTTTTTGCTATATTTGAATATCTATGGGACCTTTGGATGCTTGGTTTTTATTTTTATTCACTGTGGGAGTCACATTATTTGTTTACTACACTCTGTGTATAAATTTGCGTTGGACACTGTTTTCTCTTACACTTGTTGGTCTGCTACAATTTACTTTTAAATATTTAATTAAGATTCTTTGGGAGTCACACTGAATGCTCTTTATTAGGTCACTATTTATTTACTATGTAATTTTAGAGTTGAGACATTTGTTGCATTTTGGATGTTTAGTATTTCACTTAACAATTTTTTATATACATTTTTGGCTGCTGCACTGAATACTATCTCCACATTACTTTTTGGCAAATTTATTTATTTAGAGTGGTGAGATATAGATTTGTTAGAGTCATAGATTGAATTTATTTTTTACTCACTGGCATATTACATTGTTTGATGATTAATCACTATATTCATTAATAGGCTATCAATTATCTGGATCCCAGTCACATATTTTATAATAGTCTCACTCTTTGATGCAACATTGGTTTGGTGTGATCTCTGGCTGCACAAAAGTGGTGGAAAATTAATTTATATGAACCTGACCTCTACCTGGAGATTTTTCTTCTGGTATGGTTAGTAGTTTCATGCTACATATTATTATCCTCCTTTGAGCTATCATTAAGCATTCACGCATCATTTGTCCCTCTGCCTTATATTTGGGATATTTTTTTGATAGGTTAGTTCTGCACAATCTTTGGCTTTCTTAGCATTGTGCTTATTCAGATAGGCGCCGCAGATTTATCCTTTATATTATTTGTTTATAGGTGTGTGAACACTACTATTTGTGGCAGCTATTCTTTTTTACTTTTGCTGAGCTTGAATTTATTTGTTAGTGGTTTCATCCATATTTTCTTTTATTTGTTTGGTTTGGTGTGCGCACAAGTATCCATTTCTCTATATCAATCAAGACATTGCCTTCTTTTTGTCCTAAGCCTCAGTTGTCGCTGGACAAGGCTCTCCACAGTTTAGATGTGGTATACACAATGCAAATTAACCCCTTTGGTTCCACAATGAGTATAACAAGCATGATTCACTGCACATACAGACTGAGTTTACTGTTGTTGGTTTAGTAACACTTAAAGAGTCTGATTGCAGCCATTAATTTGTCCTTCCCAAATAGCCAAAGAAGGGTGGAGCACCTACCAAGTCTATTTCCTGTTGGATTTGTCAAATTTATTTCTTAAGCCTATGGTTTGAAAAGAACACGTTCACCTTTTCATGATGGCTTATTCCACTACCAGTGTAGGTGCCCCCTAGGCTGTCATTAAGCTTCAGAGACTCAGGCCTGCAAGGCCGCAAAATGGTCTTTTACCAGGTGGATGTGAAGGCTTCTGGGGGAATGGCTTTTGATCGCAATGTTTTGATGGCTGCTGTGTGAGGTTCTTTTGGACCTATCGGAGGCGGCTGTGTTTCCCCCACCTCATGAATAATGCTTTGGGACATCCCTGTTGGTAAGGGATAATAAGGCTTTTCTGTGTCATGTGATGTACAATTATGAGAGCTGGAGTTTTGACTTACCTGTAAAATCCATTTCTTGGAGTACAGCATGGGACACAGAGATCCCTCTGTTGGAGTTTATGGCTTGCTACAAAACTGAGGAAATTCCTGTATGGGAGGGGTTATATAGGGGAGGGCTTCCTGTCTTTGCTAGTGTCCAGTCATCTGTAGAATCAGGGAAATGAAAAAAGGTTGGGGAAGGCTGTCTGTGTTCTGTCCCTACAGTGGGAAGTTCTGCAAACGTTTTTCCTTTCTTCCAGCTATATTTAAGTTACTGGAGGCTGCTGACTTACTAAGCAGCATTCAGCATTTCCCTTTCCTATGCCTACATTGTGTAACAAATTTTAGGAGGATTTTCACTGCTTTATAGATTATATTATTAAAGAGGACGTAAAGTCTTCCTTTTTAATTGTACCTACAGGTAGGCCTATAATAAGGCTTACCTGTAGGTACTGTAAATATCTAAACTGTGCAAGTTATTTACTATATATGCCATCGTCATCAGCGCATGCACTCGTGCCACCCATGCCGTTTCTTCAGGCCCGTGTGTCGTTACCGGCAGCTCCCGTGCGTATGTGCGGGAGTGACATAATCGCAGCTCCAGGCCAATCAGCGACAGAGCCCGCGAGCCCGGAAGAAACTCTGGGGAAAATGTCAGCCGCCTCAGCAGTGTGCAGGCACCGCTATGATAGCTTTGTTCTAAGGTAAGTATTTCATAATGAGCTAGTATGCAATGCATACTAGCTCATTATGCCTTTGTCCTACAAGGTTTTTTTTTTTTTTTTCTGAGTTTACAACCTCTTTTTAAGGAAAGATTTTCTTCTATCGGCATTGTCCGCCTCTTCTTTCTAAGATCATCATTGATGCATTGGGCCTATTGCTTCATTGCTTTTGAGGCAAGCAATCAGGATTAAGGGTCTTCTCAACCTCCAATTTAGGATCGCACAGGACTTTACCACATGGCATTTTGTAAGGTTTCACGAGAATAATGCACTGCTTAACCACTTCCCGCCCGGCCCATAGCAGATGACGGCCGGGCGGTGGTTGTGTTATCCTGACTGGGCGTCATATGACGTCCAGCAGGATAACCCCCTAGCGCGTGCCCGCGGGGGCGTGCAGCGCGGCGATCGGGGACGGCATGTGTTCCTCGAACACAGCGCTTCCCCGATCACGGTAAACAGCCAGTGATTTTGGCCGTTTACCACGTGATCAGCTGTGTCAACGTCACAGCCGATCACATGTCATAACAAACGCGGCAGCGTGCGCGCCGCCGGAGGATTGCAGGGCAGGGATTGAGGAAGGCGGGTATCCCTTGGATACAGCGCTTCCCCCGATCAAGGTAAACAGCCAATGAAATTGGCTGTTTACCATGTGACCAATCACAGCCGGTCACAAATGTAAACACAGAGGAGCAGTTACCATCTGATCTCTGCTCTCTCCTCACACACCGATCATGTGAGGAGAGAGCAGGGATCAGTAAGTGAGATATCAGTGTAGTGTTCTGTCTATATATACTGTATACTGTGCACAACATGACCCCCCCCCAATAAAGAGGACCTGTCACACAGCCCAGCCCATCTAATCAATCAGCCCATCTGTCAGTCACCCAATCAATCAGCCCATCTGTCATTAATTTGTCACAGGCCCACCGCTATCAGTACCGCCATTGGTACCGCCACACAGGCTACCAGTACCGCCATCAGTACCACAGCCAGTCCTGCCATCAGGCCCACTATCAGTACCGCCATCAGGCCTGCCATTGGTACCACCACACAGGCTACCAGTACCGCCATCGGTACCACCGCCAGTTCCGCCATCAGGCCCACCATCTATACCACCACACAGTACTGCCACCTGTACAGCCGCCACCACCACCCGTACCGCCATCGGGCCCGCCACTAATACCACATCGGTACCACCACTACCGCCAGCAGTACCTTTACATAGGCCCGCCAAAAAGCACTACCATAATGTCGCAAAGGGTTTACACACCTGAGGAGGCATATGCCCTTCTTACCATGTCGGATGATGAGAGCAGCACGGAGCTCCCATCATCTGATTCTGGTTCAGAATACGAGCCAGTGGAGGATAGTGGATTGGAGTCCGAGTCCTCGGAGGAAACCATCCCTCCCAAAAGAATGAGATCAGGACTGAGATCAGGACCAAGAGCAAGAGATCTGCCCACCACCAACAGTGCCAGACCCCAGGAAGAGGAGCCCAGTACAAGCACTGGAATCACACGCTCAACCCGAAGAACCCAGCCCAGGTCCTACCTTTCCGATGCCCTTGCAAACCCCTTATGGGTGCCTGCCAACTCGGGATCCGCTATCATCCCTCCTTTCACTGCACAGCCAGGTGTGCAGCCCGACACTACAAATTTTTCTCAATTTGATTTCTTTTTTTTCCCACAAGAATTGCTGCAGAATATGGTGGATCAAACTAACCTGTATGCATCCCAATTTATTGCTGCCAACCCCAATTCTTCCTATGCCTGCATGTTCCAGTGGCGACGTCTAACACTGGATGAATTTAAATTATTTTTGGGCCTTACGTTCAATATGGGGCTTACAAAAAAGAACGAAGTCCATGCATATTGGTCTACCAATCCCACCCACCACATGCCCAGGAGAGGGTCAGAAACTGCAGACATGGTACAGGAGATGGTCAGAGACTGGGGACATGGTACAGGAGATCAATGCAGCCTCACAAGTGCCCGTCATATGCAGCCTGCCTGTGCCTCACCAGTGCATATGAAACACACGAGGGGCTGGGGAAGACCCGGCTGTCATGGTGCACGTTGGCACCAATGACAAAGTCAGAGGCAGATGGAGTATCCTAAAGAACGATTTTAGGGACTTAGGAGCTAAATTGAGGAAAAGGACCTCCAAGGTAGTATTCTCAGGAATACTACCGGTACATCGAGCCACACCAGAAAGGCAGAGGGAGATTAGGGAAGTAAACAAGTGGCTGAAGAGCTGGTGTAGCAAGGAGGGGTTTGGGTTCCTGGAGGACTGGGCCGACTTCTCAGTCGGTAACCGGTACTATAGAAGGGACGGACTGCACCTAAATGAGGAGGGTGCAGATCTGCTGGGAATGAAGATGGCCAAAAAGTTAGAGGGGTTTTTAAACTAGGCGATGGGGGGGAGGGTCCAGAGACAGAGATAGCCAGCGCAGATGATATTCCAGAGGGTAGTATTGGGGGCATTAGTGGTAGGTTAACCGAAGCACAAAAACACAAGGTGAGTATAGTAGCAAGTCCTAGATGCAATCTCGAAACACCCAATACGAGGACAATATGCGACCGGTCTAAACTATGTGGCATGTTCACCAATGCCAGGAGCATGGCGGACAAGATGGGTGAACTAGAGATACTGTTGTACAAGGAGGGTTTGGATTTTGTGGGAATTTCAGAGACCTGGTTCAACAGCTCTCATGATTGGCTGGCAAACATTCAAGGGTATACCCTATACCGCAAGGATAGAGATGGTAAAAAAGGGGGAGCAGTATGCCTATATATCAAGAATAATGTACAAGCGAATGTGAGAGAGGACATCACTGAATGAGCTAGAGAGGAGGTGGAATCCTTATGGGTAGAGCTCCAAAGGGATGAAGCTAAGGGGAAAATAATACTGGGAGTATGCTATAGGCCCCTAACCTGAGGGAGGAAGTGGAGACGGATCTCTCATCACAAATTGGATTAGCAGCAAGGATGGGAAGTGTTATCATAATGGGGGATTTTAATTATCCAGACATAGACAGGGCGGAGGGAACCGCGCATTCATTTAAGGCTCGCCAGTTCCTTAATGTCTTGCAGGACAATTTTATGGGTCAGATGGTAGACGCACCAACTAGAAATAAAACATTACTGGATCTACTGATTACCAACAATACAGACCTGATCACGGATGTGGAAATACGGGGCAATTTAGGTAACAGCGATCACAGGTCAATTAGTTTCAGTATAAATCACACAAATAGGAAACATAAAGGGAACACAAAGACACTGAATTTCAAAAGAGCCAACTTCCCTAAACTACAAACCTTGCTAAAAGGCATAAATTGGGATAAAATATTAGGAACAAAGAATACAGAGGAGAGATGGGTTTGCTTTGAGAGCATATTAAATAAGGGCATTAGCCAATGTATCCCATTGGGTAATAAATTTAAAATAGCGAACAAAAATCCTGGATGGCTTAACTCCAATGTAAAAATGCATATAAAAGCAAAGAAGAAGGCCTTCAAAAAATACAGGGTTGAGGGATCATCCTCAGCATTCTGACTTTATAAAGAATGCAACAAGAAATGTAAGGGTGCAATTAGGACGGCTAAGATAGAACATGAAAGACACATAGCGGAGGAGAGCAAAAAAAATCCCAAGAAATTCTTTAAGTATGTAAACAGTAAAAAAGGGAGGACAGACCATATTGGCCCCATAAAGAATGAGGAAGGACATCTGGTTACAAAGGATGGGGAGATGGCGAAGGTATTGAATTTATTCTTCTCAGTCTTCACGAGTGAATCGGGGGGCTTCAGTAACCAAAACTGCAGTGTTTATCCTCATGACACAACACAGGAAGCACCTCCATGGTTAACAGAGGACAGAATTAAAATTAGACTTGAGAAACTTAACATTAATAAATCACCGGGACCAGATGGCTTGCATCCGAGGGTACTTAGGGAACTCAGTCAAGTGATTGTCAGACCGTTGTTCCTAATTTTTACAGTCTACTGACTGGAATGGTACCAGCTGATTGGAGAAAAGCCAATGTAGCACCAATATTTAAAAAGGGCCCAAAATACATCCCTGGGAATTACAGACCAGTTAGCCTAACATCAATAGTATGTAAACTCTTGGAGGGGATGATAAGGGACTATATACAAGATTTTAGTAATAAGAACGATATCATTAGCAGTAATCAGCATGGATTCATGAAGAATCGTTCTTGCCAAACCAATCTATTAACCTTCTATGAGGAGGCGAGTTGCCATCTAGATAAAGGAAGGCCCGTAGACGTGCTGTATCTGGATTTTGCAAAAGCATTTGACACAGTTCACCATAAATGTTTACTGTACAAAATAAGGTCCGTTGGCATGGACCATAGGGTGAGTACATGGATTGAAAACTGGCTACAAGAGCGAGTTCAAAGGGTGGTGATAAATGGGGAGTACTCAGAATGGTCAGGAGTGGGTAGTGGGGTTCCCCAGGGTTTTGTGCTGGGACCAATCCTATTTAATTTGTTTATAAACGACCTGGAGGATGGGATAAACAGTTCAATCTCTGTATTTGCAGACGATACTAAGCTAAGCAGGGCAATAACTTCTCCGCAGGATGTGGAAACCTTGCAAAAAGACCTGAACAAATTATTGGGGTGGGCGACTACATGGAAAATGAGGTTCAATGTAGAAAAATGTAAAATAATGCATTTGGGTGGCAAAAATATGAATGCAATCTATACACTGGGGGGAGAACCTCTGGGGGAATCTAGGATGGAAAAGGACCTGGGGGTCCTAGTAGATGATAGGCTCAGCAATGGCATGCAATGCCAAGCTGCTGCTAATAAAGCAAACCGAATATTGGCATGCATTAAAAGGGGGATCAACGCAAGAGATAAAACGATAATTCGCCCGCTCTACAAGGCTCTGGTCCGGCCGCACCTGGAGTATGCTGTCCAGTTCTGGGCACCAGTCCTCAGGAAGGATGTACTGGAAATGGAGCGAATACAAATAAGGGCAACAAAGCTAATAAAGGGTCTGGAGGATCTTAGTTATGAGGAAAGGTTGCAAGCACTGAACTTATTCTCTCTGGAGAAGAGACGCTTGAGAGGGGATATGATTTCAATTTACAAATACTGTACTGGTGACCCCACAATAGGGATAAAACTTTTTTGCAGAAGAGAGTTTAAAAAGACTCGTGGCCACTCATTACAATTAGAAGAAAAGAGGTTTAACCTTAAACTACGTAGAGGGTTCTTTACTGTAAGAGCGGCAAGGATGTGGAATTCCCTTCCACAGGCGGTGGTCTCAGCGGGGAGCATTGATAGCTTCAAGAAACTATTAGATAATCACCTGAATGACCGCAACATACAAGGATATACAATGTAATACTGACACATAATCACACACATAGGTTGGACTTGATGGACTTGTCTTTTTTCAACCTCACCTACTATATGTAACATGCATACAAATAAACACACAGATATAAACACACACATGCATACAAATATATATATATATATATATATATATATATATATGACAGCCTTTTTAAAAATTGGCATCTGCAGCTTTGAACCTTCAATCTCCATTTCGGGTACTGCACTGTAGGGGGAAGCAGAGAGCACCGAACACACTGCTAGACACCTCTCCCTTACTTTTACTTTCAGAGTAACAGCATGACCGAGCTCCTGCACAGCTGATTTACACATCGGCTGAGGATCCATATGCAGCCGCGGCTCGGGGAGAGACACCTCTCCCTTACTTTTACTTTCAGAGTAACAGCATGACCAAGCTCCTGCACAGCCGATTTACACATCGGCTGAGGATCCATATGCAGCCACCGCTCGGGCAGAGACACCTCTCCCTTACTTTTACTTTCAGAGTAACAGCATGACCGAGCACCTGCACAGCCGATTTACACATCGGCTGAGGATCCATATGCAGCCACCGCTCGGGGAGAGAGGGACATTACACAGAAACCCCACAGGCCGCCTGCAGCATGGACGAGGTGGGAGGGGAGAAGGAAAGAGTAAGGACAGGCGCTCCAGAACGACACCCCCGTGATGGGCGGCACCCCTCCCAGCAGGCCCCGCACCATTTTCGGCACCATTATCGGCAAGAATTCTCTTTCGGCATTTTGCCGAAAAGGCCATTTTCGGCCAATATGTTTCGGTGCATCCCTACTTTGTGTGCTTCATCCTTGAAAATAGTTGCTCACAAATATAAGCGCTGCCGAAAACTGCTGAAATTAATAATTGGATATTTTTTTTTTGAGAAGATAAACTTATAAAAGTCCAGTATACAGACACTGTCAAATTTTTCTTCCGCAGCTTGGACACCCTGTTCTAGGACATCTACATAAGAAAGCAAAGCAGAAAGCAACTGCTGTAATTGCTGTCTAATAGCACAATCAGGAAATACAGGGTGACATTGCTTGTTCATTGTCCTAGTCCAGGTATCTGCAGTTTGAGATACTGAAATTGCAGGAAGAGCTGGTTGCAGGGCTGAGCTTGCAAGATTAAAGAAAGCCTTAAAGTGATTGTAAAGGCTCGTAAAAAAAATAAATAAAAATAAACATGTTATACTTACCTCCTCTGTGCAGTTGATTTTGCACAGAGCAACCTGGCTCTTCTCGGATCCCTTTTTGCTGCTCCTGGCCCCTCCCTCCTATCGAGTGCCCCCACAGCAAGCAGATTCTTATGGGGGCACTGGAGCCAAGTCACAGCTCCATGTGTCCATTCAGACACGGAACCCTGTCCCAGCCCTGCCCTCTCTCCCCTAATTGGCTGACTGATCGACAGCCACAGGAGCCAATGGCACCGCTGCTGTGTCTCAGCCAATCAGGAGGAGTGTCATGGACGGCTTGGACATCGCTGGAGAGATGGGGCTCAGGTAAGTAATTAGGGGGTGTTGGGGGAGCTGCTACACACAGAAGGTTTTTTATCTTAATGCATCAAGATAAAAAAACCTTCTGCCTTTACAACTCATTTAAACCACTTGCCACCCAGGCCAATTCTGACATTTCTCTCCTACATGTAAAAATCATAATTTTTTGCAAGAAAATTACATAGAACCCCCAAACAGTATATATGTTTTTTTTTTGCAGACACCCTAGAGCAGGGATATGCAATTAGCAGACCTCCAGCTGTTGCAGAACTACAAGTCCCATGAGGCATAGCAAGACTCTGACAGCCACAAGCATGACACCCAGAGGCAGAAGCATGATGGGACTTGTAGTTTTGCAACAGCTGGAGGTCCACTAATTGCACATCCCTGCCCTAGAGAATAAAATGGCAGTTGTTGCAACTTTTTATCTTGCACGATATTTGCGCAGCAATTTTTCAAACGCGTTTCATGCGTAAAAAACCCCCAAAACAGTAAATTTAGACTAATTCTTTGTATAATGTGAAAGATGTTACACTGAGTAAACAGATACCCAACATGTCATGCTTCAAACTTGCACACGCTCGTGGAATGGCGCCAAACTTTGGTACTTATAAAAACCCCATAGGCGACGCTTTAAAATTTTTTACTGGTTACATGTTTTGAGCTACAGCGGAGGTCTAGGGCTAGAATTATTGCTCTCGCTCTAACGTTCACGGCGATACCTCACATGTGTGATTTGAACACTGTTTACATATGTGGGTGCGACTTATGTATGCGTTCGCTTCTGCGTGCAAGCACACGGGCACTTTAAATTTTTTTATTGTTAAATTTACTTTTATTTTTCTAGTTTGACACTTTTTTTATTTTTTCACTTTTATTCCTATTACAAGGAATGTAAACATCCCTTGTAATAGGAATAAGCATGACAGGTCACTGTCACTAAGACCCCACATCTCACTGCTGGGAAGCCTGAAGAAAAAAAATAAAACAAAAAAAACGATCTCAGCTTCCCAGTGGAGGCGGCACTGTTTTTTTCGAATGCAGAGGCCGGGCGTGACGTCATAACATCGTACCTGGCCTCCGAACGATTACAGAGACTCCAGGGACCATCTGGTCTGAAATCTCTACCGTCAGCATCCGGGGTCGGTGGATCAATTCTCCGACTCACCGGTGGCGGGGGTGAGTCAGTAGGAGCACCGGAGGATGGCGGGACGTCCCCTCTTGCCGCCTGTAAGAACGATCAAGCAGCTGAACAGCCGCTATGATCATTCTTATGGTGTAGGGAATCGCCGGCTCTAAAAGACGATATCTGAATGATGCCTGTAGCTGCAGGCATCATTCAGATATCCACACTCAAAGTCAAGGACATCATACGACGGCCGGGAAGTGGTTAAAGTGAAATTAAAGGCAAAACTTTTTAAGTTTTGGACAGAGTGGAGATGGATTAAAACACCTATTAGGTTATTATTGCTCTCTGTGCCCTCTTTAGGGGGATTCACCCTCTTTTTTTTGTCCTGTTTACCATTATCATCGAAAGTAAAAGAAAATCTCAAATTTTGTGTTGTCCCAGATAAGTAATAGAAGGGAAATCTTCCAATGGTAACACTAGTTCAAGTGACCTGGGGGCCCCAATGGATTCCCTTATTTTGCAGGGATTAGGGGGAGTGAAAATCCTTTCAGGAGTGATCCACTCATTATAAACTGCACATTCTATCGGTTTCTGAACAGGAAATGTTTTACAGAAGATTTTAGGTCCCTTTGTACCAAAAAGGGCATGTCAAAACAGAGGAGAGGCAGGTTGCACAATGCCAAGGCTTTTATGGACAGAAGCAATGGCTTTTCAATGCTATCAAACACGCTCCCTCTTCAATATATTGACAATCTGGAGAAAAAAAATAGGATTTTTTCATCATACTTACCTGTAAAATCCTTTTCTTTGAGTACATCATGGGACACAGAATCAGGCTAATATTCATTACTTGCTGGGTTATACGCCATCTCCAGGTGAATGGACACTGGTAGACCAAAGGTCTTCAGACAGGAAGTGATCCCCTACAGTGGGGATCGAAAGTTTGGGCACCCCAGGTAAAAATGTGTATTAATGTGCATAACGAAGCCAAGGAAAGATGGAAAAATCTCCAAATGGCATCAAATTACAGAATAGACATTCTTATATGTCAAAAAAAGTTAATTTTATTTCCATCATTTACACTTTCAAAATTACAGAAAACAAAAAAAATGGCGTCTGCAAAAGTTTGGGCACCCTGCAGAATTTATAGCATGCACTGCTCCCTTTGCAAAGCTGAGACCTGCCAGTGTCATGGATTGTTCTCAATCATCGTCTGGGAAGACCAGGTGATGTCAATCTCAAAGGTTTTAAATGGCCAGACTCATCTGACCTTGCCCCAACAATCAGCACCATGGGTTCTTCTAAGCAGTTGTCTAGAAAACTGAAACTGAAAATAGTTGACGCTCACAAAGCTGGAGAAGGATATAGGAAGATAGCAAAGCGTTTTTAGATGTCAATAATTAGGTAATTAAATGTAATTAAGAAATGGCAGTCATCAGGAACAGTGGAAGTTAAAGCAAGATCTGGAAGACCAAGAAAAATATCAGACAGAACAGCTCGCAGGATTGTGAGAAAAGCAATTCAAAACCCACGTTTGACTGCACGATCCCTCCAGAAAGATCTGGCAGACACTGGAGTTGTGGTACACTATTCCACTATAAAGAGATACTTGTACAAATATGGTCTTCATGGAAGAGTCATCAGAAGAAAACCTCTTCTACGTTCTCACCACAAAAATCAGCGTTAGAACTTTGCAAATGAACATATAGACAAGCCTGAGGCATTTTGGAAATAAGTTCTGTGGACCGATGAGGTTAAAATAGAACTTTTTGGCCGGAATGAGCAAAGGTACGTTTGGAGAAGAAAGGGCACAGAATTTAATGAAAACAACCTCTGTCCAACTGTTAAGCATGGGGGTGGATCAATCATGCTTTGGGGTTGTATTGCAGCCAGTGGCACAGGGAACATTTCACGAGCAGAAGGAAAAATGGATTCAATAAAATTTCTGCAAATTTTGGATGGTAACTTGATGCCATCTGTGAAAAAGCTGAAGTTAAAGAGAGGGTGGCTTCTACAAATGGATAATGATCCTAAACACACCTCAAAATCCACGGGGGATTACATCAAGAGGCGTAAACTGAAGGTTTTGCCATGGCCTTCACAATCTCCTGACCTCAACATTATTGAAAGTCTATGGATAGACCTTAAAAGAGCAGTGCGTGACAGACAGCCCAGAAATCTCAAAGAACTGGAAGACTTTTGTAAGGAAGAATGGGCAAAGATACCTCAAACAAGAATTGAAAGACTCTTGGCTGGCTTGCCAAAGGGGGCAGTACAAGATATTAACTCTGCAGGGTGCCCAAACTTTTGCAGACGCCATTTTTTGTTTTCTGTAATTTTGAAAGTGTAAATGATGGAAATACAATCTAACTTTTTTTGACATATTATAAGAATGTCTAATCTGTAATTTGATGCTATTTGGAGATTTTTCCATCTTTCCTTGGCTTCGTTATGCACATTAATACACATTTTTACCTGGGGTGCCCAAACTTTCGATCCCCACTGTACATAACCCCTCACACACAGGAAGCACTTCAGTCTTGTAGAAAGCACTGAATCCTCAAAAAAGAGGGGAGGGATCTCTGTGTCCATGATGTACTCAAAGAAAAGGATTTTACAGGTAAGTATGACAAAAAATCTAATTTTCTACTTCTTCATACATCATGGGACACAGAGTTAGGCTAATATTCATTACCTGCTGGGACTTCATAGAGCAATAGCCTTGAGGGGAGGGAGACACCCTACCAAACAATAGCCATCAGAACTTTTACGGCAGCCCACAGTAAACTGCAGCCGAAAGCTGAATCCTCGGCTGCTCGAACATCCACTTGATAAAATTTTGTGAACGTATGCACTGAAGACCAGGTGGCAGTCTTACAAATCTGAGCCACAGATACCCGATTGCGAAAAGCCCAGGAGGTTCCTACACCCCTGGTAGAATGAGCTCTCACCCTAAAGGGAGGAGCTTTATGTTTCAGACCGTAGGCCTGAATGATCAATTGACGGACCCAACTGGCAATGGAAGACTTGGAAGCAGCCTGCCCCTTCTTGGGTGCTTTTGGTAAAATAAAAAAGGAGTCTGATCCTCGGATCTCCGCAAATCTAGACAAATAAACCTTGACTGCCCAGACAACATCCAATGAATGCAGTCTTCTCTCTTCCGCCGAGCGAGGCTAAGAGAAAAAAGCAGGCAAAATAATGTCCTGATTTAAATGAAAGGCCGGAGGGAACGGGTCGTAACACGACCCTGTCGTGGTGAAGGATCAAGTATGGTTCCCTGCACGAAAGGGCCGCCAACTCCGACACCCTTCCAGCCGAGGTGATGGCCATCAGGAAGGCTAGCTTGCGTGACAGCAAGTCTAATGGAATTTCCTTGATAGGTTCAAATAGTTGTTTCCGTAACACAGACAGCACCATGTTTAAGTCCCAAGGACACATAGGTGACCTAATGGGGGGAAGCAAGCGAGTTGCCCCCTGTATAAACGTTTGGATCAGTGAATGGGAGGCTAAAGGCCTTTGGAAGAATACTGATAGGGCTGAAACGTGACCTCTGATTGTATTCAAAGCCAATTTGATTTCCACAGCTGACTGTAGAAAAGAGAATCACGTATTTCCGAGGATGCCATTTTTTGGCTTCACACCAAGCAATATAAGTCTTCCAGACCTTATGATAGATCTTCCTAGTGACAGCTTCCTTTTCTAGCATTCACTAGGGTAGACACTACTGGTCCCGAGATGCCATGGTCCTTTAACACCCTGGCTTCAATAGCTATGCAGTCAAATTTAGAGACTGTAAATTGGGGTGGAATATAGGACCTTGAGACAGTAGATCGGGGCGACATGGAAGCGCCCATGGCCAATCTATTGTCAGTCTCACAATCGCCAGGAACCAGGGCCTTCTGGGCCAGGCTGGTGCCACCAGAATGACTGGTACGCCTTTCTCTCCGAATCCTGCGCAACAAATGTGGAAGGAGAGGGATCGGAGGGAAAGCATAAACCAGGGAGTACTGGCTCCATATAACTATCAGAGCATCTGCTCCGATTGCCAGAGGATCCCTAGTTCGGGATACAAATCGCTGTAGCTTGTTGTTGAACCTGGATGCCTATAGGGTGACTTCTGGCCATCCCCAACGCTGGCAAATTTCCTGGAACACCCCTGGGAGTAGGGACCATTCCCCCAGGCAGATCTACCGGCGGATAAGATAATCTGCCTTCCAGTTCTCTACTCCCGGGATATGGACTGCCGATAGAATCAGGACAAGTTCCTTTGCCCAGGCTAGTATGTGGTTCACCACCTTCAGAGCTGAACAACTCCTGGTACCACCTTGGTGGTTTATATAGGCCACTGCAGTGGCATTGTCAGATTGAACCCTGATAGGGAAGTCCTGAAGCTCCATTGTCCAGGACCGTAGGGCCAGACATACTGCCCGTAATTCCAGGAGGTTGATGGGCAGAATCTGTTCTGTCCCTGACCATTTCCCCTGAGCTGTGAGCCCTTCTAGGGTCGCTCCCCAGCCTGAGAGACTGGCATCTGTAGTCAGTACTCTCCAAGGTACCGGGAGAAAGGATTTTCCCTTTCGCAGGTTCTGATCCTGCAACCACCAATTTAGGCTTAAGCGTGCCCAAAGAGATAAGCACATTGGATAATCCAGGGCTTGTTCTCTTCTGTTCCAAGCCAACAAGATATTGTTGTAAAGGCCTGGAATGGAACTGAGCATAGGGCAATGCCTTGAAGGAGGATACCATCCTCCCTAGAAGACTCATACAGAGCCGAATGGAGGGTTGTCTGGTGCCCCTTATCTGACCCACCTGAACCTTCAGGTGACAGATCCTTACAGATGGCAAAAATACTCTTGCTTGAATCGTATCTAGGATCAGACTTTTCGGTATTTCTGATCCAGCCTAAATTTTTCAAATACCGCACTGTGCATGTTATGCTCTGTTCTAGAGCCTGTAATGAGTGATCTCTAAACAGGAGGTCGTCCAGATACCCAAGCACCAGGATCCCTTGGGCACTTAAAAGACCCAGTACTGGTGTTAGGACCTTTGTGAACACCTAGGGAGCTGTAGCAAGGCCGAAGGGTAGAGCCACAACCAGAAAATGATGTTCCTCTACTGCAAATCGCAGGAACCTCTGATGAGGCTGAAAGATGGGTACGTGTAAATACGCAGGCTAAAAAGTCTTCCATCTGGAGCGGACAGACTCCATCCAAAGGGACTGGATTAGTAGATACTGGTTCAGGGATCTTAGGTCCAAAAATGGGCCTTGTGAACCCGTTCGGTTTCTGAACCATAAAACAGGTTTGGATATAGGAACCTGTACAATCACTCCTTGATGCACTAAATTATGTAGTGCCTGAAGCAATAAGTCTCTTTTTGGAGGATCCAAGGGAACGCTGGATCTTAAGAAACCTCTGAGGGGGAACCCCCCGCAACTCCTGCTTGTAACCGCGGGATATAATTGAAGTGACCCACTCGTCCTAAATTCTCATTCTTCAAATGTCCGCGAAGTGCAGCAGCCTCCCCCCCCCGATGGAGTGGGGGCATCCCCTCAAAAAGAGGGCTTGGTGCTGGGTTTAGAAAAATTTTGGACCCAGGGCTTTTTCTGGCCCTGTCCTTGTGGCTTGCCCCTGGCCCTAGCGCCATGTTGGTGGCAGAACTGCCTTGGCATTGAGACATTTGAGGAAGCAGTCCCTGAAGTTTTAAACGAGGGACGCCTGGTGCTTTTCTTCACAGAAAGTAGAGAACTCTTCCCTCCGGAAATCTTTAGGACATAATTTGTCCAAATGATCACCAAATAAACGTTCCCCCTGAAAAGGGAAACCTGCCAATAACTTTTCACAAGGAAGCTCGGCTGACCAGTTTCTTAAGCCAAAAAAGTCTGCGCATATGTACAGACAAGAGAGTCAAACAAGAAACCTGCTGTATTGAATCCTTTTAAAGCATCAACAGCAAAACACAGTGTCGAGGAATATCAGTCTTTTTCACGCAGATCATCCTCCTGGTTAGGCCTATCAGGCCATTTGACCTGATCCTTTACGGACTGGCAGTCCAGACCAATTGCTGCAACAGCTGGCTGAATAGCTGAACTGGCCAAAGAACAGGAAGCCTTTAATAATGACTTCAATTGAATGACTTCAATTGAATGACTTCAATTGAATGACTTCAATTGAATGACTTCAATTGAATGACTTCAATTTAATGACTTCAATTTCTTGTCAACAGGGTCTTTTGTGCATTATCTACCGGACAAGTTAAATTCTTGTTTAAGGAAGAAGAAACTGCTGCATCTACGGCTGGCATGCTCCATTTTTTTTAATCAAACTTTTCATCCATGGGATATAAAAGGGAAAACCTCTGTTCCAGCAGGGGGTGTAGGGGGAAAACCTGTGCGGCCTGAAGAGACTTAAGGGATCCCAAGAGGACCAGGGGGCTCATTCACCTCTGCAAGAGGCAACTTAAAGGCAGAACGAACCATTTCGGTCAGAGTCAGGATAAAAAGCCTCTGCGACTGAGAGGCAGACATCAACTGGATATCTTTTTGTCCAGATTGCTTGGAAGCAGACTCATCTGCCAGGCCCTCCACAGAATCCTGAGCATTTAGCCCTTTCCTATTCTCAACCCATTCCTGCTCCAAACTAGGAGGCTCTAGGTAGAGGGATCTGTCACGCTTCTTGCTACCGTGCAGGATGGAGGCAATCCTGTGCTCTAACCCGGCTAGGACCAAGGACAGTCCATCCTTGGGGATAGAGGGTGAAGCAGCAGCATTGACTATAGGCACAATACCAGATAGGCACAGCGGCTCAGATTGCTCCAAAGCCTCTGGTCCTTTAGGGGATACAACACTAGGGATAGGACTAGGTTCATCAGGAACTTCTGACGACATAGGTGTGACCTTCCCTGTAGTGTTAGTCCCACTCCTTTTTTTTTAAAGACATTTACTAGCCACAAAAAGAGAATACTTGGGTGTAGTATTAAAACACCTCAGAAGGGAGACCCTTTAATAGGGCTCAATAAGCCCCTATGCAACAATCCTGCTAGGGACCTTAGCCTGCCAAGCACCACTTGGTGACTCACGTGACCCAGGTAAGGGGAAATGAACCGCTGCAAGTGCCTGTTCAGAGTCTGCTCTGTGCCCCACAGCTGCCTTCTGGAAGCACCGCATCCTTAGCATATACAGCTTAAATAAGCTGGCTGTGCGCCGGAACGTTCTGTGCATGCGTGCGCATGTACGTGCGTGGTCGTGGCTGTATTCACGTATGACGCAAATCTTCGTACACCCAGATAAAGGATAATGCGCATGTGCGGTGAAGCCGTGTACGCCATGGCCGCCAAACAACTGCTGAGCCCAGCGGCGCTCTTGCGCCATGGTGAACCAAGGCGAAATGGCGCACCGTCGTGCGCCATCATACAAGTAAAATACAGCCAGACACAAGCAAAAATAGGTACACTTTGCAAACACCCACAGCTAGCCCAAAACTCCCTTGTATGGTCACCACACACAGGTGTCCAGCCTCTAGCTAGCTTAACTGATTACAATCACTGGGACACCCCACAATAATAAGTAAAGGGGTTTGACTTACCCGTCCAGGCGCAGGGCAGCATAGAAACTAAGAGCCCAAACTTCACCCATCACGGCGGGTTCCTGTCACTTGAGGACCTTCAAGGACTGGAAACCTTTTTCATGTTTAGGGTTCACTCCCTTGGACCTGTACAGCATCCTGCAGGAATGCCTTAGCACTGTAGTGTCCAGGATTCCACTTTGCAGGGTCCAGCACCCGGAGGCCGCATTACAGGCAAAACCTCCCAGGATCTTGAGTCTTCTTTGCGAGGCTCAGATACCATTTATCTAAGCATATAAAGCCTGTGTCAAATGGATCCGATCGGTCAATCCCTTGATTAATTTAAGAACCGTTTGTGGGACTAGAGATCTGGAGCTCAGATCCACCTTGCAGAAACGTAAAAAACTGAAGTGCTTCCTGTGTGGGAGGGGTTATATAGGAGATCACTTCCTGTCTAAAGACCTTTGGTTTACCAGTGTCCATTCACCTGGAGTATAACCCAGCAGGTAATGAACATTAGCCCAACTCTGTGTCCCATGATGTATGAAAAATAAATCTTCTGCAACTTCCGCCAATACTGCCTCAATATCCTTTTCATTCCTTTTTGTGTTTGTGCCCTTCAGGATTGGCATATCGGGATCCGATCATTGTGGAGAGGTGGGAAAAGAAGCGTGGGGCTTTTGATCCCTGAACAAAAATGGCTGTATTTAGGCCATAATCTGTCCAAGGAAATGTGACAGATGCAGAGAATTTTGCTTTAATCAAAAAGGCCGCTTGTTGTGTGCCTGAAATAGAGCAAGAATCAGATGCTGAGACCAGTGTTAGAACCGGTTCTTGCTCTGGTGCAAGAGATGCATCCTCACTCTGGGGTGGAGTATTGTGTGGGCCTTCGACTAAGCGAACGGGTGCCTGAGATGTTCCTTTGGCTCTCTTTCACCTGGTTTCCACCATAGCTACAAGTGAGGGTATTCCCCTGTCAGGTACTCACAAAAAGAGTTACGGAGTATAAGCATAGGCATTTTTTTCAACTGCTCCTGAACTCTCCTCTATTTTATCTTATCAGTACATGTACACAGGGTCGTTTACATTAGTTTCTAGGCAGTTGAGTTTAGAGGCTTTTTTTGGAAAGCAAAAAAAATGGGTTCAGAAGCTGAGTTTAGAGCACCAAATGCTTCTAAACGCCGCTAAACTCGGTAACTCGCGTTTAGCCGCATTTCGTTTACAGGAGTTTTTAATTTTTGACCATTAAAAAAAAAAAAATATATATATTTTTTAAAACTCTTCTAAAACGCAAACGCGGCATGTAAACGCGGAAAAACTGACATTTTAAACGTGGGTTACTATATGTCAAGTTAAATCATTCAGGAGAGGTTGTAAAAATGTCCCATGTACATGAAGCCTAAGGAGTAAGCAGCAAGCAGTGTAGACCATCCTGTAACTAATTCTCATGGTGAAAGGGCAGGAGGAAGTAAATGAATTCCTTATAAGGGCTCTAGGCAGAAGTGCTGCTAAAAATGTGTGACCAATGGTGTTATGTAGCACTTGGTCATCCACCTGAGTTTACACTGCGAGATGAATACAATCCAAACATAACCCGTTTTTGCAGTAATGGTCAGAGATAGAGGGTGACCCGGTCTTCCCTGTTCAGGACACTGAACTGTAAATGAAGTGCAGTAGCTCACAGTGGGCATATCCCCCCAAAGGGTTTTTAGGGGCAGGGTTTCATATCTACGGACCACAACCCTGGACCTGTACAGCACCCTGCGGCTTGCTCAACATGTTGCACGTTCCTGAACATAAAAATAATAAAATAGTTAAAGTGGTTGAAAAAATCTGAGCAAAGTATAAGTGCAAAAATCTAAGAAAAAGAGAAATTTGAGCAAAGTATATCCCTCTATAATGTGTACTCGTCTCAATTAGGATTACCAAGTGTCATTTCTGTCTTCTGCTCCGTTCCTTTGCTATCAACATGAATTACTTCTGATAAGTTTTCTTGACACCAAGAAAAAAAAAGGTGATGGGGGAGCTCCTTTCCCTCCAAACAGCTCTCCTCACTGAGCTCTGCAGAGTGTGACTTCAGCTCTCCACCCCCTAGTTTCTCATAGTTCAATGTTTATACCTTCTGCACTTTGAATGGATGTATAGATAAGACAGCGGATAAACAAGTACAACTTATGCAGGCAGATTTGTTTCATATCTGTGTATCACCTGAGTCCAGTGCGTATACACTATATTACCAAACATATTGGGGTGTCTGCCTTTACACGCACATGAACTTTAATGTCATCCCAGTCTTGGTCCGTAGGGTTCAATATTGAGTTGGCCCACCCTTTGCAGCTATAACAGCTTCAACTCTTCTAGGAAGGTTGTCCACAAGGTTTAGGAGTGTGTCTATGGAAATGTTTGACCATTCTTCCAGAAGCACATTGGTGAGATCAGGGACTGATGTGGACGAGAAGTCCTGGCTCGCAGTCTCCTTTCTAATTCATCCCAAAGTGTTCTATCGGGTTGAGGTCAGGACTCTGTGCAGGCCAGTCAAGTTTCTCCACCCCAAACTCGCTCATCTATGTCTTTATGGACCTTGCTTTGTGCAATGGTCCAAATCATTTGGCGGAGGGAGGATTATATTGTGGGGTTGTTTTTCAGAGGTTGGGCTTAGTCCCTTAGTTCCAGCTCACAACTTTGTGGGAACAGTTTGGGGAATGCCCCTTCCTGCTCCAACATGACTGCGCACCAGTACAAACAAAGTCCTTAAGACATGGCTGTACGAGTTTGGGGTGGAGGAACCTGAATGGCCTGCAGAGTCCTGACCTCAACTTGATAAAACACCCTTGGGGTGACTTACAACGGAGACTGCGAGCCAGGCCTTCTCATCCACATAAGTGTAAATTAGATTTAAATAAGTGCATGTGATCAGTGCAAAGACCACACGTGACAAATTAAATCGTGGCGCTATTGATCAATAAATCTATAACACCTCCAAGGTGAAAGATTAAACCTAACACACACCTTATGATCGGTGCCTATCTGTATATAGTGCAAAAAAATATATAACACAAAAAAAATATATAGATGTGTGCAATAGTACTATGATGAAAACATACTATTGATAGATCCACACCAAAAAATGTCTAAACAATGTATCAAAACACCACAAAAATAAACCACAAAATTGAAAATAAATGTGACTTGGTGTCAATATCACTCAGATGCTGTTGTAACGTGATAACTTATATATATAAGCCCATCAGATGGCAATCCGTGAGCATCCCCGCACACTTCTATAAAAGTGACTGTGTAAATAAAGTCCCTTAAATAACTCCTTCAGCATCCTGGTTGAAAAGCAGCACAGCTTGACACATCCAGTATCTCCCAGATTTAACCCTTGCCAATAGAAGCAGACATCTATGCCTTTTAGCCTCATACGCAAGTGGAGGCATGAGGAGCTGGTGAGTGGCTGTCCATAGGGAGAGTGGTCACTGAACACAGAGGTGTGGTGGAAGATTGCACTAGAAGAAACTACACTCCTATAATTAAGGAATTTGCGGATGCACCAGCTTTATTGCTTTTAGCACTGATGTGGACACTTGTTGGCACACTTGTGTGATATTTAAGGGACTTTATTTACACAGTCACTATAGAAGTGTGCGGGGATGCTCACGGATTGCCATCTGATGGGCTTATATATATAAGTTATCACGTTACAACAGCATCTGAGTGATATTGACACCAAGTCACATTTATTTTCAATTTTGTGGTTTATTTTTGTGGTGTTTTGATACATTGTTTAGACATTTTTTGGTGTGGATCTATCAATAGTATGTTTTCATCATAGTACTATTGCACACATCTATATATTTTTTTTGTGTTATATATTTTTTTGCACTATATACAGATAGGCACCGATCATAAGGTGTGTGTTAGGTTTAATCTTTCACCTTGGAGGTGTTATAGATTTATTGATCAATAGCGCCACGATTTAATTTGTCACGTGTGGTCTTTGCACTGATCACATGCACTTATTTAAATCTAATTTACACTGTTTGTTTACAATAAGTGGCAGCTGTAGGTAGGAACTTTTAACTAGGTGAATAAGATCATCATTGTTAACCATCCTTAGCGCAGTGGGGGTTGACCTAGTATAGGAGGGATTGTTTTACCTAGGATAACCGCATATTCATTCATCCACATAAGTGCCTGACCTCACAAATGCGCTTCTGAAAGAATGGTCAAACAGTCCCATAGACACACGCCTGAATACTGCACAATTAAGATATGTGGCTACCCCTAGCAACCAGCCAAATCATCTTTGACATATCACTTCCCCAAAATAAAATATGGTTGCTAAGGAATACAGCATTTGCAAATTATTACTATCCTGGGCCCTGTGTTGATACATGGGGGCTGACACCTAACCTGGACAGAACACTAGGAGGGCTCAATTGTATGTCCTTCAAATGTATTTTTTCTCTCCTAGAAAAGGGAACTCTGAGGACAGCAAATAAGAAATAATAATGTACAAAGTGCAAACACACTTATTTTTATAATCTAGTATAATAAAAAAAGAGCAGGTGGATATAACCTTAGCATTAGCAAATGAAAGAAAAACATTACAGTAGACATACACTGTACACATATCCTGGATGAAATAATGATATTCTGGCAGCTCTAAATTACAATATATACAATTTTCTGTTACAATAAAGTAATGACTGCAATAAAAGAACTACAGGAAGAACAATTCAGAGGTAAGTTTTCTGTTCAAAATGACCATCCCCATGACCTACTGATCCACACCATCAAAGTCCCTCTGAGCCCATTCACCTCTTCACATTACAATAATGGGCAGAACAAAAACGTACTTTTCAACTTGTTTTTACAAAAAACTTTAGTTTTTTGTATTTAGAGTGGTGAAAGGTGGAAACTACTGTAGTTTTTTTATTGCTCATACATACAAATCCAATGAGTGTGTCAAATAAACATCCAAGAGTCCAAGGTTTTTAATGATAACATTGATTCATAGCAGAAAAAAAACAACACGTGTTGGCTTTTTTTCCAGGTATAGATCAAGTTTATAATTAAAAACTTTGGACTCTTGGAAGTTTATTTGGCACTCTCATTGGATTGTATGTATGTGGATTTAAAACTTTGGGTGCTTTCACTGTTCTTGGGGGGGGGGTTTCTCATATTACCCATAGTAATAAAGTGCAAAACAGTGTTGCGCTATGAAATTGCAAAATTCATAAATGTAATAAATATGTGCAAATTCATGAATCCCAAATAAATAAAAAAAACACACAATTAATGATATAAAAAAGCACCAAATGCGAATCCAAAAAAGGATGAATAAAGTCCCTTTAATAGATATTGTTAGGTGTTAATGTAACCTAATTTACATTTTTTGTATATTGGGACTTGTTTTATATTATTTTTTTCATTTTGTAATCCAATAAGGGTCCGGTCCCTCTGGTAAGGAAATTTAAACTAGCCAGAATATCACTCTTTTGTTAATGGTGATTTTCCGATGTATGCAAATTTCCTCTTTGATATGAGGCCTTATACCAAGGCTTGGTTTACTTGCTCTATGTATTCAGAATAAGGCTTGGCCAAATCAATACCTTTATTACAATGGGATCCAAAATGGGGCCTGGTTTGAGCTATCTATATATAGAGCGATGGCCCGGCATGGCCCCTATGCGCCAGAAGACGTCATATATGACAAAACGTGTAGAGAGGAGCCATTTACAGACATCATTGTGTAACTGGAAGTTAGTTTATTGGTTTTCTGGTTGGACTGTATTTTTTTCAACGTGCAATATTCTATCAAATAAAAGTTACTTGATAATTGAACACTATATGGGGCATCTGCCTTTATCTGTTCTCTGAGTGTATGTGGTTGGTAACTGGAGGAGGTGATCCAGGTTAAATCAGGTGCCTGCTGATTCTGTGGAGGAGTGGAAAGACACAATAGATGCTAATACCATCTAATATGCCATTATGCAATTTTTCCAGTATTGGTGATGGCTGTCACAACTTTCAAGAACCTTTAGGTGTTTAGTGTTATGTTTACACTTTGTGGACTTTTACAACATCTACTGTGGGGACTTCATTTATTCACCCATTCTTGCTTTCGCATTTGGTGCATTTTTATTTATTTGGGATTTCAATTTATGAATTAGAGGTTTTGCACAAATTTTTTTACATTTATGAATTTTGCGATTAGTTATTTATTGCGGTCTGTGTCCCCGTTAGAGAGACTTCACTTCATCGTATTGCCCTGATCACCAATGTGAGTCAACAGGACGAGAAGTAAATCTCCCTAATGAGACAGAATGAAACCTACCCTATTCTATCCAAAAGGAAAACGCTTTGGCTTTAAATATACTTTAATTCTGATTGGCACCCAGAAAACTATTACAGTAGCATGGAATGTACCCACAGTGCAGTTGTGTACATGCATTCGTGTTGGTGCACTGTGTTAATTCAGCACACCCTAATGCACTATATGTAGGCATTTTGTTTACAAAGCCAGGATCAGGGGTGACCAAATTCATGATAATGGGCCTTTCTTTGTTCTGTGTCAACAACCAATTCTATCCCTCCTTGAATTATCTACTCTCTGTACTAATCAAATGGCATCTGGAATATGATTGGTTGCTACAGTCATGAAAGATAGTTTTCTTTCAGACATTCGGCATTGGAGGCCCATCTCGTTCAATCATTTCATTAGGAACCACTAAAAAGTATACAAAATGGAATAAATTCTGTCTTGACAGGCTGTGTTCTGATGTCTAAATAAATGGATGTCTATGGATGGTGGGTACATTCAAAGGAAATCTATACAAGAGAAACAGAGGCTGCCATTGTCGACCTCTCCTGATCAAAATGCTAGCTACCTGACTGCTATTCTGACCCTCAGATAAGGACTTCATTTTCACTCATGGTAATCCACATACCTTTTCCAGGTCATTGAGATAAGGTACTACAGCCAGTAAGAACAACAGTCAGGCAGTCAGCATTTTTAGAAGGTCAGCAATTGCCAGCATGTGTTTCTCACATGACAAGTGTAATTTAAATATGCCAAAAAAAACTTCACATACCATGTGGGGTTTATACAAAACCAAAGTACAAAAACAAACATGGCTACAAAACAGCAACATAAAGCAATTTCCTTGGCATTATACTGCAGTGCAAACAGCAGAGCTGGCAGATCGCAGGAGCCAGATATCTACAGAAATAAGCTAATGCAAACAGTTCAGCTTTCAAGAATGTGGATCCCATGCACCCATTGGGCATCATTTATCAATGCTCTACCAGGGAAGAATTGACTCAGAGCTTCTGCGTTGCCCATTGCAACTAGATTCTTCCTTTCAATACACTGGGAGAGGGGAAGGGAGAATCTGATTAGTTGCAAAGGACAACCTAGATAGCCTTCTGCTCAGATGTTAAGAGGCCCAGTGCGTGCAATATTGTTTCATAATAGCATTTTGCAGCTTCTGGTAGAAATGAAGGCAGCTGTTGGCCAATGGCACTAGTGTGGCGGTTATTGCAGAGCTGTAAGCTGAGGACAGCCCTGATCTAGGCTGTAGGCCTTGGTCTTTATGATGATGATGATGATGATGAAGATAGGAACTTGCTGGCTACTTTGTAGTGATCAAGTGACCCTGAGCTGTGTCTCTGTAGGAGTCCTAATGCTTGGGCTTGTAACTCAGAGGTCAGTTTTGAAGAAGGAAAATGAAGTAGCACCAGACAGCTCTCCAGTACATCGGGAAATGGCAAGACCTGTGAGGGAAAAGATGGCAACTATAACACACAATCAATAATGAACCTGAAAATAAAACCAGTTTGTAATGAGGCTTATAGTTCATGCCATGAACAAAAATGTAATAGAATACAGTTTACCAATCTTTAAAATGATTTTAATTTAAAACACAAATTAGACTTGACAAAAATGTTATACTCAACCTGTTCTGTTCAACAGAATTGCACAAAGTGGCTCTGATCGTCCATTTCTGGGGTCCCCTGCCGGAGCTCTTGGCTCGGCCTCCTCTTGGTCTGCCACCTTTAAAAAAACACTTCCTATGGTTGCACACCTGCAGGCTTGATCCCGAGTCACATTGCCTGCGTACATAGACACAGACAGTGCGACTCAGCACCGCCCCCCATCCCTCATCATTTGACTGGCAGCTGCTGAAGCCAATGAACCCGCTGCCTCAGCAAAGTGAGAGTGGAGAGAGCTGCTGCAGACAGGCACAGCGCTGGATTGAGTGACGACTCAGGTAAATTTAAGGAGGGGGTGAGGGGGGGCAATACAGGTAGTGTGACATTTTTTACCTTCATGCAAAGAATGCATGAAGGTAAAAAAATGTTTAGGCTTTAGAACCACTTTAAAGTGGAACTGCAATGTATTTGAGTGCCACGATCCAAACATGTTATTTAATTCATTTTTAATATTCAAAGCAAACACCCATCCATCCATGTCTCCATGTATGTATGTATGTATATATACATATACATACTGTGGATATAAAAAGTCTACACAGCCATTAAAATGTCAGGTTTCTGTGATGTAAAAAAAATAAGACAAAGAAAAAACATTTCAGAACTTTTTCCACCTTTAAAGGTATTATAAAGGCAGAAGGTTTTTTTATCTTAATGCAACCTTCTGTATGTAGCATTCCCCTACCTGAGCTCTTTCTCTCTCCAGGGATGTCCACGATCCCCTCGAGGGGAGTGATAAATCAAAAAATAAAATAATGTGGTTGCATAAGTATGTACACCCTCTTAAAACTGGCAATGTAGCTATGTTCAAAATTAAGCAATCACATTCAAACTCATGTTAAATAGGAGTCAGTACACACCTGCCATCATTTGACCCCAAATAAAAGTTCAGCTGTTCTAGTAGGTCTTTCTTGACATTTTTTTAGTCGCATCCCACAGCAAAAGCCATGGTCTGCAGAGAGCTTTCAAAGCATCAAAGGGATCTCATTGTTAAAAGGTATCAGTCAGGAGAAGGGTACAAAAGAATTTCCAAAGCATTTGATATACCATGGAACACAGTGAAGACAGTCATCAAGTGGAGAAAATATGGCACAACAGTGACATTACCAAGAACTGGATGTCCCTCCAAAATTGATGAATAGATGAGAAGAAAACTGCTCAGGGATGCTGCCAAGAGGCCTGCAGCAACATCTGGCAAGTACTGGCTGTGTGGTACATGTGACAACAATCTCCTGTATTCTTCATATGTCTGGGCTATCAGGTAGAGTGGCAAGACGGAAGCCTTTTCTTACAAAAGAAAAACATCCAAGTCTGGCTAAATTTTGCAAAAACACATCTGAAGTCTCCCAAAAGCATGTGGGAAAATGTGTTATAGTCTGATGAAACCAAGCCATAATGCCAAAAGATATGTTTGGTGCAAAAACAACACTGCACATCACCAAAAGAAAACCATACCCACAGTGAAGCATGGCAGTGGCAGCATCATACTTCGGGGCTGTTTTTCTTCAGCTGGAACAAGGGCCTTCGTCAGGGTAGAGGGAATTATGATCAGTTCCAAATACCAGTCAATATTGGCAAAAAACCTTCAGGCTTCTGCTAGAAAGCTGAACAAGAAGAGGGACTTCATCTTTCAGCATGACAATGACCCAAATCAAGAAAGGAATAACTTCACCAGAAGATTAAAACCTGAATCCCAATGAAAATATGTGGGGTGATCTGAAGAGGGCTGTGCATAGGAGATGCCCTCACAATCTGACAGATTTGGAGTGTTTTTGCAAAGAAGAGTGGGCAAATATTGCCAAGTCAAGTTGTGCTGATAGATTCCTACCCAAAAAGACTGAGTGCTGTAATAAAATCAAAAGGTGCTTCAACAAAGTATTAGTTTAGGAGTGTGCACACCTATGCAACCATATTATTTTAGCCTTTTATTTTTACTTCCCTCCACCTAAAAGATTAAAGATTTCAGTTTGTTGTTCAACTGAGTTGTACAGTTTATAGGTCACATGGAAAAAGTTCTGGAATTATTTATCTGTGTATCATTTGTGTACATCACAGAGGTACTAGGGGTGTTTATATATGTATATATATATATATATATATATATGTATATGTATATATATATATATATATATATATATATATATATATATATATATATATATATATATATATATATATATATATATATATATATATATATATATATATATATATAATTTATCCAGGTTTTAAAGCAGCATATGCTCCTCCCAAGATGACTTCTTTTTCAGAGAAAGTCTTGTACTGCAAACTGCATCTATGACAACAGTATGGCTTCATAGTAGAAGTGTACGGGGGCTTAACTGGACTGCCTGCAGTCTAAACCTATCACCAACTGAAAATATTTGGCATGTCTTGAACTGAAAAATAAGACAAAGAATACTCAGGAGCAGTTAAGCAGTTAAGCCCCATAAACACTATTAGATTTTCTGCAGATTTTTGTCTTCAAAGTTACCAAAACCATATAATAGGAGGTCAAACCTTAAGAGTTTCAATTTGTATGCAATCAGGCAGGCCCTTGCACTACATGGTTTTGGTAAATCTGAAGACAAAAATCTGCAGAAAATCTAATAGTGTGTACGAGGCCTTAGGCTGGTTTCACACGGACATTCCGTTTTTTTGTTCAGTTCAGTTACTATTTTTTTTTTGTAAAAACGGATATGGATGTAAATTTTTACATCCATTTTCATATCCGCTGAGATCCGTTTTTACAAAAAAAAAAGTGACTGAACACTATATATACCTGGTTGCTGAGGAGGGGGCCGCAAAGCTGGCCACCGCGTCCCTAACAGCTGAATGTAAAAGTAAAAAAAAATTGCAGACAAAAAAAACACAGCGTGGGGTCCCCCCCCACCCAGGTAAATATCAGGCCCTTTTGGGCCTGGTATGGATTCAGAGGGGAACCTTCCCGGCCACCCTCCTTAGCAAATCAGCTATATACAGTGTGTTCAATGAGGGGAAAAAAAATCCATCAACGGATGAAAAAGGGACATACGGAACGCTGTGTGAAAGCGGCCTTAGAAGATTGGAACAACATTCCTCTTCCAATACTCCAGCAACTAATCTCTTCAATTGCCAGTAGTTTACAGAGTATTGTGGCAGCAGAACTATACTCACCTCGGATCCAGCAATGCCGCATCCCGGAGTTCCCTGCCAACCGCTGACATCTTCGGGCGGCTGGCTTCTGTGTCTCGATCGTCGCCTGCTTTTATTAGCCGAGCGGGGGTGACATCAATCACCGGCATGCGGGGGAGCAGTCAGCTTTGGCATTTTGGAATATCTTCAGTGAGAACAGGGGTAAATAACTTTCCTGCCCGTACGCCCATTTTTTTTTTTTTAGGTAAAGTTCTACTTTAAAAGAAGGAATGCTACACTGTGGCAAATATGGCCTTGTCCCAACTTTGAGTGTTGCTGTCATCAACTTCAAAATTAAGTTATTTTTTTTCTTAAGATGGTTTTCTCAGTTTAAAGCGGAGTTCCACACAAAAATGGAACTTCCGCTTTTCGGAACCCCCCCCCCCTCCGGTGTCACATTTGGCACCTTTCAGGGGGGAGGGGGGTGCAGATACCTGTCTAAGACAGGTATTTGCACCCACTTCCGGCATGGACTCCCATGGTAGTCCAAGCCTCTTCCTGTCCCCACCGCGCTGTCTCCTGGGAACGCACAGCTCCCAGGAGAGAGCGGGGACCACTTGGGACTCGCAGCGCGACTTGCGCATGCGCAGTAGGGAACCGGGAAGTGAAGCCGCAATGCTTCACTTCCTGATCCCTTCACCTAGGATGGCGGCGGCAGCTGCCGAGAACCGAGCGGGTTCTCTGCGTCGCCTACCGACATCGCTGGACCCTGGGACAGGTAAGTGGCCATGTATTAAAAGTCAGCAGCTGCAGTATTTGTAGCTGCTGGCTTTTAATATTCTTTTTTTTGGCGGTGTGGGTGGACCCCCGCTTTAACCCCTTTGCGCCTAAGGGTAAAACAAATCTAAATGCCCAATTTTGACATGTGTTAGTAAAACCGTACATATCTTCACAACTACTTTGTGCATCCAGGTGGATTATACCTCGTTTTTTTTTTTTAGGACAAATTGGCCTTTCATTTGGTGGTAAATGGTAATGGATATCTCCTGATTTTTTTTTTTTTTTATTATCAAAAGAAAAACTGGCCCAAAATAGTACATTTTTTTCTTTTTAATTGAACTGTATATTTCTTGCTACTACCATAACCTACCACCAAAAAACAAACCAAAATAAATTCGCTTGCTCCCAACAATCGCAGCAATATCTCATATGTGTATGTTGTTGCATGTACCCATAGTACAGCCCAGAAACAATAGTGCGCATTTTGCTTTATTTTTTAATCCTACCTAAAATACACTGGACACTAATTAAAATAAATAAATCTTGTCCAAAAAATACACACCCTGGCCCAAACACTAACCCTGGCACTGGCACTGACCTAGATCAAACCTTGATCTAGGTATTTTTTTATTATAATTTTTTTTTCTTCACACTTTTTTTTTCTTTTCTCTCTGCAATTACAGAGAATGATACAATGTATCTAGCGCGTCCATTCACAAAGACAGAAGACACGGGGGCGGACTTCACAGTGACCGATCACGGCGCGCTCCCAGCACAAAGGGAGATACACAAATATGCAGCCCCTTGGAAAAACGCGTGAAGGGGTTAAACATTTTATATGTTTTCTATTGTGAATAAAATGTTTTTTTTTTGAGATTTACAAATCACTGCTTTCTGTTTTTATGTAAATTTTACACAGCGTCCCAACTTTTTTGGAATTGGGGTTGTAAACTAGTTAGGCGAAGATTGTTTTTTCAGTAGGGGGCATGAGGTCCATCACCTTAGGACAATAGCAACAAACAACTCACGGTGTGGGGTATGTTACTGGGATGGCATCCAGGGGGCGTGCCTTTAAAAGCTTTGGCAGCGTCCAATCACCTGAAGGTACAAGCTTATAACCCAGAGTCTACAAATACTCAGCCTGTGTCCTGTACTGTATGATTAAGATAATAAACTAATGAAGCCACTTCATCTAAGGACTGGTAAGTAGTAATATATATACACAGTATTACATTTTTGTTCTTGGATTGAGATACACTGTAATTTTGTAACAGAGTCCCATTAAACTGTTCATTCATTAGTTTGAACTTTAAACATGCATATCTCCTTTTTTTTGTGCTACCGTTACATTTGTGTTGCAGCACAGATCTCACCTTTAAATACTCTGGATATTCCGCTAACTTATGGTTTGCAGAGGAAAGTTTCTTCATCAGTTCAGCCAGGGAGACAGGACTTGGGGCAGAGCTGGAGAAACAGACAGTGATCAGTGAAAGCAATGACTATCAATCACTTGACTCAGAACAATCAACCCTTAAGGTTACAAAAAGGATCAAAAGGAGATACTCTAGATATACAGTCATGGCCAAAAATATTGGCACCCCTGCATTTCTGTCAGATAATGTACCACTTCACTCACAAAAGTGCTGCAATTATAAATGTTTAGGCTCGGTTCACATCTTGGCGTTCCAAATCGCATACGGAATTTGAAATCGCGGGACGCCCGTGTGATCCCAGTCATTTCCAATGGCACCCCAAACGCGGAACAATTTTGCCGCGATTCGCCAGGTGTCAATCACAGTAAAATTGCACAAACAGAATCGCGGGATGCCTGTCGCCCAAAATAAGTTCTTGTACACAAGTGTCCCGTGATTTGCCGCCATTTTGAATCGTGGGCAGAATCGCGGTGGTTTCGGAATGCCAAGATGTGAACGGGAAGTCTTAGGCATTCGCATGTTTATTTTTTTTGTTTATATTGGTATGACACAAAAAAAGTGGAGAAACAAAAAGCCAAATCTGACACATTCCACACAAAACTCCAAAAAATGGACCGGACAAAAAAGGTCACCTTCTCAAAATTCTAAGAAATATTTATATACCGTATTTATCGGCGTATAACACGCACCCAAGTTAAGGAGGGAATTTTAAGGAAAAAAACTTTTAGCAGTAAAGTTTAAGGAAGAAAAACTTACATTAAAATGCCCATCAATGCAGCTTTATCGGTGTCCATCTGCAGCCTTGTCAGTGTCAGTGCAGCCTTGCCCCAGTGTCCATTGCAGCCTTGTCAGTGCAGCTTTGCACCAGTGCAGCCTTGTCAGTGCAGCCATGTCAGTGCAGCCATGTCAGTGCAGCCATGTCAGTGCAGCCATGTCAGTGCAGCCATGTCAGTGCAGCTTTTCCCCAGTGCAGCCTTGTCAGTGCAGCCATGTCAGTGCAGCCATGTCAGTGCAGCCATGTCAGTGCAGCCATGTCAGTGCAGCCATGTCAGTGCAGCTTTTCTCCAGTGCAGCCTTGCCCCAGTGCAGCCTTGTCAGTGCAGCAATGTCAGTGCAGCTTTTCTCCAGTGCAGCCTTGTCAGTGCAGCCATGTCAGTGCAGCTTTGCCCCCGTGCAGCCTTGCCCCCCCCGTGCAGCTTTGCCCCCCCCCGTGCAGCTTTGCCCCCCCCCGTGCAGCTTTGCCCCCCCCCCGTGCAGCTTTGCCCCCCCCCCGTGCAGCTTTGCCCCCCCCGTGCAGCTTTGCCCCCCCCGTGCAGCTTTGTGGGTGGGATCGCCGCGATCCCTGCCGTCATACACAGCCCTGTGTAAATTTAAATATGGCGCCGAGACTGCAGTGACTCGGCGGAGCGCTGATACACATAGCCGAGAGTCCTCGGGTTTCCTCGGCGCCTCTTACAGTCCCGCCCAGTTCCGCCCTATGGGCGGGACTGTAAGCGGCGCCGAGAAAACCCGAGGACTCTCGGCTATGTGTAGCTCCGCTCCGCCGAGACCCTGCAGTCTCGGCGCCGTATTTGAATTTCCACACGCCTGTGTATGTCGGCGGCGATCGCGGCAATTGCCGCGATCGCTCCGATCACACACAATTGGGGGGGATCGGCTTATAACACGCACCCACGATTTTCCCCTGATTTTCAGGGGAAAAAAGTGCGTGTTATATGCCGATAAATACGGTATTTATTGGCACATAACACTCACTTTTTCACCATGAATATCGGGTGCAAATAGCGTGTGCGTGTTATACGCCAATACTTCAATCTTAGCTGCCTCGGAGGCAACAGGGAGGGGGGTGGGACGAGCGCCGTCAGATTACATACAGTGAGAATCTCCTGTTTACTTGGCAGCCTCTGTAATAGGAATTCCCATCTCCTGGGCTGCCATTGGACCACTGTTCTGTCTATCATAGGAGATGCAGATGGGCATAGATCAGGTTGCACTGATGGCAACGGTGAGGCTGCTGCCTTGAAGGCAACGGTGAGGCTGCTGCCTTGAAGGCAACGGTGAGGCTGCTGCGTTGAAGGCAACGGTGAGGCTGCTGCGTTGAAGGCAACGGTGAGGCTGCTGCGTTGAAGGCAACGGTGAGGCTGCTGCGTTGAAGGCAACGGTGAGGCTGCTGCGTTGAAGGCAACGGTGAGGCTGCTGCGTTGAAGGCAACGGTGAGGCTGCTGCGTTGAAGGCAACGGTGAGGCTGCTGCGTTGAAGGCAACGGTGAGGCTGCTGCGTTGAAGGCAACGGTGAGGCTGCTGCGTTGAAGGCAACGGTGAGGCTGCTGCGTTGAAGGCAACGGTGAGGCTGCTGCGTTGAAGGCAACGGTGAGGCTGCTGCGTTGAAGGCAACGGTGAGGCTGCTGCGTTGAAGGCAACGGTGAGGCTGCTGCGTTGAAGGCAACGGTGAGGCTGCTGCGTTGAAGGCAACGGTGAGGCTGCTGCGTTGAAGGCAACGGTGAGGCTGCTGCGTTGAAGGCAACGGTGAGGCTGCTGCGTTGAAGGCAACGGTGAGGCTGCTGCGTTGAAGGCAACGGTGAGGCTGCTGCGTTGAAGGCAACGGTGAGGCTGCTGCGTTGAAGGCAACGGTGAGGCTGCTGCGTTCAAGGCAACGGTGAGGCTGCTGCGTTCAAGGCAACGGTGAGGCTGCTGCGTTCAAGGCAACGGTGAGGCTGCTGCGTTCAAGGCAACGGTGAGGCTGCTGCATTCAAGGCAACGGTGAGGCTGCTGCGTTCAAGGCAACGGTGAGGCTGCTGCGTTCAAGGCAACGGTGAGGCTGCTGCGTTCAAGGCAACGGTGAGGCTGCTGCGTTCAAGGCAACGGTGAGGCTGCTGCGTTCAAGGCAACGGTGAGGCTGCTGCGTTCAAGGCAACGGTGAGGCTGCTGCGTTCAAGGCAACGGTGAGGCTGCTGCGTTCAAGGCAACGGTGAGGCTGCTGCGTTCAAGGCAACGGTGAGGCTGCTGCGTTCAAGGCAACGGTGAGGCTGCTGCGTTCAAGGCAACGGTGAGGCTGCTGCGTTCAAGGCAACGGTGAGGCTGCTGCGTTGAAGGCAACGGTGAGGCTGCTGCGTTGAAGGCAACGGTGAGGCTGCTGCGTTGAAGGCAACGGTGAGGCTGCTGCGTTGAAGGCAACGGTGGGGCTGCTGCGTTGAAGGCAACGGTGGGGCTGCTGCGTTGAAGGCAACGGTGGGGCTGCTGCGTTGAAGGCAACGGTGGGGCTGCTGCGTTGAAGGCAACGGTGGGGCTGCTGCGTTGAAGGCAACGGTGAGGCTGCTGCGTTGAAGGCAACGGTGAGGCTGCTGCGTTGAAGGCAACGGTGAGGCTGCTGCGTTGAAGGCAACGGTGAGGCTGCTGCGTTGATGGCAACGGTGGGGCTGCTGCGTTGAAGGCAACGGTGGGGCTGCTGCGTTGAAGGCAACGGTGGGGCTGCTGCGTTGAAGGCAACGGTGGGGCTGCTGCGTTGAAGGCAACGGTGGGGCTGCTGCGTTGAAGGCAACGGTGGGGCTGCTGCGTTGAAGGCAACGGTGGGGCTGCTGCGTTGAAGGCAACGGTGGGGCTGCTGCGTTGAAGGCAACGGTGGGGCTGCTGCGTTGAAGGCAACGGTGGGGCTGCTGCGTTGAAGGCAACGGTGGGGCTGCTGCGTTGAAGGCAACGGTGGGGCTGCTGCGTTGAAGGCAACGGTGGGGCTGCTGCATTGAAGGCAACGGTGGGGCTGCTGCATTGAAGGCAACGGTGGGGCTGCTGCATTGAAGGCAACGGTGGGGCTGCTGCATTGAAGGCAACGGTGGGGCTGCTGCATTGAAGGCAACGGTGGGGCTGCTGCATTGAAGGCAACGGTGGGGCTGCTGCATTGAAGGCAACGGTGAGGCTGCTGCATTGAAGGCAACGGTGAGGCTGCTGCATTGAAGGCAACGGTGAGGCTGCTGCATTGAAGGCAACGGTGAGGCTGCTGCATTGAAGGCAACGGTGAGGCTGCTGCATTGAAGGCAACGGTGAGGCTGCTGCATTGAAGGCAACGGTGAGGCTGCTGCATTGAAGGCAACGGTGAGGCTGCTGCATTGAAGGCAACGGTGAGGCTGCTGCATTGAAGGCAACGGTGAGGCTGCTGCATTGAAGGCAACGGTGAGGCTGCTGCATTGATGGCAATAGTGAGGCTGCATTGATGGCACTTGTGAGGCTGAAGACGGGCAATGATCAGGCTGCTTTGATGGCAATGGTGAGGCTGTAGATTGGCTTTGACCCTTATTTTGCTTCAAAGTTCCTTATTTAAAATGTAAGTTTTTTTTTCCTGAAACTTCCCTCTTAAAATGAATGTGCGTGTTATACACCAATAAATATGGTAATTGCATTCCAAGTTTGTGATGTTCCTGTAATTTGTAATTAAACTCACCTATATCAATTAACAGGTGCTGACAATCGACAACATTGTCAAACGTTTACCCCTAAGCACTGTAGCTAATCTCCCTGGACGAAAGAGAAACATTGGTCAAAGATTGCAATGAAGGATTGTTTGAATGGTGGATAAAGACCCTTGATCAACTTCCAGACAAATTCAAGCTGACCTTCAGGCACAGGGTAGAACTGTGTCAGCTCGCATTATACATCGCCATCTGACAGAAAAGGAATGCTATGGTGGGAGGACCCCCACTACTGACACAGAAACATAAAAAAGCCAGATTGGAGTCTGCCAAAACTTTCCTGAGGAAGCCAAAATCCTTTTGGGAGAATGTGCTGTGGACAGACGAAACAAGATTATAGCTTTTTGATAAAGCCCATCATGCTACTGTTCTTAGAAAAAGAAATGAGGCCTTTAAAGAAAAGAATAAAGTCCCTACAGTCAAACATGGTGGAGGTTCATGTTTTGGGGTTCTTTTGCTGCTTCAAACACTGGGTTGTCTTGACCATGTGCATGGCATTATGAAATCTGAAAACTACCAAAGAATTCTGGGGTTCAATGTAGGGTCCGGTGTCAGAAAGTTGGGTCTCCGTTAGAGGTCATGGGTCTTACGGCAGGACAATGACGCAAAGCACACGTCATAAAGCAAACAGAAATGGTTTAAGACAAAGCGCTGGAGAGTACTGAAATGGCCAGCAATGAGTCCAGATCTAAATGCCATAGAGCACTTGTGGAGAGATCTCACAAAAGCAGTTGGGTAAAGGAAATCTTCCAATGTGAGAGACCTGGAGCAGTTGGTGAAAGAAGAGTGAGCAAAAATTCTAGTAGACAGATGAAAGAAACCTAGGAAGCGATTGATTTATCATTATTATTAGTGTGCTACCAAATATTACATTGAGGGTGCCAATAAATTTTGATCTGTCCATTTTTGGAGTTATGCGTTGAATGTGTCAGATTTGGCTTTTGTGTGATTCCAATACAAACAAAAGAAAAAAACAACATGAGAATGCCTAAACATTTGTAATGGCAACAGTTTTCTGGGTGAAGTGGTGCATTATCTGACAAATGCAGGAGTGCCAATATTTTTGGCCAGGACTATATATAATTTTTTATTTATTTATTTGTTGTTGTTTGTGTCCCATTGGGAAGATTTCTTGAAACCTCCTGCCCAGTGCCACAACAGAAATAAGAAAATCTTTTCCAAGTGAGGCCAAATCCCTTCTTAGCAGTTGTCATCAGAACACTTGACCAATTTCTCCTCACTTCATGTATCAGTGGCAACAGTAAAGTTTGGATTTCTCATCGCTTTCTGTCTGGGAGACAATGGTCACCAGGGCAAACAGGGTGGTGTGAATTTCCCTAGCATGGATACAGACAGCAGTAAAAACTTGACAGGGGTTCTAACCCTTCCCAGCTTATCCAAAACAAAAAGCCAGAGATGCACTTTGAGGATAGTGGGTGTGGAGACATGCAAATCATTTGTTTGTCCCTCTCTGCCCAGCTTGGCATCTACTGTATAATTGCTAGTTTACACCACAGACATGACATTATAAAGGAACAAGTTACCAATTTTACATATAACTTTCTTTTGACAATGGCTTCTATGCAGAAGGGTTTGGAAAACAAAAAGACAGTACCACAATTATGTTTATAAATGGATAAAAATGAACAAAATACTTCAATATTACCAGGAGCTCTGTGTGCTTTGCTGGTCAGAGGTAGAAAAGAAAATTCTGCTTGCGTATAGATCATAATCAAGGTAGAATTCTTTTCTTTTTGGGTTTGTGACTGACATAAATTTACTAAAACTGAAGCGTGCAAAATCTAGTGCAGCTCTGCATAGAAACCAATCAGTTTCCAGGTTTCATGGTCGAAGCTTATTTGAATAAGCTGAAGTTAGAAGCTGATTGGCTACCATGCAAAGCTGCACCAGATTCTGAGTGCACCAGGCACTGAGTGCTTCTGTTTAAGAACTGTTCCAGTGTGATGTAGATGGGCCTCTTGCATGCCTCTTGTGAACCAGCTGCCCTTTCTGTCCAAAATGTACACCTCACTGTCGATGAAGAAAAGTCCTTTTCCCTTAAAACGGGGTACCACCCAAATTTTGAACAATATCTGTATGTGTTCTCTTGCTTGCCTAGATGCTGACATGCCGTTTAAAAAAATTTAAATCGCCGTAATTACCTTTTATTTTTCTATTCTTCTTTGCACTTCCTGGTTCTCCTCCCATGGGAGTAGGCGTGTTTCTAGCCTCTCCCAGACTCCTGGGAGCTAGTCTCAGGCTTCCCAGGATGCCACTGAGCATGTGCGGGAACGAGCGGTGAATGCTGGGAGCACAGCATTCACCACATCCAGGAAATAAATGCTTGTGGGCTTCAAATGCCCACAATGAAGATGGAAACCGCCTGCAGTGAATTAATATAAGTTATTCTTTCAGACGAAATCTGACACAGGCGGACATATTACACACAATATGTGAGTACCGTATATACTCGAGTATAAGTCGAATTTTTCAGCACATTTTTGTGCTGAAAGTGTCCCCCTCGACTTATACTCGAGTCAAGCACTTTTCTGCAGCAAAAAATTTCATTTTCCGAACCGACTTTGGGGCCCCGTATCTCAGGCCCACTTGGTGCTAGGAACCCCAAATTTGGGGTGAAAACCCAGTAGAATTGGTACCATAACATACCCAAAGCTGAAGTTCCTAGCACTAAGTGGCCCCGAGATACGGGGCCCCAAAATCGGTTCAGAAAATGTCATTCTCTGCTGCAGAAAAGTGCTTGACATTTTCTGAACCGATTTTGGGACCCCATATCTCAGGGCCACTTGGTGCTAGGAACCCCAAATTTGTTGTGCAAACCCAGTGAAACTGGTACCAAAACATATCCAAAGCTGGGGTTCCTAGCACCAAGTGGCCCTGAGATACAGGGCCCCAAAACCGGTTCGGAAAATGTCATTTTCTGCTGCAGAAAAGTGCTTGACATTTTCTGAACTGCTTTTTGGGGCCCTGTATCTCAGGACCACTTGGTGCTAGTAACTCCAGCTTTGGAAATGTTATGGTTCTAGTTCCACTGGGTTTGCACACCAAATTTGGGGTTCTTAGCACTAAGTGGCCCCAAGATACAGGGCCCCAAATTCGGTCAACTGTGTCCATCTGCAGCAATGTCATTTCGGGACCCTTTGGGTTCAGAGACCCCAAATTTTGGCTGCAGCTAGGGGGCAACTAGGAACCCTTAACTACCAAGTTGGAAGTTCAGGGGACCTATGGCTGCAAATGGGCACAGTGAGGCATGCAAATGGGCACAGTGATGCTGCAAATGGGCATTGTTGACCCTCTTTTCCACTTACAGTAGCTGTGCATTTCTCACCCTCGTCTTATACTCGGGTCAATAAGTTTTTTCCATTTTTTTTGTGGTAAATTAGGGCCTCGACTTATACTCGGAACAACTTATACTCGAGTATATACGGTATGTAATGCTGAGAAGAAAAGTTTGTGAATGAACTCAAAAAAAAAAAAAAACGATAGATAGGTGGACCCCCGCTTTAAGATGTAGGAAAACTGCTGACTCCTGATCTGTAGAATTTGAACTCTTACATTAAGCCACTAGTTTGCTGAGAAGTTGCTTTGTATTAAAAAAACATTTACAATTTCAGCCATGTAAATAGAATTATTAGGCACCTTTCACACTGACAAACCAATCAAGACCGCCTGTCATTTTTTCAGGCGGACCATCCATTGCTCTCTATGGAGCGGCGCATATCAGACATCCCCCAGAATCCGACCCGTTTAAAACAGACAGATCTGTTCCCCACCTGTCCAGTGGATCGGATCAGATGACACTCCGATGGAAACAGACAGGCGGTATGTTTCCATCTGACCGCCCCAGCGGGCTGTCTGTGTCCAATCTGCTTGACGGAGTCCACCCCGTCTGAAAGGGGCCTAAAACTTATGAAGCCTTCCTGACACGAGATTATTTAATTACAACAGGGTGGTTCCGCAATCATTACACATCCCATACTGTTCTTTGACAATAGCATATGACTTTCCATAGTAATTAGATCAAGGGGTTTATGCTACTAGTGTGGATAAAAAGCAGGGGTATTTTACTGAAATAGATTAAGCCCTGCGCATCGCATTCCTGTGCAAATACATGCGATTCTGTGTGGTGTGATTTGAATCTATTAATTTTGAATAGCTCAAATCGCACCACATCTGCATGAAAAAAAAGGTGCGGACAGCTTCATTTTTGTTCGCAGTAAAACCGGATCCCATGCGATCCGGTTCAGGCAAACACACTGCATTTTGCAACCTGCTTTTGGGGTGTCGTTAACTTTTAATTGACAACTGCAGCAGATCGCATGAACACAGTGCGATTGCTATGCAGTGCAAGAAACGCACAGGAATTGAGTTTCCCCACACCACGTCAGTATGAACCAGGGCTAAAACTGAAGAGGCTTGGAGAAGCCATGAAGAGTCTTTAAATTTAAATAACAAGTCCAGTTTTATGTGACTATGTACAGGGGTCTTCAAACTATGGCCCTCCAGTTGTTCACGAGCTACAATTCCGATCATGCCAAGTCATGTCTGCGAATGTCAGGGTTTTACAATACCCCATGGGATGTGTAGTTCCGGACAGCTGGAGGGCAGTAGTTTGAAGATCCCTGTACTAGTAGATATACCATGACCTGGGTAGATGAGAACCTTCATAGACGCTACAAGACTGTGCTTTTTGATTTTCTAAATAATAAAAAAATGCTTCTACTCACATTTGGCTCCTGCTGTCAGGGCATTCCTTTGGAGATGGGACTGAGCCTGTGTCAGGGTCTTGTTCTAACTCAAGAGAGTTATTTTGGATCTGCTGGCTCCTCTGATGTTGCTGTATCATCTCTCGCAGAGCCTTTTGAACATCTGCAATTTCTCGCTGTGCGTTCTGGAAGCCAGCATGCAGTTCTGAAAATAGCACCCCAAAATCAGACATTTTTTCAGGAATGTCTTCTACTGCTCCTGAGATGTCCTCCTCTATTTCAGCACAGGTCTCCATCTTGGTCTCCTGCGATTTGCAGCCTGGGTTCCAGCTCCACCATAACTCATACAGCTTCATATAAGCCAAGTACGCCTGGAGACTGTCAAAAGCAGCAGAACTGTGTTTATTGTCTGGATTGAGGTTACTCCTTAGCTCCTCACATCCTGAAAAAGAAAAAAAAAGAAAATGCATATTCCTGGTGTTAGAACTGGCATTGAAAAAGTCTAAAAGAGAAAGCCGCACAAAATGCTAAAATAAGTACCGCTTACGACCCAGGTTTTCCTTGTAGGGCTTTAAGGCAACTGGATAGAAGAGTCTTACGAAATCTAGTGAACTTTGACTCCTGTATATGTCCACCACTACCTGCTCTGTTGCAAACTGCCATTGTTATTTTTTTTTCCGGTGATATAAAGAGGACTTGAAGTACAATACCAGAATGTATCATGTAGTGATCAGCTGAGTTGTACTGTGTAAATTCACCTAAAATGTTTCAAAGCCTCCAACTCCAAATCCTGAGAAAACCTTGGCCCTGCCTAAGTGTCCATAGTTTTAAGCCCATCCTTCTGAAGACTGTTCTAGCACAGACGGCAAATGCTATTCCTCTTCCTTAGGAGCCGGTTCAACTTGAATCGCACTGTGCAGCCCATGTCAGAGGGTTCAAATTGCACAAAAAGTCGTGCATTCCCAATGCCTTTTGAACATGATGCAGAAAAAAAATACACAGAAGCCGGGTTTCCTGCCCCTCGTTCTGGTGTGAACCAGCCCTTAAGCTAAAATTTAGGAATTTACATGTTTTTTAAATCTGCACCAGGCACAGTACTTACAGTGCCTTGCAAAAGTATTCACCCCCCCCCCCTTGGCTTTTTACCTATTTTGTTACATTACAGCCTTTAGTTCAATGTTTTTTTAATCTAAATTATATGTGATTAATCAGAACACAATAGTCTAAGTTGGTGAAGTAAAATTAGAAAAATATACACATAAAACTATTTTTCAGAAATAAAAAAATGATAATTGGCATGTGCGTATGTATTCACTCCCTTTGTTATGAAGCCCATAAAAAGCTCTGGTGCAACCAATTAACAAAACAATATTAATCTCCTGCGCTTGGGTGCTTAGTCCATGAATAGGAGGTGCGACCAACCCTTTAAATTAAACAGTGCCTCTCTTTTTTGCAACCAATTACCTTCAGAAGTCACATAATTAGTGGAATGATGTCCACCTGTGTGCAATCTAAGTGTCACATGATCTGTCATTACATATACACACTTTTTTGAAAGGCCCCAGAGGCTGCAACACCTAAGCAAGAGGCACCACTAAGCAAACACTGCCATCAAGACCAAGGAACTCTCCAAACAAGTAAGGGACAATGTTGTTGAGAAGTACAAGTCAGGGTTAGGTTATAAAAAAAATATCCAAATCTTTGATGATCCCTAGGAGCACCATCAAATCTATCAAAACCAAATAGAAAGAACATGGCACAACAGCAAACCTGCCAAGAGACGGCCGCACACCAAAACTCACGGACCGGGCAAGGAGGGCATTAATCAGAGAGGCAGCACAGAGTCCTAAGGTAACCCTGGAGGAGCTGCAGAGTTCCACAGCAGAGACTGGAGTGTCTGTACATAGGACGACAATAAGCCGTACGCTCCATAGAGTTGGGCTTTATGGCAGAGTGGCCAGAAGAAAGCCATTACTTTCAGCGAAAAGGTATGTGGGAGACTACCAAAACGTATGGAGGAAGGTGCTCTGGTCTGATGAGACTAAAATTGAACTTTTTGGTCATCAAAGAAAATGCTATGCCTGGCGCAAACCCAGCACATCACCTAAAGAACACAATTCCCACAGTGAAACATGGTGGTGGCAGCATCATGCTGTGGGGATGTTTTTCAGCAGTCGGGACTGGGAAACTGGTCATAGTGGAGGGAAAGATGGATGGTGCTAAATACAGAGATATTCTTGAGCAAAACCCGTACCACTCTGTGTGTGATTTGAGGCTAGGACAGAGGTTCACCTTCCAGCAGGACAATGACCCCAAACACGCTGCTAAAGCAACATTTGAGAGGTTTAAGGGGAAACATGTAAATGTGTTGGAATGGCCTAGTCAAAGCCCAGACCTCAAACCAATAGAAAAATCTGCGGTCAGACTTAAAGATTGCTGTTCACAAGAGCAAAAAATACTACGTGAAGGAGCTGGTGCAGTTTTGCAAGGAGGAATGGGCAAAAATCCCAGTGGTAAGATGTGGCAAACTCATAGAGACTTAGCCAAAGCGACTTGGAGCTGAGATAGCCGCAAAAGGTGGCTCTACAAAGTATTGACTTTAGGGGGGTGAATATGCACATTGACTTTTTCTGTTATTTTGTCCTATTTCTTTTTATACTTCACAATAAAAAAAAATACATCTTCAAAGTTGTGGGCATGTTCTGTAAATTAAATGATACAAATCCTCAAACAATCCATGTTAATTCCAGGTTGTGAGGCAACAAAACAAAAAATGCCAAGGGGGGTGAATACTTTTGCAAGGCACTGTACATGACTGATGAGAGTCATGTGTGCTGGTAGTTGCTCTGTCGCTTGAAAAACAGCACAGCTGTGATCTGCGAGTGTTATTACGAGCGACTCTACTTGTCACAAGCACTCATCAAAACGGCTCACTATGCCTGCCCTTTCTGCTCCCCTGCTCCATTTCTGAAAGCTGTACTATCAGTTCTAGCGAAGGAGAGCACTCTATGAATAGAGGAGGCAGACCTTTCATTCATCAGCCCATCCTCCAGACAAGTGCCTGGGACAAGTGGAGCCACTCACATTACCCTGCAGTACTAGAAGATTCCAGCTGCTGTGGTATTAAAGGTGGAAGAATGAAGATTTCAAGGAATTGTGCACCCACCGGTACATGTACTTATCCCTGGTGCAAATTTAAAAAAAAAAAAAAGTTCACTTCTGAGCACTAAAATGTACCCTTTAATGAAACCTGGAATACATACAAACAGATCATGAAATACAATTCAGTAGCTGATGGAATAGTGAGAACAATCTGTCAAATTCTCAGTAGCTAATTCATTAATAGACAGTTAGGTCCATATATATTTGGACACAGGCACAATTTTCATACTTTTGGCTCTGTATGCCACAAGAATAAAATTAAAACAAAACAATCCAAATTAATTTGAAGTGCAGACTTTCTGCTGTATTTCAAGGGGTTGAACACAAATATCAAGTACAAATTTTAGGAACTTCAAGCGTTTTTACACACAGTCCCCCCCATTTTCAGGGGCTCAGATGTAATTGGACAAATGCATATAATCATAAATAAAATGTTCATTTTTTTTATATTATGTTGAGAATCCTTTACTGGCAATGACTGCCTGAAGTCTGGAACCCATAGACATTACCAAAGACTGGGTTTCCACCTTTCTGATGCTTTGCCAGGCTCTAACGGAGCTGTCTTCAGTTGTTTTTTGATCTTTTTGCCTTTAGTTTTGCCTTCAGCAAGTGAAATGCATGCTCAATTGGATTGAGATCAGGTGATTGACTTGGCCATTGCAGAATATTCCACTTCTGCTCCTGGGTTGCTTTTGCAGTGTTTTGGATCGTTGTCCATCTGTACTGTGAAGCGCCGTCCAATCAACTTTGCTGCATTTGGCTGAATCTGGGCTGACAGTATATCTCTAAACACTGCAGAATTCATCCGGCTGCTTCTATCACATCATCAATAAACACCAATGACCAAGTGTCACTGGAAGACATTCATGCCCATGCCATCACACTGCCTCCACTGTTTTACAGATGACATTGTGTGCTTTGGATCATGAGCTGTTCCAAGTCTTCTCCACACATTTTTTCTTCCTGTCACTGATACAGATTAATCTTAGTTTGATCTGACCGTAGAATGCTTTAGCAGAACTGGTATGGCTTTTGTAGATGTTTTTTGGCAAAGTCTAATCTGGCTTTTCTACTCTTCAGACTTATGAATGGTTTGGTCCTTGTGGTGAACCCTCTGTAGTCTTCTCTTGATTATAGACTTTGACAATGATAGGCCCACCTCCTGGAGAGCATCCTTCACTTGTCTGGATGTTCTTTACCATAGAGACTATCCTGCGATCTACCACCACTGTTGTCTTCCGTGGACATCAAGGCCTTTTTATGTTGCCGAGCTCACCAGTGCATTCTTCTTTCCTCAGAATGTACCAAACTGTTGATTTGGCTACTCCTAATGTTGCCGCTATCTGATGGATTTGTTTCGTTTTTGAAGCCTTACAATGGCCTGTTTCACTTGCATGGACAACTCCTTTGACCGCATGATGTAGGTTTACAGCAATAGATTGCAAATGCAAATACCACTACAATCAACTCCAGACCTTTACCTACTTAATCGATGAAGAAATAACAAAGGAGTAGCCCACATCTGGCCATGAAACAGCTTTTGATTCCATTGTCCACTTGCTTGTGGTCCCTTGAAAAAGGGGGGGTGGCTAATCTTAAGAGCTGTAATTCCTTTGGATGTACATACCCTCAAATTAAACCTGAATGTGTGCACTTTCAGCCCATATCCATTATAGATTATGTATGGTAAATATCTGATAAAAAAATTGTGCCTGTGTTCAAATATATAGACATAAATATATAAAGCTGAACTCTTTGTGGCTAAGTTATTGATACATGAAGCTGAACTAATTATGGATCACATTAGCTACTATAGTATAAACATACAATCCCCTCTATTTAGTCTAGGTTCACACTTGTGCGATGTGGGAACCGGCGCGATTCCAGTGCCGCAGTTCACACTGCCTTCCATGAACCGCTGCGGATGTCAATACAATGTTAATGACACCCCCAAATTGGTTCACAGATCGCAGTGCAAACTGTGGCTTCGGACAGGAATCAAATCACATGGGTGGGAACACCCATGGGATCAGATTCCAGTGTGGGGGGATTCTGTGCGAATCCAATGCGAGTTCAGCCATACAACTGTATGGCTGAACTCGCATTGCTCAGACATCGCATGTGATCGGCACCTGCAGTGCAAGTGCGAATCACATGCAATGTCCGAGATCGCATTAGTGTGAACCTGAGCTAAATAACATTATGTATCCCAGTGTCTGTGCTATAAAAAAAAAAAGAAGCAGATTTCTACCTTATATCAGAGCATCTCTCGCGCTCATGTGACTCCATCGGCTCTCTGCTCTCCCAGGCTGACAGCTATATCGGGAGGGGCCGAGAACCCCACTGATGTCAGCCGGGGAGGAGAGAGAGTCGAGTGGTCACGTGAGTGTCGGGAAACACTCTGATATAAGGTAGAAATCTGAATTTTTTTTTTATATGGCACAGACACTGGGACACATAATGTTATTTAACAAAGGAGATAGCATGCTTATATTATATTTATGATAGCAGCAGGAGTGGAGGGCTGGGGAGTGGACAGAGCTGACAGACAGGGAGGGGGGAGAGGACAGTGGAGAGCAGAGAGGAGAGCTGCGGATGACGGAGGTACGTAAACTGACCACGTGTCAGGGCTCAGCAGCCGTGATAAACCGTGGTCCGTTAACAGGGGGGAGGGCAGAACCAGGCAGGATCAGCCAGGTTTTTTAGGTTATAAAGGGAACCAAATTGCACAGCACAAGCACTGTTATTCATGCTTTAAGGGAACAGTATTCATTTCAACAAACGCTTTAACAAAAATAGAAAAGCTAGAAACGCTAGCTAAGAATTATTAGTTGTTAATACAAGAGTTAGAAACTCTACAATGTTTTATATTGCTCTGTCCCCAGTGGGGACACTGCTTTTCATTTCCTATTCCAGAGACGCAACAGAATTAGGAAGACAACTCTCCCACCTTTGACAGCTGTCTCCTTCAGAAGATTTTTTCCTGTATACCTGTTTTAATGATGTCTGAAATTTTAGATTTTCCCTCACCAGGACAGGAAGCAAGGGTGAATTACTACTGGGGGCAGCACCTGCAAGAGAAACCTTGTGGTGCTGGCCTTTAAAGTACAGCTATACCTTTAACAGGGACCACAATAACCCACCCTCTAACCCTCCTAAACGAATCTGCACTAAACATCTACCTAAGCTGCTTACTTATCTCAGTTGGATTGAAGTAGCCTGCTCTATTCTTCCTCACCACTGGCTACACCTGCCCTTGCAAGCAGTCAAAAAAATTTTGGCCTGGAAAGGATGGAGACAAGGAGTGTGGCACGGTTGTCCTACAAAGGTAAGTAAGCAGCTAGAATCAAATTTTGAGGGTAGATAAGCTCAGAAGGGGCAGGGAGGGTGGGTAATGGTAGTTTATAGTAAAGATATAGCCGTTCTATAAGATAAAATCATTTTAATTGCTAAAAGAGGGTGACCAAAGCAGTTATTACAGCAATCTTCTCTGTTTCTACATGGACTGTACTGTAAAAGAAAAGCAAAAGGTGGGAGGCACCTGTAGTATGTAAATAAAAACCCTGGAATCTCCAAAACCTTTCATTGTCGTATTAGGTGCCCATGTTTTCAGTTTTGGGTGGAATTTTAGGGTTCTGTTAGGAATCACTGAACACATCCCCATGTTGAGAACAAGATTTCACACTTCAATGTGGATATCCTTTTTCCTGGTCCTTACCATCTGGAAGCAAAAGTCGAGCAAGATCCTGCATTAAAGTGAAATGTCCAGCTTGCTGACATCTGTAGAGGCTGCGAAGTAAGGCAGGTGCAGCCTCATCCCAGTTCTTCAGGAGATAACTGAGAGCAGACAGTGCCACCTCCTGGGAGATGTGGAGTAGCAGCTAAATGGAAGAAAAAAAAGCACAGATAAGCAACGAAAATGGCAACATTTTTTCTTTTACATCTTTGAATAACTTACTAAATTTTAGGTGCATTAATCCACTTGCAACAAACTTATCACAGCATATTTTAGAGAAGGCCTATGATTTAATGTGAAACCTAGACATATATTTTGCAAATCTTTCTGTAATTTCCAAGTAATCCTGGGCTATAATACTTGTAATCCAGAAAAAGTGGCGCTAAATGGTGGTGTAGCTCCTAGCTAAAGTGACAAAGTGATAATCTAGTGTTCCAACAAATAATATGTGTACATCAAACAAAAATGAATAAAAAATGATCATGGGAAATCTCATCAATGTGGATAAGTGAATCATTCAAAAACTCTATACAGATATATCAAACGCATAGCAGTGTATATAAAAAAAGCATGAATTCTAGACAATAGTCCATAGATATTCCCAAGACAGGACACCGTGCAGGAAAGGTGAAGTCTCTGGAAAATAATCCACCAAATCAATCAGTGTTAGTGACTCCTCTCCCCTTGAATTCACCACTCACCAGCTCCACATGCCTCACACTCTCGTGTTTAGGCAAAAAGGCATAAGCATAAGGTAGATAAATGGAGGGTCCAAGGGTCCAGATTCTTTAATGTTCCGAGTGTTACCTCAATTCATAAAAAAGAACTCAAGATAGTGTGATACCGTAAAACATGTGTAAAAATTTATTCAACTTAAAACTTCAATCATTGCACTCACATGAACAACTCTTGATTCAAGCCAAACTGACAGGCTGTGGATCTCCGTACATCGGCGGGAGCCTTCAAAACGTTTCAGAGGAGCTGCCCCACGGACTGTGCGGCCAGCAGGTGATCCACATCTTTAGATTGTCAGCGGAGAGGGGTGAGAATTTATCCATCGCTGCTTCTTGAGGTCCGCCGTGACCTTCAGCTTTACAGTGGTGCTGGGCGTTTCACAGAGGAGGATTTGGTTTGATTTGGAAATGCTTTGCAGTGTCAGTTTGGCTTGAATCAAGAGTTGTTCATGTGAGTGCAATGATTGAAGTTTTAAGTTGAATAAATTTTTACACATGTTTTACGGTATCACACTATCTTGAGTTCTTTTTTATGAATTGAGGTAACACTCGGAACATTAAAGAATCTGGACCCTTGGACCCTCCATTTATCTACCTTATGCTTATGCCTTTTTGCCTAAACACGAGAGTGTGAGGCATGTGGAGCTGGTGAGTGGTGAATTCAAGGGGAGAGGAGTCACTAACACTGATTGATTTGGTGGATTATTTTCCAGAGACTTCACCTTTCCTGCACGGTGTCCTGTCTTGGGAATATCTATGGACTATTGTCTAGAATTCATGCTTTTTTTATATACACTGCTATGCGTTTGATATATCTGTATAGAGTTTTTGAATGATTCACTTATCCACATTGATGAGATTTCCCATGATCATTTTTTATTCATTTTTGTTTGATGTACACATATTATTTGTTGGAACACTAGATTATCACTTTGTCACTTTAGCTAGGAGCTACACCACCATTTAGCGCCACTTTTTCTGGATTACAAGTATTATAGCCCAGGATTACTTGGAAATTACAGAAAGATTTGCATAGTACACATAGTTTTAAAGTGGCAGCTCTATAGTCATTGCATTAGTACTCTTTTTTAGGGGGTAAGTACCCCTCCACCTGGCATTTGAGCGCAGTGGTGAAGACTCGAGAGGGGCGCGCATATCTGAGTTTTCTCATTTGTCACATAGACATATATTTTATCATGCTTTTTAATTTTAAGAGATTAAGAGATTTAAGAGACTTTTTAAACAGTTTGCTCAACCTGTTCGAGAAGAAAAGCTCATTTGCAATCCAGAATCAGTCCTGTCTGTGCCCATGTCTGACCATCCACTCATGGATCAATCCACTCTATCACAGTAATTCAGTCAGAGGAGCTCCCACCTTGCAAAGTAAAATAGTTCCTAATATCATCAACCCCTCCCATACGCCAGCCTCTCTTTCATGAGATGGAGGGTTTCTACTCATGTAGAAAATGTATTGTATGTCCCCTGGAGAGGTGGCGCTATGACCAGAGGGGTCTCTCGTCTAGAGACCTTCTGGATCTATGAGCTTCGAACACTTTTTCCGTTGGGCATGAACGTGGAGCTAGACATCAATTCCTTTATCAATAAGGCTTGATGTCTAGACCCAACATGCTCATTCTCTCTCCTTTTCTTATTTTAATTCTTTTTAGTTTATATTTTTTTCATCTCTATTTTCCATTTTTTTACGTGTGAATGCGACCTCCACACACAAGTTTTTTCACATGTTGGTACAGAAGTTTTTAATTTAATGTTTTGGCCTCTATTGATTTTAATCTTACGGAATTACGTCATATATGTGTTTAGCCAGGTATAGATACATATAGAATATAGTTGAGGTTCTTTCCTCCTATGCGTACATTTCAACTGTTTCTATATGACTTCCTCATGAGAGTCCATTCCACATGTGGGCTTTTAAGTTTTATTATTCGGCTCTTCAGCATTTTTTATCATTTTTCATTTTTTTCCATTGCACTTTTTATATACACGCTTATAGCATGCATAGATATGTTTGCATTTTTCCCATGGGTGGGCTAACCTATCAGATTTTTATTATTCACCCACCGATCTCTAGTCATCCATCCACCCCCTATTATTTATACACTGATCTCTAGCCATTCATCCACTCTGTAAATAATTTTTCCCACATTTTTTCGACCGTTTTTTACAGGGCATGTTCGTTCCCTGTCTCACACTTCCTTTTTAGAACATTGCTTTCTTTGTTTGTTTACACTAACTTCACATGTTATTGCACCGCATAAACGTCATTACGGCTGTTGCCGACTAGACGTATGATGCTACCTCGCATCGGCGCAGTACAGCCCTTTTGAAACGCCGGCTTGAGGTGTGATGCCACCTGGCATCGGTGCGGTACAGCCCTTTTGACACACCTCCTACTGAGTTTGTAGGGATTACGTCATTACCTCCCGGCGTATACACTTGCGCACCACGGCCCTTTGGAACGCAAGCGCCAGACGGAAGTTGGAGATGTTACATCACTTCCTTCGGTGCACTTTTCCCATTTCATTTACATTCTTCTTTATTTCACTATCGTGTTTGCACAGCATAATATGGACATGGAATACGTGACACTCAATGACCAAATATGACCGATCTGTGGATGTAATGTCCATTCCAGTAAGAGGCACTTCTGGCATATCATAGGCCTCATAGTGAGGCGTGGAACACACGCCGAACAGCCATTTTGCAGAGTTACCAGAAGTAACATTATTTACATGCCAGACACATTGGGGAGTTGACTTAATGTGGTAGTCATACTTTCTATATAAACCTTGCTGGCTGCAGTGGGGGGGACCCCCCAGACGATGTCCAAAGAGACGAAACGCGTCGCATTTCCATGTGAGTGTATTTTTCTTTTTAATAAATCTTGCATACATTTTTATACGGTATCACACTATGTGGCCTTCTTTTGTTCCTTCCTATCCATTGTAACCACTATGCATTCTGGGCATCACCCCTGAGGGACATACCGGTTCACCGATCATCCCAGGATCTTCTTTCAATGTCTTCAGAATCCTACCAGCTGTTTATCATACAAGCTTGTTTGACCAAATTGAACGTACGTTTCTTTGGGTTCAAACGTTCCGGTAAGCTCCCTTATTGTCGGTGGTGGTGTTCTCATTCCAGAAGTCACGTGCACATTGATAAGTCACATACTAGAGGACTTTAATTCCTTCACTTTGAATGAAGTCACATACTTACAGAGGACTATAATCCGTTTACCTTTGATGTTTCTTTCTTTTTTTGTTTTTCATTATTGTTTGCCAATCTGATGATGTAATGGTCTTCATTGTACCTATTATGTGGTTATTTCACTTCACATATTAGAGCTATACTTACTTAGTTTTCTGATTTGTGCACATATCCAACTGGCCGTGTTAGCTGCTTACTCTTTTGGGCAGCGCAAAACTATTTGTTATATTACATCACAGTAATTGACTGCATATTCTAACAGAGGGCGAAATAAGAGCAGATCCAATGGCATCATGGGAGAAGAGCTTCTTCCTGCTCAGCTATGAGATGTAGTGTTGTAGTGACCACATAAACATCAGGCCGACATTCGGCCTGTGTGTACGACAGCCAGTCCGACAGAAGCTGGCCAAGTGTCCGGCTTCTGTCGAAAGGGCATGACGAAAGAAGGTCTGCCGATCGGCATCCAATCAGCGCTTACAGCTAATGGCTGAGAGCGATAACTGGTGTGTTCTGGCAGGGAAGTGGTGTACAATAGCTCAGCGGGGAGAATACTGTACTAACATCGGACTGTTTGTACTGGATCTCCTCCCAAGCTCTTCGGTTTTTTTTTTTGTTCATCCCGCTGGGTTAAACGGAAAAAAAGCTGATAGTGTGTACCAGGCTTTAGAAGTGCTAAGATACACTCAACATGATTCCTTTTCCACAAGTGACTTTACATCAGGTAATTAGATGGCTGTGATAATATGTCTCTGTTGCCACCTAAATATAATAAAATAAGAGAGATTTAATATTTACTTGTGCTACGACCATGTTGCTGGTCTTTTCGCTTCAGTGTCACTGCATCCTGCTGTAGTGTCCAGTGGGTAGATCTGCAGTGCACATTGAGGGATGCAAGCATCCAACACTCTCAGAAGTGTTACAGATGCTAAACATACTTCGACCACCTTAGCTTTTAAAGGAAGTGAAGATGGGTGGAAGGACCAATAAAGAACGTGAATGGTGTTAGTTTACTAACTGTAACAATATTTTCTTGAAATCCAAGAAAACAAGAAGTCTCTGGGTAAAGGATGGGGTTATCCTGGACTAGCCTACAGTTTTATTGTTGGTCGGTGTACAAAACTCCTTGTAGTCAGCAGTATAACCCAGCAGTTAAAATTTTATATATATATATATATATATATATATATATATATATATATATATATATATATATATATATATTTATTAACAGTCCCTAAAGTCCAGTTTTGTAGATCATGTGGGTTCCATGGATGTTATGGATCTCCGCATTTCCTACGGAGTTGCCAAAAGTCTGTTCTGGATTTCCTTCTGACTAATTCCCCCATTACCTAGTCACAGTGTTTTGGTGGCCAGCCTTCTTCAAGCAGAATTGCAGTCATGCTATATTTCTGCATGTAATTACAGCTGAACTCCAGACAAATGATATTATTACAGCTCTGTAATTAATACATCATTAAATGTCTTTTTTTCAATAAAAGCAGTGAATGTACCTGAATGTGTCTTGGTATCAGGCTGTTGCAGCCCAATGTACAGCAGAGCTCAGAAAAGGGAATGGAAAAACACAAGCAGCCAATCTTGTGCTGTAGTTCAAGTAGTATGCTGGCAGGCGGAGAGAGCAGAGCGACTAGAGCTGTGCTCAACAATCTGCTGCTTCTCCTTTCATTGTTCAGTCACAGGGCGGGGGAGGGGAAAGGATTTTTAAGTGAAAGTGAAAATGTAGCAGAAAGAAATTAGGATTTTTTTGTTTACCTGTAAAATCCTTTTCCTGGAGTACATGACAGAACACAGAGGACTTTTATTTTCATGACTATTTGGGTTAGCTACCACCTTAGGGTGAATGAATGCCACCAAAAAAAAAAAAAAAAAAAAAAAAGACAGGAATCCCCACCCAGGCATAACCCCTCCCAGCTCAGGTAAGCCTCGGTTTTGTAGCAAGCTGTAAGCTGACTATTCCACCTAGAAATAGTGGATCGAGAAGCAGCCTGACCCTTGAGAGGACCTGCAAGAAAAACAATTTAGGGAATCAGACTGCCAAAATTAATCTGTAGACTACATATAAACTAGAGCACTGAGAACAAGAGTGAAGCACCTTTTCAGTAGGATGGTTAGGATTGGGAAAAAAAGGCAACAAAATTATTTATTTAGAATACTAAATCACTGTAGGTAACAAGCAGGACCAAGGCCTTATTACCACCTTATCCTGGTGAAGAACCAGAAAAGGTTCTTTGCAGGAAAGCAGAGCCAACCCTTGAGACCCTGCAAGCTAAGGTACTGGCTACCAGAAATACAACCTTGTGGGTAAGTTGCAAAAAAGGAATCTTTCAGAGAGGTTCTAAAAGGAGGCCAAAATCTGTCCCTTAGTGGTACTAAGAGCCAGGAACAATACCAAAAGCCAAAATGCAGCACGGAAAGCCAATGAAACACGCAAGTTTTACACCTGGCAAAATAAGTCTTCAATGTAGGAAAGTACACCTTCCTGGAGGTTGACTTTCTAGCCTTGAGGAAGGTAGGAATGATAGAATCAGAAACACTCCTGACCCTTAGAACTTGGCCTTCCACAGCCATGCTGTCAAAGCCAGCAACCACAAAGCAGGATGGAAGATTAGACCCTGCAGCAATAAATATAGCCGATCTGGAAGAGCACACAGCTCGTATGCCAAGAGGTTTACGACAACATCATACCACGTTCTTCTTGGCCAAGCTGGTGCAATCAGAATCACTGGCATGCCCTCCACCTTTATGCTATGTAAAATAGGAGGAAGAAGCTAAGGTAAAGGGAAAGCATAGATCAGGAAAAACTGGTCCCAAGGAATCACCAGGGCATCTACCACAAACACCGGAGGATTCCTGGTTCCTGGATTTGTATCATCGGCTGGACATTGGAAACCAGATTCTGAGCCCATTGCTGCCTATAGAAGCAGGAGCCCCAGAACCTTGATAAACACCCTGGGGACCATACACAGGCCAAAGTAGTAACACCACAAACTGATCGTGAAGGGCTTCTGCTTAGAGCCAGAGGCTAGTTTTTTCCCAAAGGAATTCTTCTTGGATTCCAAAGAATCACTGGTTTCTGACCCATCACCTTCACAATATTCTTAAAGCAGTTGTTACCCTAAAAAAAAAAAAAAAAAAAAGAAAAATTGATCCTGTTCCTTTAAAGCATGACTAATAGCACAGTGCTTGTGCTGTGTAATTTGTCCTTTTCTATTATCAAACACCTGGCTGATCCTGCCCTCCCCTCTGTAAACTGACCACATTTGTCATGGTTGCTGAGCCATGATACCATGGTCAGTTTAGGTGCCTCCGTCCTCCGCTGTATCTCCTCTGTCCACTCCCCCACCCCCCCCCACCTGTCAGCCAGTGTCAGTGCCCGCCCCTCTCCTCCTGCTGCTAAAATAACTTTGTTCTCTTCATACAATCCCCTGTGTTAGAAGTTATATGCCCCAGTGTATGTGCTCTATAAAAAAAAAAAATTAAGTTATATACCTTATTTCAGAGCGCTGCTCGGATATCACATAACCGCCCGCCGCTCTCCTCCTGGCTGACGTCAGCGGGGGATTCTAAGCCCCTTCATCAGAAGTGGCCAGAACAGGAGAGTAGAGCGGTGGACAGTCACGTGAGCGCTGCTCTAAAATAAGGTATAAAAATGCATATATTTTTTTTTTTTTATAAAGCACATACACTGGGGCACATAACTTTATCTAGCACAGGGGGTTTTATGAAGAGAACAAAGTGGCTTTACAACCACTTTAAAGATATGAGCGTGCTCTTCTCCACAATCACCTTCTGGAATAAAGCCTCCAAGCATGGTTCAAACAAACATTTGGTCTCAAAGGGCAGCTTCTCAATTTGCTTCTTGCAGTAAAGATCTTCTCATATGGACATAGGGTCCACCCATCAAAGCTCGTCTTCCAAAGCATCCACTGAGAAACTTAGGGCTCTCGGAAAGTCATTCCAGGAGGTACCAAATGGCAGGATTTTCAGGGTGTGATTCTCGAAATGGAACATATTCTTCACACTTAAAGGGCTTGGCAAATTCTCGCCACAGGCAGAAGAGCCGCTCTTACCAGAGAGGACGACACCTTAAAAAGGACTCTAAACTCTTATCCATGACATCCTTAAAGAATAGGACCTCATGCACGGAGATAATTAGGATCTTTTTTAAGTAGAAAAAAGCCAGGTCAACAGCCAAAATGTCCCATTTCTTGTAAAATTATGTCTTCAAGGGGTATCAGCAATCAAAATGCTTTGGCAGTGAGAACTCTTTTTCTAGGTGAGCCCAATCAGTATGGACGCACTGGAAGTGAATTTAGGGGAAGTGACTTTAGGAGAAGAGGACTCTGGCAGCCATAACTTCAGATTAGTGCGAACCACATCTGTCAGGAAGTCCATTGTCATCTTCTGTGTCTGAGAAAGCCCTGAATCTTAAGATTGAAAGAGCTTTTCTGCAGAGGATTCCTGATCCTCAGCAGCTTCTGCCTCTTTTCAATCCTGAGGAGTTTCCTCCGACTTCTCATCCTCACTCAAAAGGGCAGAAAAGGGAAGAGAACACCCTTGTTTGCTTTCCAGGCATTCCTAACCAGTGAGAACCCCTAAGAGCTGATCACACAACCCAGAAATGGCCGCAAAGAAATTCCTCCTTTGGACACAAAAGAACCAGAGGATTGTACTCTTAAGGCGGTGGAAGGGCAGGGAATCTGAGCTAATCTGATTCCTAGGTTAGCCATTTCAGGGAAAACTGTAGAGGTTCTGCCAGGAGACCTGACAGTGATTTGGGGGTCCAGCCCATTTTCTTTCCCCCCATATCTCTGCCTGTGAGAGGCCATGGCTTGCTTAGGATACGAGATCTTTTGTACCCAAAGGAAGCAGCCACCGACCTTGAAACCAGCCAAATGCCTCAGTGGCAGTCATTCTCTCAGAACAGCTAAGGTACAGTTATTTTTTAGCAGCTCTGTTCCTGCTGTGGTGTACCGAGGGCACACACACCAGCAATGGCTTCATCGTGCTTACACGCAACGCCAGTCTGCCCCTTCTGAACACTGCTGCAGCGCTCACCTAAGCACACTAGTTAAAAACTGAGGCTTAGCTGGAGAAGTTACACCTGGGCAGGGAATGCTGCCTTTTTTTGGTCAGTGTTCATTCATCTGAAGTGGGCAACATAACCCAAGTAGCCATAAATATCAAGTCATCTGTGTCCTGTGATTATGAAATCATGTCACCTCCCATGCTAGACTGGGCTGTGCTGTATTTTCCAGAGCTGTATAAATCTCAGGACTTGATGGACAAAAATATAAATCCTTTGGCAGGTAAAAATAAATCTCATATATGCATTTCATCTGGGTATTTACGCATTTGCCTGGAGTTTGGCTTTAAAGACAATAATTACATTCTTTATAGGCAGAATACATAGAGTAATTAAGAAAAGGTTCATTATATTGTGCCGATGCTTGGGGACAAAAAAAATCAATATAAATTTAACCTATATCATCTAATACTACTTCATAAAAAAACAAAAAAAAAAACCTCCACAAAAAACAAGCATAAGCACCATATTATGGCCTGCTGAAAAGAAGCCATCCATTACCTGCTTAGGGATGGTATTAGCAGTGCTTGGAGGGGTCTCAGATGAACACAGTTGCTGATAGGCCTCAGTATACTGATCTGCTGTACATACGCCATACTCCTTCTGCCACACTCCAGTGAGTTTACTCATGAAAGTGTCCTCACTGCCGCTGCCAGCCCATTCATGAAAACATGGGGTGGCCTGTGTCTTCCAGTCTATCCCAGTCTTCTCTGCAACATGACTGTAAAGAAGTTCGCTGGTACACAGTAACAGCCTCTGCCCCTGTAAAATAGGTTATGTGTTTTAAATATTTCCATCTTGAACAATAATCAATCCAATATAAGGGTCTTTGCCAATAATTGTTAAAGTGAACGTAGCCTCAGAGATGGGTATTTATTACATCTTATGGGTGATATCACAATACACCTTTTAACAATTCTTTCTGCCTAGAAGGCTGGCACCATCTTTGTTCAGCAGTTATCTGTCAGCATCTACAACCTGGACTGAGGTGCTGCCCAAAGGTTGAAATAATCATACAAATTACACAGCCCAAGCAGTAGTTTTTATGTCCTGGGCTATGTGTTTGCTTTGTCTCTTAAAAACTAAATTCCTGATGTTGCTTCTCACCAGGGCAGGTCTGGAACATGTTACACCCTAAATATGGGTGTAATGTGTAACATGCTCCAGAAGGCAAACTTGTCTTTTGAGGAGTTGCCACAAACCTCTTGGTTTCCACTCCATCAATGCTTTACCTACTATGTAACTGGGTGATAAACTATTTATGGAACAAGCCAAATATTTATTCAAGTTAAATCCTAAAAGCACAGTTACTTTCACCACAGACTCTGGGTGTGCTACATGCTCAAAAAAGTCATCATTGTACACAGGATGTGTGTAGCATGCCCAGTTTCTCTGACTGTGTGCTAGGACCCCCGACACCCAACCCCCCCCCCCCCCCCCAGCCAGTAAACTACTATGTTGGCTTTAATTAAACAATTAAAAAGAAATGCGCCAGATTACAGATGTAACATGCAATGATTAGCTTTACTCCATAACTGGCAATTGTAGTTTATCGGGCCTACTGAGTTTTGGTGGACAGAGTGCACCAGGCAAAGCTGTAATTGTGCTGCATTTAAAAAAAAAAAATTACACAAACATACTAAAAAAATAAAAAAAAGTTATTACAGACTTGACATTTTGAACTGCCTTAAGCCAGTCTATATTTCTGGTGAGTTGCTGTGCCTTAAAAGGAGGGTGGAGCTAACTTGACGGTAAACCTGCTCTCAAGGTGTCTTGGCAGGACAGTAGGACTTCACAAACATGTTTGCCAATGTATGTGACAAAAAGCTTGACATTTAATCGAAATATTAGATGCACGTTAAGTTGATTTTCTGTGCTGACCAGATAGATCAAGTGTTGGGAAATGTTTGTATAGTTTAAGGACTAGAGAGAAAGGCATATTAAACATTTTATATCTCTGGTGGTGTTTACCAGCAGGCTGGCATGAGGCTGTAGACACTGCTGGGCCCCAACCCAGTTCTTCACAGTGACATGTTCCTGTGTACAGCGCAGGGCGAAGGAGGCGGCCAGGTCCTTCTCTCCTGCCAGTAATGCTAGTTCAGCTGCAGTACTCAGAGACAGCAGGTCCCCCTTCTTGGCCAGGACTTTAGCTGCATCATAATGGGAGGATGCTCCTAAGTAACTGCAAGAGAGGGAGAGTGAAAAACAAAATGTAGAAAAAACTCAAACAATAAGCCCCTAATAAAAGGCAACTATACACAAATTACATTTTCAAAAACTGGTGTACAGAATGTAAACGTTTTCCTTATATGGCCCCTTTCACACTGGGGCGGTTTGCAGGCGCTATTGTGCTAAAAACAGCGCCTGCAAACGACCTGAAAGTGCCGCTGCTTCGTCTCCAATGTGAAAGCCCCGAGGGCTTTCACACTGGAGTGGTGCGCTGGCAGGATGGTAAAAAAGTCCTGCTAGCAGCATCTTTGGAGCGGTGAAGGAGCCACCACCGCTCCTCCACCGCTCCTGCCCATTGAAATCAATGGGGCACCGCGGCAATACCGCTGGCAAAGTGCCTCTGCAGAGGTGCTTTGCGGTGGTTTTTAGCCTTTTCTCGGCCGCTAGCGGGGGGGGTAAAACCGCCCCCGCTAGCGGCCGAATACTGACGGTAAAGCGCCGCTAACAATAGCGGCGTTTTACCGCCGACGCTGCCCCTGCCCCAGTGTGAAAGGGGCCTAAAAGTTTCAGTAGATGACCAAAACCAAAAATATTTGAAATAGCAGTGTCATATTTTTAAACATATAGCTCTCAACTTGTCCAGTAATGAAATGGAAAAACTTTACAGCTCAAATACTTTACTTTTTTTCGTTTTGGACAGAGCTGCCTAGGGTTAGTGTTGTAATCTGTGTACCTATTAGGGAGATTTCCCTTAACTTCCGGACAAGCAGTAAAAGAAAAATTTCTTCTACATTCAAAAGAACTAAAACCCATTTTTAATGGAGCGGGAACTGATAATTTTAATATCTGTTCCTTCTTGTCACAGACAGCGAGGGTTCCTTCGATTTCTTCTATGAGCATAACAGGAGGTGAACCTCCCCAATGAGTGAGGAACCTCCCCAATGAGATCACAGACAGAAATAAAAACATGACAGAAAAAATAACGAATTCTTAAAAAAAAAAATGGCTAGAGAGTGCATTTCTGGGCAAAATAATATAAACAAATATATGCGGTGTGCATCTCTACAATGCATGCACATTTTCTATGATTTTTCTCTTTAAAAATGCTGCAAGTACAGAAAAATACCTGTTGATCTGCCAGAAATCCAGGAAGCTCATAATTTCCTGTGGTGAGCCGACAATGCTGCCTCTGATGGAATAAAATCCCAGGCAATGTTATCAGCCCTGTCTAATACTCCCCTGCCGAACTGCAAAACAATTCCCTTGAGATTCCCTGGATGAGTGTCATTTGAAAGCTCAGCTCGCTTATTGCTGACTCCAGGCGTCTAGCTGTGAGTATATTCCTGGGTCCAGATCTGAGTCAAAGTTCTCCCAAGGAAGATATGTTAACTAGTACTCTTAAGAGCTGTGTTTCTAAAAACTTGAACTACTCTATGAATGGAATTTACAGAAAAGGAGTCAAAATATATACAAGGCATAACATGTCAATAGGCCATTAGAATTGTTTTACACAAGTCTTGAGTTTTCTTACACTTCTAATGGATGTTTACCTTATTTAACAGACCTCAGTGCTTTGCCTAGAATCCACCTACGCCCATATCCTTAGGTAGAGTCAGGTACTTACCACTTGGCAGCCATGGCGTAGTGTCCATCCTGCTCCAGCACTGCAGCCCAGCTGGTGTACAGCTCCCGTAGAATGGGGTCATCAGAGAGCAGGCGTGCTTTAGCCACAACAATAGCTTCCCTGAAATAAATCAGAAGGGAAATTAGGATCTTTCAGCTTTTGTGCCATTACATGTAAACATATTCCCCGTCTCACCAACAGTCCCTCCAAAATCTTATGGGGACAGTAAAAAATCTGGGACAGTGGACTAAAACGCGATATTAAAATAAGCTCATCAACTACACAGAACAAGCATAATTAAATTAATCAATTCCCCTTGCTTGTGCAGGGCAAAGCGAAATGGTAATTTAACCCACCTCCTCCCCAGCAGCACCCATGTACGTCACTTGTTCTCGCGTCACTCCATTCAGCCACTGGGAGCAAAGTAAAATAGCAGGCACTTTCAGGTATGGCTAAGGCCTCATGTACACGGCTGCTGGTAAATGGGTGTTTAGGAGCAGTTGGGCGTTTTTTTTCAGTTGCCCCTGAACTCTCCTCTATGTTATCTTATCAGTATATGTATATGTTTTTAGGCAGTTGAGTTTAGCAGCATTTTTTGGAACGCAAAAAAATGCGTTCAGCATGGATGTTCAGAGGCATTTGAAACGCCAAATGCCTGTAACAGCTTGTAAATGCAGTAACTTGCATGTGGCCACGTTTCGTTTTCATTTTTGGCTATTAAAAAAATATAATAATAATAATATAATATTATATACACACACACATATATTTTTTTTTTAAAAACTGAATGGAGTGACGCGAGAACAAGTGACGTACATGGGTGCTGCTGGGGAGGAGGTGGGTTAAATTACCATTTTGCTTTGCCCTGCACAAGTAAGGGGAATTGATTAATTTAATTATGCTTGTTCTGTGTAGTTGATGAGCTTATTTTAATATCACGTTTTAGTCCACTGTCCTAGTCATATTTATATTTATTTTGAAGCAAATTTCATGCTGGACAATAATCTGCTGGTTTGTAAACTGTAGACATTCAGAAATATGAATACTTAGCAAAAATTGTATCCGAGACATGGAAATAAACGTACTTACCTCCCAGCAACCACCCCTTAGACCAGATGATTGGTCAGATGGTCTGTCAACACCCCTTTGATCCCAAAGAAAATGGAGATGCCAGAACAGTTTGACAGTTGCATTGACATGTCATTATGAGGTAGCTACTACCCCATTTCCTTTACCAATATTGATATACTGTACATACAATTGATATACTGTTTATTCCAAAATTATCGCCAACAGCCCCACATCCTTTCTTCCAGACTTGATACAAGTGACCATGTTGGGTTCACACCAGACCGGGAAGCCCAAGATAACACCCTCCAAACCATCTCTTTAATCGAATATACCCAAAAGCGCAATATCCAGGCTTGCCTGTAGATACAGTAGATACTGAAAATGCATTTGACCGGATGCATTGGGACCCAACATTCTACAAAAAATGTTGGCCCTATACGCTAAACCTGAGAATATGCTCTAATAGCTTGCTCCCAGATCCAATTGAAATGCAAAATCGAACTCGCCAGGGATGCCCCCTTTCCTTCCATTCTTCACCATTATTGATTTCTTATCTGTAAAAAATTGGATTTTTGACTTACCGTAAAATCCATTTCTCCGAGTTCATTGACAGACACAGCGCTCCATTATTCAGAACCATAAGGTTATATCGCCCCCTACAGGAGTAGGACACTAGGCAAAAAAGAGACTTGGCTACGAATATGGGCAGTCCTAGGTGATATACACCCCCCTCCCTGCTATAGGTCTATCAGTTTAGTAAAAAGCAGTGTCAGTAACAAGCACACTTCCGCTACCTCCAGGTCCGGCATGCTCTCCAGTCCCAATTCAGTGCCTCCATCCCCAGGCTGGAGTCGGTGGCCCTGGCAGGGACCCTAAGAAATTAATCTCCTTTCTGTACAATCACCTCTTATTGCCCTCGGCCACCACCCATGCTTACCAGCTGAAAACTAAGTGGGAGACGGACCTGGGGGCGATAGGGGATGGGGAGTGGAGAAAATACTGGACACTAGAGCTGCACAATTAATCATCAAGAATCGTTATCACAATTTTTTTCCCCGTTGCAATCTTGATAAAAGGGTTTCACGATTCTTGCTATGCAAAGAATTCTCTCTGCTCTTCTGAAGCCACAGCCCTCAAAAGAAAGGAAGAAAAAAAACAGGCATTCTGCCAAGTATCACAACATTCTTTATCAGTTGAACTAGGTCTAAACATTGTAACAATTTGTCAATGGAATAGACTTTGTGTGTAAATGAATTAAGTTTAACCACTTAAACACTAAACCTTTTTCTGACATTTGTAAGTTAAAATCATTTTTTTTGCTAGAAAATTATTTAGAACCCCCAAACACACATATATATATATATATATATATATATATTTTTTTAATAGAGACCATAGAGAATAAAATGGTGGTTGTGGCAATATTTTATCTCACATTGTATTTGCGCAGCGGTCTTTCAAAAGCAATTTTTTTGGAAAAAATTACTTTAATGAATTAAAAAGAAAAAAAAGAAAAAATAAGTAAAGTTAGCCCAATTTTTTTGTATAATGTGAAAGATTTTACGTTGCGAGAATCATGATCTTTTTATTGTAAGCGAAAAAATCGTGATTCTCATTTTGGTCAGAATCGTGCAGCTCTACTGGAGACCTGTAAGAAAGTATCCCTGTTATCAGACCGACTCACACACCTTTACATCCTCCATAGATCTTACCTCACCCCCTCTCGCCTCTCTAAATACAAACCGGATGCCAGCTCAACATGCTCCAGTTGTGGCGACTCTGAAGGCAATTTCTACCATCTAATATGGTCCTGTCCACCCCTCCAGCAATACTGGACACAAATTGTCAAATTCCTCCACGATCGCATGGGCTCCTCCTTATCACTCTGCCCACGCCAGTGCCTACTAGGCCTCCTCCCTATTCGAGAGGAAGAGAAGTACTTAACGACATTCTTGCAGGAAACTCTGTTCATGGCCAGAATGCAGATTACCCAGCTATGTCTTAGAGCCACCCCCCCTACTATGCAGCAATGGAAAAGGGCAGTGAACGCCACGCCCCCGTATAAAAAAAGTTTTGTGTTCCCACCAGGGCTGCCCAGGCAAGTTTAATAAAATCTGGGGCAGGTGAGTGGATGACTCCTCCACCTGTGCAGACTAGGAATAAACCACCCCTCCTGCACTGGGCTTTGAACATACCCCACTATCCCATTCTTCCACTCCCCCTCCACTCGCATGGTACGCATATTATACCGCAGGGTGCCTACCTTGCCTTCAGCCACGTTAATATGGCTGTTTCTTAAACACAACCACCCACACCTGTTATAACCCTGAGAACTCATGATTATAAGTGTACAATAATGACGACGACTACCTCAACTGTATGTATGATATGTCAAACATTTTACCTCTCTGTATGCTGCCTGTTGCACCCCATATTTTTTCTGTAAACCCCATATTGACTTTTATGCTCAAACTTTATTTTGATAAAATTTACACCATATAAACGTTACAAAATCTACTCATCACTCTCCCCACATTACTGGCGATGTAATGAACAGACTGGATCCCTTCATCATATTTTAAGGAATTGCAAAAATCTAAGTAGTTTCTGGAAATCAGTTTCAACATTTATTGCTAACCTCACTGGTAATTTACTTCCCCTTACTCCCGAAATGGCCCTTTTAGGAATAAATCTGGATCTTTACTCTTTAGAGTAAAGTAGCAAATGTATTAATAGCAGCAAGGTTGACTATAACAAAACTATGGAAATTCAATGAAGCACCAAATTTATCTGATGTGGTTATACGGTTGAATACACAAGCTCAATATCATGTTAGTGTATACGTTTGAGAAACTATGGCAAATATGGACTAGTCATCCTAGAGCTTCTACCTCACTCAAAAACATGATCTGCAGTTCTTAAACCATATTTCAGTAATATTCCAGGAGTAATATCAATGTTTCACAGTTCCCTTTTTCTAATTTTGTGAAATGTCCATGTTGTCATTAAGATAGTTAGCGCCTGTTTACAGTTAGAACCCAATGGGGTAAACAGGGATGTTACTATACTGTTTATGTATGCTTTATTTGATCATTTGTATGACTATCGTGCATTACTTTGAGATTAGTATGTAAATGTTTTACTCCTATACCCGATTGTTATATACCAGAACTAGCTTATGTTTCTGTTATTTGTATGGAAATTTCAAAAAATTCTTTAATGCTAAAAAAAAAAAATTCCATATGCTTGTCTGTTCACAATCATATTATTGTTACCTGTATGCCCGAAAGAGTTATCCCTATTACTTACATTGTAGAAAGCCCCTCCATGTAAATGACGTTTGAGGTTTCTTATGTTTTTGGTCTAATGTATATTTGTGAGACTTTACTCTGTATATTTGTCTGACGAATGACTGCCTCACCACCCTCTTACTAGGGTAGTTATGTTCCTTTGTTATTTACCTATTGGGGATATATCCTGTCATCTTTTGATATGCTTACATACCAGCACGTAAACATACTTTCACTGAGATGGTGTATTGTGATGAATATGGATATATGTCTGAGCCTTATGTTCCATTTTTTCATGTGAACTTGTTATAACAGAAAAAAAAAACTGTAATAAACAAAGATTAAACATAAATGGTCCTGTTAAAATCAGGATGCTGCTGCTGGACCAATTATTGACTTAGTGAGGAAGAACACTACGATTGAACTAAAGCACAACCCAAAAAATCCAGGTAATTAATGGGAAAAAAAAAATCTAAAGTGCATGTGGATGGATGCTCTTAATCAACCCAGGCAATGCAAATAGGACAACAAAGGTTCGCTCTATTTGTCCTGACAAATGACTTGGTCATAAAGGAAAGGCCACAATCATGCCTAGGTCCTACTATAAAAATGATTTTCAGCACACATACCTATAGAAATGGTTTCCTTGCAGTAGTTGAACAGCCTCGTATACTTTGTTAATAGACAGCAGGTGGGAAGCAGCTTTCGTGTATTGTTCCTGGAAACACAGTTGCTTCACGTAGGATTCAACCGCCCAAACCCAGACCTTGTATCCAGCTACAGGCAGAATATAAAAGCCATTAATTTAATGCAGTCCTTTCAAAGTCCAGAATTCAGGACTGATTAGAGGTAGGTTCAATATACATGTACAGCTATCTACTGTGTACAGAAAATTTTAAGACTCAGTGAAAACAGAACCATGTGCATTTTTAACCATGGTCAGAAAAAGATTGGAGTATATTCATTCTGACCCTCTTACCTACCCATGGGAGACAGTGCCACCAGTTGATCTGTGAGCTCTCCCCTCTCTGCAGCCAAATGTAATGTCCCCTTCAGGTCCCCTTTCCACAACATGATGTGGTGCTGCAGCTCAGGGTGTCCACCCTCTAGATGTGCTTTTCCTATCAGAAAAATATTAAGCAATAATAATAAAAAAAAGGTAATGCATAGTTATACAGAGAACTACAACAAATAGTAATAACATAATCTGTAATGCATTTTTTAGTTTAACTGTTGTCAAAATTTCCCTGCCAGCTTCCGACAAAAGCGACTCGAGTTCAAATGCTTTAAACTGTTTTTTTTCTTTTTTGATAGAATTCCACTCAAACTTTTCATTACATTGTTGCCTGTCTTCCTGTAGTGAATCTTTGTTGCCTGTCTTCATGGTGAATGAGCTGGAGGAAGCGTCGGAGTACTTTATAAGGCTTCTTGGCAGAGGTGGTGTTAAAGTGTGCGACCGGTGGTGTGATGTAACAACTTGGTCATCCACTTGAGAGCTCCGAATGGATGAATTTAGTGCCAAATTTGAAAAGTTTGCACCATCAAGTGAATACATTCCAAACATAGCCCCCTGATATACTGTATTGGTCAATTATACAGGGTGATCCTTTTTATCTGTTCACGACTCTGGACTGTATATACAGCGGGTAAAATAAGTATTGAACACGTCACCATTTTTCTAGGTAAATAGATTTCTAAAGGTGCTATTAACCTCCCTGGCGGTATGATTCTTTCTGATTTTAGGTGCTGAAAGCGGTACAATTATTTTGCATTGAAATTTGGCGTTTTATATTGTAGGTCTGTAATTCTTAACAATAACACACTTCAACCTGTCCAAACAAGAGTCTAGTAGATATCCCGGGTATGATAAAGTTTGAAACACAAAAACATAAATTATAATATAATAAAAAAAAAATAATAATTAAAAAAAATAAAAATAAATAGTAATAAAATAAATTTCCACACGATTCACTATCGCTCAATTCTGCAAGTGTTCTAATTTACTATCGCTGTTTTCTAGCTGGTCTAAAGCCATTTTTGACGTAAAGGGACACTTTTTGGTTGCTATGGACAATCTCCAGTTTCCAGGCAGAAAGAACAGTATATGCAATATAAAACTGCATGCAGGGCATGGGCCAGAGCACTGGGGACAAATGGGATGTGAAATAATTTCATACAGTACTGTAATCTGTAAGATTACAGTACTGTATGTGTTATGATTTTTACATTTTTTTGAATTTGCCGCCAGGCTCCGCCCCCGTGCGTCGCGACGCTCGCAGGGAACGGAGCCTGGCACGGAGAGGCTTCGGAGGAGGACGGAGCCCTCGGACACTGCGGGGGACATCGCAGGATCCCGGGGACAAGGTAAGTAAGGAGGCACCAGGATCCTGCGATGCAATCCCGAGTGTGGCTCGGGGTTACCGCTAATGGTCCTGAATTTTAACCCCGAGCCACACTCGGGAATACCGCCAGGGAGGCTAACATAACATTTTCACCACATGTCAGTAACAACCTATGCAATCCATACATACAAAGAAACCAAAACAAATACGTTCAGAAATTAAGTTATGTGTAATAAAATGGAATGGCACAGGGAAAAGTAATAAACACGCTAACTGAAATGTATTTAATGCTTAGTACAAAATCCTTCGTTGATAATGACAGCTTCAGGACACCTCCTGTATGGAGAAACTAGTTGCATGCATTGCTCAAGTGTGATTTTGGCCCATTCTTTCACACAGTGTTCAAATCTCAAAAGTTTCCATGGGCCTTTGATCTTTAGTTTTTTCCACAGATTTTCTATTGAATTCAAGTCAGGTGATTGGCTGATGTTCCCACCTCCAAACTTCACTGCTGGTACGGTGTTTTTTGGATGATGTGCAGTGCCATTTGACATCCAAACATGATGTGTATCCTGGCATCCAAAGAGTTCAAATTTTGGTCTGGGCAGACTATATTCTCCCAGTATTTCACAGTCTTGCCTAAATGTTGTGCAGCAATTTTTAAAGGAGCTTCAACATGCTTTTTCTTCAGCAATGGAGTCTTGCATGCTGAGTGTGCATACAGGCCATGGTGGTTGACTGCATTACTTATTGTTTTCTTTGAAACAATTGGACCTGCTAATTCCAGGTCATTCTGAAGCTCTCCACAAGTGCTCCTTGGCTCTTGGACAACTCGTCTGATAATTATTTTTACTCCTCTGTCAGAAATCTTGAGAGGAGCACCTGGTCATGGCCAGTATATGGTGAAATGTTATTTCCACTTTCAGATTATGGCGCTGACAGTGCTCACTGGAACATTGAGAAGTTTAGAAATCACATGCCTGCAGGCACGGGAGCGGACATGATCTGACCTTCTCCGCTCGCCACCGGACTTTCCCTGCTATAATCAGCGATTGGGGCCCCAAGAACACCGCTGGCAGTTCGGGACCACATCATGCAACGGAGGGGAGCGGGTTCCACCAAAAAGAAGCCTCCTCTGCCCACCTATTCATTCTGTTCGGGGAACTCAGCTCCGGCGGCATATCAGTCTCCTTCATCTAAGATGGCGTTGGGCCGGAGGACAGACTTGTGTGCGGCCCCACATGTGATCAAGTCACAATGTGGATCGGCTTCCCCCACACAAGCAGCCACCTCACTACACAGTACAGTGACCTCACAAGCCGACCAGGCTTCGGATCCCTTCTCCTCCCACAGGAAGACATGCTCTAGCCATGGAGGGGTGAGTCCCCACAGTTCTCTCCCTCCTCAGCATATCAGGGGGAGGGCTTGGACTATGCAGATTCTCCGGCCTCATCCATGAAAAGAAATATGGCTGAAATGGCTGCGATTGCTCTGAGCCAGAAAAATACAGGGAGTGAACACTCCCCCCCCCCACCAATTCCTACTCTGGGGACTCTGTTCTGCTGGCTCACTTTTCAGCACTACTCCAGCAGGAGCTATCAACAGCATGCATGTCTATCACTGCTGAAATGAAGCATGATTTCCACAGCATTGGTGAACGGTTGGACACCATTGAATCTAAGATGGATGGGACAGTGAGGAGGGATAATCAAAATTCTACCTTGATATCTTCTCTACCAGACCAACTGGACCAGGCTAACGTTAAAATAGAAGATCAAGAAAATAGGTCCAGATGGTAAAATTTTAGAATTCATGGCCTGCCAGAAGCGGCAACTGATCTGGAAGATGCCGTACACGTTCTGATGCAGGACTTAATTCCAGACATTTCACCACACCACTTGGAAATAGACTACATAGAGTGCATCGCGCTCTGACAGCTCCTAGACAGGAAGGCCTACCTAGAGTTGTTATAGTTAACCCACATTTCTACAGAATCAAGGAAAAAATAATGTCCACAGCTCATGCCAGGAGTGACATTACTGTCCTGGGCCACAACATTAAAATATTTGTGGACATTTCTCAACTGACGATACAGAAAAGAGGCGCACTGAAATCACTACTGGCTCATCTAAGTAATCGTCAAATCAAATATCGCTGGTCATTTCCATTCCACTTGTCTTTCACCTATAAGGGCAAGTCGCACTGCTTTGCCAACTTTCCAGATGGAGAGGAAGTCCTCTTGAGCCTGGGCTTGATCTCTAGAGAGTCTTTATCCCCCAAAACACAGCAAGCAGGAGGCCACCCAGTTTTACCTTTGTGGGCTCAAAAACAGCGATCTTCTTCCAAGAAACTCCCCCCTCCCGCAGGATCTTATGGATGACCGTGTTGACTGTAATATGAGGGTGTAGTTCGCCTGGTGATATCCACAATCACCAATTGCCTGTAAAAGGCCTTTCTCAAGTGGTTTGGGACATACCCATAAGTTACCATTTATTCTACGTTCATGGTTTTACATACCCTCAATGCAGTTACCTCAGTTTTGGGGGGAGGGGGGCTTTACTATACTGTGCGAGTGGGCTCCATCATATGAGACTGCAATATGTTATTGTTGTGGGTTTTGCCTGTAAGTTTAATTTTGGCTCTTCTCCATGCTTACATAAAAATAATATCTGTTCAATTGGTTCTACTGGTTTACCCCAATTCCCTTAGTATCCTTTGAATGGAAAGGGACCAGGGCGGAAATGCATGCCACTCGTCAGTGAGCTTGTCCTTACCTAGGGGGAAGTGACAACATCACACTACCTGATGGGACCTTTAACCACTTGAGCCCCGGACCATTATGCTGCCTAAGGACCAGAGGTCTTTTTCCAATTTGGCACTGCGTCGCTTTAACTGCTAATTGCGCGGTCATGCAATGCTGTACCCAAACGAAATTTGCGTCCTTTTCTTCCCACAAATAGAGCTTTCTTTTGATGGTATTTGATCACCTCTGCGGTTTTTATTTTTTGCGCTATAAACGGAAAAAGACCGAAAATTTTGAAAAAAAATGATATTTTCTACTTTTTGTTATAAAAAAAATCCAATAAACTAAATTTTAGTCATACATTTAGGCCAAAATGTATTCGGCCACATGTCTTTGGTAAAAAAAATGTCAATAAGTGTATATTTATTGGTTTGCGCAAAAGTTATAGCGTCTACAAACTAGGGTACATTTTCTGGAATTTACACAGCTTTTAGTTTATGACTGCCTATGTCATTTCTTGAGGTGCTAAAATGGCAGGGCAGTACAAAACCCCCCCAAATGACCCCATTTTGGAAAGTAGACACCCCAAGGAAATTGCTGAGAGGCATGTTGAACCCATTGAATATTTTTTTTTTTTGTCCCAAGTGATTGAAAAATGACAAAAAAAAAAAAAAAAAAAAAATATTTACAAAAAGTCGTCACTAAATGATATATTGCTCACACAGGCCATGGGCCTATGTGGAATTGCACCCCAAAATACATTTAGCTGCTTCTCCTGAGTATGGGGATACCACATGTGTGGGACTTTTTGGGAGCCTAGCCGCGTACGGGGCCCCGAAAACCAATCACCGCCTTCAGGATTTCTAAGGGTGTAAATTTTTGCTTTCACTCTTCACTGCCTATCACAGTTTCGGAGGCCATGGAATGCCCAGGTGGCACAAAACCCCCCAAAATGACCCCATTTTGGAAAGTAGACACCCCAAGCTATTTGCTGAGAGGCATATTGAGTCCATGGAATATTTTATATTTTGACACAAGTTGCGGGAAAGTGACACTTTTTTTTTTTTTTTTTTTTTTTTTCATAAAGTTGTCACTAAATGATATATTGCTCACACAGGCCATGGGCATATGTGGAATTGCACCCCAAAATACATTTAGCTGCTTCTCCTGAGTATGGGGATACCACATGTGTGGGACTTTTTGGGAGCCTAGCCGCGTACTGGACCCCAAAAACCAATCACTGCCTTCAGGATTTCTAAGGGTGAAAATTTTTGATTTCACTCTTTACTGCCTATCACAGTTTCGGAGGCCATGGAATGCCCAGGTGGCACAAAACCCCCCCAAATGACCCCATTTTGGAAAGTAGACACCCCAAGCTATTTGCTGAAAGGCATGGTGAGTATTTTGCAGCTCTCATTTGTTTTTGAAAATGAAGAAAGACAAGAAAAAACATTTTTTTTTTTCTTTTTTCAATTTTCAAAACTTTGTGACAAAAAGTGAGGTCTGCAAAATACTCACTATACCTCTCAGCAAATAGCTTGGGGTGTCTACTTTCCAAAATGGGGTCATTTGGGGGGGTTTTGTGCCACCTGGGCATTCCATGGCCTCCGAAATTGTGATAGGCAGTGAAGAGTGAAATCAAAAATTCACGCCCTTAGAAAGCCTGAAGGCGGTGCTTGGTTTTCGGGGTCCCGTACGCGGCTAGGCTCCCAAAAAGTCTCACACATGTGGTATCCCCGTACTCAGGAGAAGCAGCAGAATGTATTTTGGGGTGTAATTTCATATATTTCCATGGCATGTTTGAGCAATATATCATTTAGTGACAACTTTGTGCAAAAAAAAAAAAAAAAAAAAAAAAAATTTGTCTCTTTCCCGCAACTTGTGTCCCAATATAAAATATTCCATGGACTCGACATGCCTCTCAGCAAATAGCTTGGGGTGTCTACTTTCCAAAATGGGGTCATTTGGGGGGGTTTTGAACTGTCCTGGCATTTTATGCACAACATTTAGAAGCTTATGTCACACATCACCCACTCTTCTAACCACTTGAAGACAAAGCCCTTTCTGACACTTATTGTTTACATGAAAAAGTTTTTTTTTTTTGCAAAAAAATTACTTTGAACCCCCAAACATTATATATTTTTTTAAAGCAAATGCCCTACAGATTAAAATGGTGGGTGTTTCATTTTTTTTTTTCACACAGTAATTGCGCAGCGATTTTTCAAACACATTTTTTGGGGAAAAAACACACTTTTTTTAATTTTAATGCACTAAAACACGCTATATTGCCCAAATGTTTGATGAAATAAAAAAGATGATCTCAGGCCGAGTACATGGATACCAAACATGACATGCTTTAAAATTGCGCACAAACGTGCAGTGGCAACAAAATAAATACATGTTTAAAAGCCTTAAAAAGCCTTTACAGGTTACCACTTTAGATTTACAGAGGAGGTCTACTGGAAAAATTACTGCACTCGATCTGGCCTTCGCGGTGATACCTCACATGCATGGTGCAATTGCTGTTTACGTTTGACGACAGACCGCCGCTTGCGTTCGCCTTAGCGCGAGAGCAGGGGGCGACAGGGGTGTTTTTTTTTTTTTTTTCTTTATTATTTTTTTGCTTTTTTAATCTTACTTTTAAACTGTTCCTTTCATATTTTTTTTTTTAATCATTTTTATTGTTATCTCGGGGAATGTAAATATCCCCTATGATAGCAATAGGTAGTGACAGGTACTCTTTTTTGAAAAAATTGTGGTCTATTAGACCCTAGATCTCTCCTCTGCCCTCAAAGCAAATGACCACACCAAGATCGGTGTGATAAAATGCTTCCCCAATTTCCCAATGGCGCTATTTACATCCGGCGAAATCTAAGTCATGAAATACTCGTAGCTTCCGGTTTCTTAGGCCATAGAGATGTTTGGAGCCACTCTGGTCTCTGATCAGCTCTATGGTCAGCTGGCTGAATCACCGGCTGCATTCTCAGGTTCCCTGTTGAGACAGGAGAGCCAGAGAAAAACACGGAAGACGGTGGGGGGGGGGGCATTCCCTCCCACGGCTTGTAAAAGCAGTCTAGAGGCTAATTAACCGCTAGGATTGCTTTTACATGAAAGCCGACCGCTGGCTAAAAAGAATGATACCAAGATGATACCTAAACCTGCAGGCATCATTCTGGTATAACCACTCAAAGTCGTGAATGGCGTACCTGAAGACAAAAAAATGGTTAACAATGGTTAACAATAAAGCACAGTAAAGTGTAAATAATTACACACCTGAAAAACAAACATGATAAAACATAATAACCATAACAATAACAATCAATAACAATAACAATAACAATAAAACATTGCAGAATAGAATACAGTAAAAAAGAGCAGAACAATAGAGAGAGAGAATAGAGAGAGAGAGAACAATAAAACAACAACTATTTTTTTTTATTTCATATTTTTTTTTTTTTTTACACTTTTTTTGTAACTAACTTTTATAACGGTAACCGGTTCCAGGTTCGGGTCTCTCAAAATGCGATGGCATCTTGGGAGACCCTGTGAAAGTGTGCCTAGTCTGTGGAATGCTGTACCCTACGCTAATACTCAACTAGTGAATGGTAGCGTTCAAAACATTCACCAATGCAAAGACCAGGATTGTCAGGACAGGAGGGACAATAATAGCGGGTGTCACGGCTATATCCGCGCTTGCTGCAGACACGACATCTTTTTTGGGGGGTTCGTTGGGTAGGGGTACTCGGGAGGACATAAAAATGCCTCTCATGCAGCCGACTGCATTTGGTTGGGGATGTGAATGGGGGAAGTACGGGCGCTGCAGAAGCGGTGGGTTCCCAATTAGGATTGGCGAATGCAGCAGGAAGGGCATTATGGGCACGACGGGCCTGTGTTTGTCTTTTTGGTGGCAGCGGGACACTACTTGTGCTTGCCACCTCACCAGCTTGAACTGCACTTATGGGACTCGCCACGTCACCAAGTGTTACTGCAGTGCTGGTTTGACTACGACCGGGGTGTACTAGGCCGCTGGCGCTTGCCAGTTCACCAAAACACTACCAAAAAACTGTTAGCGATCGCAGGGATCAGGCCTGACTCTGCGAACGCTGCAGTTATGCGTTTAGTGTTTTGTAAGTGACAGTGATCGATCGATACCGCACTTGGGTGGGCTGGGCTGGGCCGGGCGGAGGGGCAAAACGCAGGTGCTAGCAGGTATCTGGGCTGATCCCGCTAACACTGCGTTTTTGGGAACCCTAAACTGCTGGTGACGCGGTACTGGCGCTAATTTGACGCTGCCTGGGGCGACGCATATCACCGCCGGGCGATCGGGGGGCTAAACCTTTATTCTGTAATAAACGGCGGGTGCCCTGACACTATAAAAAATAAACGAACTAACCAGCGTCAACCGTAACGGTTATACGGTGATCAGTGGTGAAAGGGTTAACTAGGGGGCAATCAAGGGGTTAAAACATTTATTAGGTAGTATATGGGGGTCCCTGACGCTATAAAACGCTGACGGCGAACCTAAATATTTACCTCACTAACTAGCGTCACCAGCGACACTAATACAGCGATCAGAAAAATGATTGCTTAGCGACACTGGTGACAGGGGGTGATCAAGGGGTTAAAACTTTATTAGGGGGGGTTAGGGGGGTATCCTAGACCTAAAGGGGGGTAATATACACTGTCCCAACACTGTCACTGTCACAAACTGACACTATGCAGTAATCAGAAAAAAAAAAAAAAAAAAAAAAAAAAACTGCTGGTGTCAGTTTGTGACAGGGGGGGGGGGGGTGATTGGGGGGGGGTCGGGGGGCGATCGGGGGGGGGATCGGGGTGATTTGTGTGCCTGGCATGTTCTACTGTGTGTGTAGTGTTTGTGCACTCACATACTTGTCGTCTCTCCTCGGGCCGGAACGGAAAATACCGACCCGAGGGGAGATGACATCACTTCCTTTGCTGCTGTTTAGCATACAGCAGCAAAGGAGTGTTCTCATTGGCCGGCGGCGATCGCGAGGGGGGGGCCACGAACGGATGGTCTCCCCCTCATCACCGATCGCCGCTGGACAAACGACGACCGCCTCGGGCACCGGGGGGGGGGTCCGATCGGACCCCCCACCCGCGGAAGGCAAATCACGTACCCTGTACGTGATTTTGCCTGTCCGTGCCACTTTGCCGACGTACATCGGCGTGAGGCGGTCGTCAAGTGGTTAATTTCCTGGACCTCTATGATTTGTTCACTAATCTGTCAGCTGACACAGATTCTTAGTGTTGGGATGTGGTACACGAGACCATCGCGTACCAGCAAACCAAAAACAAATTCTCTCTTTTCTTCCTAATGCTTCTTCATTTACGTGCACCCCTGCTTCCAAAGCCAGAAGCTTCCATTCTAAGCCCCCCTGAACCTCATAAGAGATGATGGATAACGACAACAGGCGAGTACAGTCTACCGAACCCTTATGTTAAGTACCCTTCCCTCTAAAATTAAAATTTTAACTCACAATGTTCAGGGTTTTAATTCCCCTACGAATTGTACGATGGCCTTCCAAACTTATCACAAATTGGGCATAGACATACTGCTCCTTCAAGAAACGCACTTCTCTCATACCTCAGCCCCAAATACTTGAATGCCAGACACCCCACATTCTATCTGTCTAATGGCCCAGATAAGAAAGGAGCTGTAGCGATTTGCATAGCGAAAAAAGTCTCATTCACTCCTACTACAGTAATCAAAGATAAAGAAGGGAGATAAATCATGGTGGTGGGGAAAACCAATGAACACGCAAATCACACTCATTTCATACTATGCTCCCAATGTGGGTCAAGTAAAACTTTTTGAGACCATGCTCATAGTACTGATGCCTCATGTGCTGGGTCATGTTATAATAGGGCGAGATAGTAATGTGTCTTTGGAACAAGCCCTGGATAGAACTAATGCACACAAACCAATTTTGAAATGCGTCCCGAAACAGGGTTGCAAACTAGCTCGGATACTGTACTCCCACGACCTTATAGATATCTGGAGGGACCTCCACCCCACGACCAGAGATTATACCCATTATTCTCAGGTCCATAAAACGTATTCGTGAATAGACCACATATTTACACTGTCACCACTGCTTCCATCCATTGACTTGGCCAAAATACTGTCCACCTCGTGGTCTGACCATTCGCCAGTCCAGATCTCATTAACATATCTGTGGACTAGACCGAAACCCTCAATGTGGCGTCTTAATGCCTCGTTGCTTAATGACCCTACTATTTATAATGAAAGAGAGTCTGCCCTGTGGCAATACTTTGCTGACAATCATAACTGATACCTCCCCTAGTATTTTTTTTTTCAAATATTTTATTTAAATCACAAAACCACAAAAGGTGAGTCCAGGCTATTTCAACAATGTGTAAACAACAGCATTACTGATACATTGGAATGTTACATTCAAAAAACAAGATTGTAAATTAAATCAGACAAGACATTCTCAGTGTATAATCTGTGTGAATATGGTCCATGTATTGTAGCAACTAAGGGGTAGACCCGTTGTAACGAGTCCTGAACTCACCTAAAACTATTTTCCAATTTCTAAATTACAGAAGAGAAAAGAAAAAATTAACCGAAGAGAGCACAGAGCAGAGAGGAGAGAGCAGAGAGCAAGTGGGGACAAGGAAAGAGGGGGGGTGGGGGACTGGGGTGGGGAAGTGGTCCCGGGTTGTAATGGGCGCCAAGCCATCGGGGATTTCTGCATGATACAGCTGATCTACATTTATGAGCTAAATAGGTTTAGACCCTCTTCAGAGAGGATAAACAGATTGCATAATCTCCACAGCTCGATCTTCCATTTTATTGTCCAGGATTTTATAGTCCGTGAATTTTTGAACAATGTTCCGCACTTCCCTCCAGTATGATGATATTTTCGGACAGGACCAAAATATGTGTAGCATCGTACCCCTCCCCTCCTGGCATCTCAGGATAAAATTTATGAAGCATCTGCGGGGTATGGTACCACCGTGTCAGTATTTTATAATTAGACTCCTGAATCTTAGTGCAAAAAGAGGATTTCAACGAGAACCTAAACAACAAAATAAGTGTAGCGCTTTTAGACAAAAGTCAGATGCAAAGTCTATGTGTCAACAATTCAAAATGCATATATCAAGGGGAAGAAAAAAAATCAGTGTGGGAGAAAAAACTCTTTTTTCTTAAAGTTCTCTGAAGCAGATCACATCAAGGGTGTAAACCATAAGGAGAAGGAGCCCACACACCACCACTGAAAGTGAAAAGGCTTACCGGACTAGATGGACTCAACAAGGCGTACGCCAGGTGGAGTCAGATAGGCTTGGGTGGTGCTGGACTGTAGATGGTCCAAAGGGGCAATGTTGGTGGAGTGGCTACCACAAAGCTGTTTTCCCTGGATGGTGCCGAACCAAAAGAGATGAGATGAAACGCACGTGGATCATATCCCTCGGACCGACGTTGGAACCAGAGGTGGCAGAGTTGGCACACTCCATAGACAGGAACAGTCCACTGCTGGATTGTGGGAAAGTGTGGTTTTCTGGAAGATTGAAGTAACAGTTGCCACCTCTGGTTCCAACGTTGGTCCAAAGGAATATGATCCACGTGCGTTTCATCTCACCTCTTTTGGTTCGGCACCATCCAGGGAAAACAGCTTCGTGGTAGCCACTCCACCAACATTGCCCCTTTGGATCATCTACAGTCCAGAGTAAATTCTCCCTCTTCTGTTGTGGGACCATATAAAACAAAAGTGTGTATGGCATCCTTTTATCCCCCTCCACCCACCTTGGCGCCAAAGTTTGCGAGATGTCGGCAGCCATATTCTGGACATAGATGGATCAGGTTGTCCTTCCGAAGCTGTTGGGAGTGCGACAAAGAGCTTAGCTGATTCAATAGCTGTAGAACTTGAGACAGACGGTGGGGTCATTGGAACTGGTCAGAGGGAGAGCATCTCTGTGGTGTAGCCGGCGCGGATCAGGACTCATGTTGGACTTCCAGTGAGGGCGCCCGGGAACGTCCCCGTGTCCTTTGCAGCAGGGATTGAGAGGTCCGCCAGGGTGTCCCTGAGCCTGCGCGTCCTGCTGGCTGGGGCAGGAACATCAGCCAGTTCTGGACCGGGACAGGGTTCGCGCCCATAAACGTGAAGAGAGCGGGTAAGTCTCCAGGTGTGTGCAGGGTAAAGGAGCGCTGGTCCCTGCGGAAGAGGGCCGAGAGGGAGAACCCCCATCTATGTGATGTTTGACAACGAGCAACATCCAGGACTGGACGTAGCACAGCCCGTCACTGCAAGGTGGCTCTGGAAAGGTCAGGGAATATTTTGATAAGTGCACCATCAAAGTTCTGTTACCCGAACTCCCATGCCTTCCTGAGAAGTCTCCTTCAGCGTGCATCTGTGCAGCCTGCAGATCATGTCTCTCAGTCTAGCAGGGTCAGTAGAGCGGGGTCCCAGGGCTCTGCGGATCCTGTTGAAATCCACATGGTTAGGGAGGGCATCTCCGGAGACCCTCTGAAAAATCGCGGTGACTGTTACCGCAAGATTCTCAGGGCCCATCGCTTCAGGTAGACCCCGGATCCGCAGGTTATTCTGTCTGCTCCTGTCTTCGACATCCTCAAGACGGAGCTGTAAGGACACTGCGGCATCCACGTGGGAGTCCTGCAGGGACTCCGGTGCTGTCAACCTCTGGCTCAAGGGATTGAACGTCTTTTCTGACCACTTGCAATTCTTTGCGATGTTTTTCCTCCAGGCGCCCAACTAGTTCTATATCCGATTTAGACGGAAGGGCCTGAAGGAGGGCTCGGAGTTCAGCATTCATTTGAAGGGAACAAGTATCGATGGGCTCCGAGAAGGTAGAGTGGAGATCCGGCAGGACTTTTGAGTATGAGTCCGAGGCCGATGAGGCAGCCGGCGACGTCATCTTGTGATCCGGGAAGGCTGCCTGGGAGCCAGGGAAGTAACGGCCAATACTGCCGCTGGCATTGCTGTTCTTAGCTGTCTGTTTGCCTCCCTTCGCTTTGCGCTTCCTGACTGAGGGCATGCTGCAAATATTAGAGTCTTATAAGCCGGGATAGGTGGGTGCAGGCCGGGAGCTCAAGCTAAATGTGTCCACCTGCAGCCATGTCCAGACCACGCCCCCCCCAGTATTACCTGGGCAGCACATAAGGCAGCAATAAGTGTCAAACTAATCCAAATAGCCTCCAGAACCAAAGGTAGTCATGCACAAAAAATACAACAAAACAAAATACAAGAGCAAAAGTATAATCCCCAATTAGATTTGAGACATAAAATTGAATCAGCACATACGGTATTAAATCTTAGCCTTACCACTAAGGCTGAGAAGTATTTACATTGGTCTAGGCATCGATTCAATACTTTGGGAGACAAAGCTACTACACTATTGTCTAGGAAACTTACCCCTCGACCAAACAATCCGGCCTTGCCAAGATTACGGTTGCAAGATGGGAAATTGACTCAAAACCCCCAATTAATCATTGCAGAATTTTCAATTTTTGTTTCTAAACAACTTTAACCCATTCCCCACAGCTCCAGCGGATAAATTCTTCTGCAATATCCCCCTTCCACAGGTGGCTCAGGACCACATAGAGTTAATGGAGGGCGACTTTACGGAGGGAGAAATCAAAGCAGCAATTAAAAGGTAGAACCCATCAAAGGCACCGGGCCCGGGCGGCTTTACTAGCCACTATTATAGAAAGTACACAGAGATATGGACACCTCATCTATGTTCCTTTTTCAATGAATTGAAAAAAGGTTCCCCCTTAGCCATGCATGGAAATGCTGCTTTCATACATGTCCTCCTCAAATTAGGGAAGGACCATGGGGACTGTGCCAACTATCAGCCGATCTCACTGATTAACGTGGATCTTAAATTGATGACTAAAATTTTAGCGACTAGAATGAATACTTTTCTATCCAATTATATCCATCCAGACCAGGTAGGGTTTGTTCCCAATCGAAAGGCCCCTGACCAAACCCGACGGGTGATAAATGTAATAGCAGTGCTTCATTCAAACCGGGACAACCATGGCAAGAATAAGGGCATGCTGTTGTCGTTAGACCTTTGCAAGGAATTCAACTCTGTATCATAAGATTATATACTCTATGTAATAAAACGATATGGATTTGGGCCGAATCTCAACTATAGTGCAGACATTTTATAGCACACCTACTGCTAGACTCCTGATAAAAGGGTATAATTCGCATAACATAGATCTACACAGAGGGACACAAGGTTGCCCTTTATCTCCCATCTTATTTATAATGGCCCTGGAACCCTTGGCCATCAAACTAAGAGGTCACACAGATATAAAAGGCATATATTGCAGAGATAGGGAGCACAAATGTGCCCTTTTCGCTGACATATTGATGCTTCCTCTCATCCCCAGTAACGTCGCTACCTAACTTATATCAAACCTTGCGCCGATTTACAGCTATCTCGGGTCTCAAAATTAATCATTCAAAATCGGTTGCTTTACACCTAACATTGGAGGCAGACACGGTGAAATTAATCCAAAATTCATTTAGGTGGCAAAAAGAGGCTCTCCCGTATTTGGGAATTTCTTTAACTCCCTCCCTACATACCCTGTATCAGACCAACCACCCTCCTTCATATAGGAAACTGACAGTGGATCTTCTACGCTGGGCTAACAATCCACCGTTGTGGTTCTGTACTCAATAAAGACGAACCTCCTTCCAAGGTTGTTGTACTTGTTTAGAACACTTCCAGACCTGGCCAAATATTTTAAAGCTGAGCAATTTGCTCAACTAATTTGTTACCATTCCTTGCAAGCTCAACCTACCTGGATGAAAACTGAATCGTCTCTCAATCCTACCAAACCGATTAGTCATATGATGTAACTACGAACAAGAGATAGACCAATCATAATGTGCCCCACATTATCCTTTTCTCTAAGCCTACGGGACAGATTGATGAAGCCTCATGCATTTAGATCTTCTCATGCTCCCTTGGCTCCATTGACTGGTAATCCTGATTTCACCCCAGGTCTTAATCCTCAAGGGCTCGCATGGTGGACTAACAAGGGCTTGATACGTATTGCTGACATGTGCGACCATAAAGGTATCTTATCGAAACAAACCCTACTAGATAAATACCAACTTCCTAACTCAGAAATGTACCATTACTCCCAGAGTAATGAATTATCTGAAGACTCTACAGCAGGGATATGCAATTAGCGGACTTTCAGCTCTTGCACTACAAGTCCCATCATGCCTCTGAGTGTCATGCTTGAGGCTGTCAAAGTCTTGCTATGCCTCATGGAACTTGTAGTTTTGAAACAGCTGGAGGTCCGCTAATTGCATATCCCTGCTCTACAGCATACAAATGATTTAACAACTTCCACCCCAATGGAACATCTATGCGGGTCTTTTGATAAGCATACCGGCTATATCTCTAAAATATATAGCATCTTGTCCTCCAAGTCGGAAAAATTGTTTTATATGAACAAGTGGGAACAGGATATGGAGGAAACGTTGAAAATTGATAAATGGTTTAAAATGGCACAATTCGCCTCAAAATTATACATTAATACCTCACTGATCGAGGCAAAGTTATGCTGCAATGGTACCAGTGAGAGTGGCGACATATGTCCCAGGCACTTCCCCTCTATGTTTTAGGGGATGTGGCATGGAAGGCACAGTATACCACATATAGTGGACATGCCCTAAAGTCAGGCAATTTTGGATTCGCATCTACAATTTTATCTTTTCACTAACCTAGGTGAATTAAATCAAATGACCCCAGCAGGCGCTACTAGGATGCCCAGTGGAGGGAATGCCAGGACACACAAGGAAACTTATATCATTCATCTTTACTGCACCCAGGATAGTGGTAGCTAGATCTTGGAGGGTGCCCATGATCCCCTTCGATTTGGTGAGAACTAAGTTGCCGTGGATCATGATCAATGAACGCCTTTCAGCGATATTACTCGATAAGCAGTCAGTCTTTGATAGTCTGGGAACCATGGATAAAATATCTGTCCAAAGGCTTATGAGACATCCGCACAGTTATGCCTGGAATGACAGGGGTACACATTCCCCCATTTTACCTTCCCCTCTCTTCTTCTCTACCCTTTCTTCTTTCTTTTTGCAGGCTTTTATTTTCTTACCCTGCATCCTGTTTGAGTGACCAGTAAGAGGACATTGGCCACATGGTACGGATCCCTCCTCTTCATCCTCTGGAAGCCTAAAGGAATGACAGGGATCCAAGAATGTACTAACCTTTTCCTCTTTTTTTATTTTTATTTGTTATGGGTTTCTCTTGTAGTTCATTATGTTAAAGTACCGGTATAGAGAGATAAGAAATACGAGTACATTTGTTGGAATATATAATTTTGCTCATACCTCCAGTACCTTAAGACATCACTCTGTATACAGAAATATCTATCTCATGTAAACAATATTTTGCCTTGGAATTTGATATGTACAAATTTCAATAAACATTATTGAAAAAGAAGTTTAGAAACCCTTCTTTAACCAATGCCAAAAGTATGTTTTGCAGCAATAAGGTTGCGAAGGTCTTGAGAGAGCTCTTTGCTTTTACCCATCATGTGATGTTTCTTCTATGACACCTTGGTAATGAGACACCTTTTTATAGGCCATCAGTTGAGACTGAACCAGCTGATATTAATTTGAACTGACAAGGGGGAGGATTGCTTTCGAATTATTGATAAATGTCAGATGGTGCCTTTGCTTTCCATAGCTTTTTGCACCTCCCTTTCTTCAGGTGTTCAATACTTTTTCCCTGTGTCATTCCATTTTATTACACATAACTTAAATTCTGAACTTATACTTTTTTTTTGTATGTATGAATTGCATGGATTGTTACCGACGTGGTGAAAATGTCATGTCAATAGCACCTTTAGAAAATAGGTTTACCTAGAAAAATGGTAATGTGTTCAATACTTACTTTACCCGCTGTAATTCCAGGTTTCGCCTGTCACAGTGGAGATGCCCCTGAATGGGTCTTCAGGGGCTGGGTTCCATTGTGATAGAGCTTGGCCCTTTATCTGTAAAGAACCCTGTGGCTAACTCAATTTGTTGCAGTAAGTGCCAAGGTGGGCACCCAGGATCCAGTGTCCAAAGAAACATTACAGGCCATTCCCACAGCGTGGGGTATGGGTATGACTCCCAAAGTTTTATTGAGGTTACAATTATCAGGATACATTGCTTCTCTTCTGGTCTCAGGTCACCACCTTTACTGCAGTCTTGACCTGCCCAATATATGCAACCCAGGGAGATGCTTTCTGGGTCAGATAAATGAAGAATTGGATGCTGCCAAAAAAATATTTCTATGTATACTGTACTTCTACACAAGGAAGGGGATACCCATCCAGTGGATCAGCTCTGACCAGGTTGGTATTGAGGCTTGGAAAAAACTGATTGATTCAGACATGCCTTTATATAGAATGACATATTAGGCTCGTGGTTGTCCCCAAAAATATGGTTTATATGAGTGGATTCATAAGAGACCCTGTGCACCAACTGAGTTATCCGTAGTGGATGTGGTAATTTGTCTGGCAGTTGACCCTTCGGTAGAGGGGGAGAAGATGGTACTTGCTTTTACTAATACTTTGACTTAACAGTTCACTGGGTTTACTAGACTGGGGACTTGTACTGCAGGGGTCCTCTCACCTTCCCCTTCATACAAGAAACCAAATGCATTCCACGTTTTGTTAAGCTCATTTTACTGCGTAGTTTATGGTCTTTCTTGTATTGTATTTTATACATATATGGATGCCATACATTTAAGAATGCTACAAAATTCCCATGTTTCTTTAGATGGCATGCCTTATACTGGCCGTGAGTTGCTGTACTCTTGAATAACTTGATCTATTGCTAAAACATTTCCGTGACTTGACTGTGTAATGTGTCCTTATAAGCTCTGTAACACATGGAATGTATCTATTTACCTATGGGAAAGAATATACTTGTTATGCGCATAGCAAAAAAAAATAAAAAATCTTAACTTTTTTTGTTTTTAAAAGTAGTAAAGCTGGTTTCTCCAGGAGGAGAAGAGGTCAATCACCTACAGACATTAGCAAAAAACTGAGGACTCACAAAATAGAGTAATAGGGGAGGGATAACAGGGGGCATGTCTAACAGTCACCCAAGGGCTTGTTCAAAGCTAATGATTTGGGATTGCGGGTGGAATCACTGTAATTTTGCCCACGATTCCAAATAGCACTGCAATGCTGGCAAAATGCAGCACACTGTTTGGGTGCCATTCACTTTCAAATAGCACCTAAACGTGATGCGGCTTTGCAGTGATAGATCGTGCTGCAATTGTGGCAAATCACATTGCGTGACGTTTGACTCCCAAAAAAACTCCTTCGCGCGATGAAATTTGCCATGATTTATCGCCCGACAATTGCGGCACAACTGCATGGCGTTTAGGTGCTACTTACATTGAATGGCACCCGAACAAGTGTGCTGCGTTTTGCAAGCATTGCAGTGCAATTTGGAATCGCCTGCAGAATCGTGGAGATTCTGCCTGCGATCCCAAAGTGCTAGATGTGAATGGGGCCTAAAAAAGGTACAAAGCTTTAACCCATGGTGTATGAATAAGTTGCCCGTGTCCTGTACTGTAAGCTAAGAAGTTTATACAACGAACCCACCTATTGCTCAAACAGTATGTGGTCAGAAAAAAAAAACACAGTTATACAAACCCTCTTCTTCCATGAGCCGATGCAGAGTACCTCGATCACTGTACAGGCCAAGGTGAAAAGAATCTTCCAGCAAGGCATGGGATCCATCAGCTAGAGGAAATAAATAGCAATACATAAGAATATTTTATAAAATCTCAGACTGAGTGCCAGCATTCAATAGTGAATTTGGGAGTTGCCACTGAAATACCAATTAGCCTTATATATTATGCTTAATGTAAGTCTAGTTTTGAATAGACGGGAAGGTTTAACATGTCAGGTCAGTTTGTGCTTTCTTATTTCCTTATTGCTGTGTGATATTATTGCTATTTGTATGCCTATTGGGTGGGAAGGACCAACTTCCCTAACTGTTCTGGTGAACAATTTTCTGGAAAACAAAATGTTATGACTATCATTGAAACAGGAACAGGAGGGGCAATCTCTCCAATAAGAAATACTTGTTCTAGTGACAACTGTCACTTTAAGAAGACTTTTACTCACTTCCTGCTGCATCTCTTGGACAGGAAATGAGAGCAAATCTCCCCAATGGAGGCACAACCAGCAACAATAAAAGCTGGCAGAGTAGGTAAACACTGAAAAAAAAATATTTTATCTACTCCTTTTTGGTTTGATATTTCAGTCCGACAAAAAAAAAAAAAAGTAGCTGTTCAACCAGCCAGAAATCTCTTGAGCTGATGGCTTCCTGCATGCTCTGCCTCTGGAATGCTTTCAGTTAGCATTTTTCCCTACTATCTCTAGGAAAAAACACTATATTAATGCAGTCCTATGACACTATCTGTCCTTGGATTGCAACACTGCTCAGTACATTTGTCCACCTAGGGCTGGTGGTCAGTTGATAGCAGCACAACTAGGTATAAATAAAGGACAAAGTGTGAAAAAAACAAAACAAATGCAACCACAACATCTAAGGAGAGGTGACAGGGAGAGAAGGCTACTGGGGAGACAAGCATGGTGGATTTTTAGATTAAAAAACAAGATCGCCTCAGGGGTTAAATCTGAGGTGGGCTCTGGACTTGCACTTACATTAAGAATGCCTCTCCCCAGAGCCTCCTCGCTCTTTTTCTCTCTCTCTTCTGTTTTTTTTTCACATACCTGGATTATTATTTTCGTCTTTTTTATTTAATGTTTTTGGAATTTTATGGTGTGCTTTCTTATGCATATGTCTATACGTGTATGAATGTATGCACGTGTGTGTAAACACATGTGCATATTATCACATGGTATGTGAAAAATTAGTGGCATACCCATGGATCACCCTATGTGTATTGCAGCTCATTCTCTTTTTTTGGATAATTGCCTGCGGTTAATTAAGAAAATCAATGGGTGGAGCCTGTGATCTTTAGAGCTACTATTTATTTCAAAGTTTTATGTCTGTAATGTGGTTATGCCTAAGGCCTTATAGGTTGAAAAGCATCAACTTACTTAATCTGCGTTTGTTCACTGTGGCTATTCCATAAAATTAAGAAATTTTAAGAGCAACAACCGGAGTGCGGATCATTTTTTCCACATTACTCTACTCAGCCAGCGAATGTGGATCAAGCACCTGTGATCTCTGCTATCTATGTGGTGTATGGGTAGTAGCACTGACTTTTTTGTTTATACTTACAACATCTAAGGACCAGTAAGCTGCAACACTATCAATTTTTGTTCATGCGTCTAGATACGCTTTAATTAATGCTTCTGAACTCTAACTAAAGTTTTGGGAAAATTATCAGCCATAATACTGTGACAATGAAAATGTCACATGTTAAAAGTTTAGTGCCTAGTTACAATTATTCAAATATTTAGCAAAAAAAAAAAAAAAAAAAAAAAAAAAAAAACTTTCCTCAAAAGCTTCATGCCCAGCTGAAATTTTCCAACTGCCCCAGGATAGATCTGCAGACACCCTCACCTGTACATCTCTGGCCACCGCCTTCAAACATGGTTCTCTGACGTCATTTAGGATTCCAGGTAACAAACACATAGGACTGCATGATTGCCAGAGATTTTAAAAAGTGTCTGATGGAGCCGTTTCATTTCTGCTGTCTAACAAAACAGACCTCTGTCTACACTTCCTGACTTTCACACAAATATACATTTTCCAAGCTAGCATCAGAAGCTCAGTGACTTTTGAGGTTTACTGCATGGTGTTCCTCTGTAATTCAATGGCAAAAGCATCCTCTCACCTCCTTTGGCACAAATCGCTGTTGCCAGTTTCACACAATCTCGATGCTGTTCTTCCTTAGACCGATGATCCTTGCTGGTACTAATAGGAAGAAGAGACTGAGACTTTTTCTTTCTTCCACGTGTGTCTGATGAGGAAAGCAAACGGAGAAAACAGAAACTGATATGCTAAGACATTCTAGTAAAAAAAGAGCTCATTAGGTTTTTCAAAAATACATATAGAAAGTACAATAATTAACACTGTAAGAGTACAGAGAAATAACAATGGGGTTACAGAGATACAAGATAAACAACGTGAAAGAAGAAGAAAGACGTTAGGGTGGCAACCCATCAAACACGGGCAGGTGACAGGTAGACCACGCCCCTTCCTTGCCGATCCCAGAACCTGGACAGGAGCGGGGGGCGGCATTTACTGGAACCAATCCATTGCATTCTCCTCCTGCAGCAGCTGAAAGACAGCAGTAAGGGAAGTTGTCCTGTCTGGGTTACTCTTCCTTCTGCTGTCTGGGCCCCCTGTGTACTCCCCCCCCCCCCTCCTGCCGGCTGCTGCGGAGGATCGTTTCAGGATGGAGATCAGGGAAAGAGGCCAGTAAATATCTCAGTCATTGGCCCATTCCTTTTCTGAATGAGCACAGTGAGTGATTGGATCACTCAGTGTGTTCATTCATAACAGAAGCATAGTAAACAGTTTATTATGCTTCAGCTTGTGAATGAACAGCAAGCTCTGTAGGGAGCTATTCCTGTTCATTCATTCTGTGCAGCTCTGTCCTCAATCTTCTTTTTATGTCTCAAAAGTGACATTGGGGGGTCTGTTTGGACCCCTAATATTCCTAATATAAGCCCTCCAAAAATTGTAAAAAAAAAAAAAGAAGATTTAAATTAATACAAAAAAAATTGTAAAAAAAAAAAAAAGGAGAGGAATGTGCAACAGGGAGACCAGCGGGGCCTGATAAGACACATGGCAACCTTGGTTTTTGTTGGTGGGTTGTTTCAAAGTGAGAGAAAAGAATGATCAAGAGTTATATGATTATATTCTAGCCACAGGGACCACGTTCCAGAGAAATTCTGGGTATCATTAAGAATTACAATGAAACCATATAGAAGCAAAACTGCTCCAGGTGAGTATTAAGCAGTCCATCTACTAACCACCCAGGGTGAAGGTGCTATAACACAAATTTAAAAGATGGATCTCAAACTACTGTTGATTTTTTGGGGGCAAAAAAGAAACCAATTCGTCTAGTATAGACAGGGTACCTCCACAACTTAGGTAATTAGTTCAAAAAAATTGGGAAAAGAAATGGGAAAGGGGCAAGTAGTTAAATGGAGGACCAAACCATGGTATTCATATGCCATATAAACTTTATTAACGCAAAAAATATAAAGATAGAAAAAATACCCTCTAAGCACCATAAAATTGTGTTTAAAAATATGTTAAAGAGACAAGATAGTCACTCTAAAATATTGGACAACCAAGACGTAGCTGTAAACATGTAAAATAACCGCATAATACATGAATCACGTATATTTCCATGTATTTGAGCCACAATGGTCTATAGGTGGATTTTATCCTGAACACAGAGCCATACTTATCCCTTTCGGGCTGGTTGTATGCTACATTTGTCAAAGATTTCCACAGATGACGACCAATTGAAGGACTGATTGTCCAGGGCTTCCTGATACTTGAGGAAATAGTACACTTTATTCAACTGGATTTTTCCAAACGGGATCCCCATTTCATGCAATACAGTTGCTGAGCTATTAGCACTAATACCCAAGGACTTCCTTTTAATAATCTATATATAACTAATTGGTATTCAGCTACTGTTTAACCACTTCAGCCCCGGAAGGTTCTACCCCCTTCCTGACCAGAGCACTTTTTACAATTTGGCACTGCGTCGCTTTAACTGCTAATTGCGCGGTCATGCAATGCTGTACCCAAACGAAATTTGCGTCCTTTTCTTCCCAAAAATAGAGCTTTCTTTTGATAGTATTTGATCACCTCTGCCGTTTTTATTTTTTGCGCTATAAATGGAAAAAGACCGAAAATTTTCAATAAAAAAAAAAAAGATATTTTCAACTTTTTATTATAAAAAAAAATCCAATAAACTCAATTTTAGTCATACATTTAGGTCAAATGTATTCAGCCACATGTCTTTGGTAAAAAAAAAAAAGTCAATAAACGTGTATTTATTGGTTTGCGCAAAAGTTATAGCGTCTACAAACTAGGGTACATTTTCTGGATTTTACACAGCTTTTAGTTTATGACTGCCTATCTCATTTCTTGAGGTGCTAAAATGGCAGGGCAGTACAACCCCCCCCGCCCCAAATGACCCCATTTTGGAAAGTAGACACCCCAAGGAAATTGCTGAGAGGCATGTTGAGCCCATTGAATATTTTATTTTTTTGTCCCAAGTGATTGAATGACAAAAAAAAAATTACAAAAAGTTGTCACTAAATGATATATTGCTCACACATGCCATGGTTATATGCGGAATTGCACCCCAAAATACATTTAGCTGCTTCTCCTGAGTATGGGGATACCACATGTGTGGGACTTTTTGGGAGCCTAGCCGCGTACGGGGCTCTGAAGACCAAGCACCGCCTTCAGGATTTCACTCTTCAATACCTATCACAGTATTGAAGGCCATAAAATGCCAAGATGGCACCCCCCCCCACATGACCCCATTTTGGAAAGTAGACACCCCAAGGTATTTGCGGAGAGGCATGTTAAGTCCATGGAATATTTTATATTTTGCCACAAGTTGCGGGAAAATTACAAACTTTTTTTTTTTTGCACAAAGTCGTCACTAAATGATATATTGCTCAAACATGCCATGGGCATATTTGGAATTGCACCCCAAAATACATTCTGCTGCTTCTCCGGAGTACAGGGATACCACATGTGTGGGACTTCTTGGGAGCCTAGCCGCGTACAAGGCCCCGAAAACCAAGCACCGCCTTCAGGATTTCTAAGGGCATAAATTTTTGATTTCACTCCTCACTACCTATCACAGGTAGTGAGGCCATCTTAGGCCATAAAATGCTAAGATGGCACAAAACCCCCCCAAATGACCCCATTTTGAAAAGTAGACACACCAAGCTATTTGCTGAGAGGCATGGTGAGTATTTTGCAGCGCTCATTTTTGAAAATGAAGAAAGAAAAGAAAAATGTATTTTTTTTTTCTTTTTTCAATTTTCAAAACTTTGTGACAAAAAGCGAGGTCTGCAGATACCTGTCTAAGCGAGGTCTTAGTATCTGCACCCCCCTCCTCCCTGAAAGGTGCCAAATGTGACACCGGAGGGGGGGAGGGTTCCGAAAAGCAGAAGTTCCATTTTTGTGTGGAACTCCGCTTTAAGTGACAACTTTGTGCAAAAAAAAAAAAAAATTGTCTTTTTCCCACAACTTGTGTCACAATATAAAATATTCCATGGACTTGACATGCCTCTCAGCAAAATGGGGTCATTTGGGGGGGTTTTGAACTGTCCTTGCATTTTATGCACAACATTTAGAAGCTTATGTCACACATCACCCACTCTTCTAATCACTTGAAGACAAAGCCCTTTCTGACACTATTTGTTTACATGAAAAAAAATATTTTTTTTGCAAGAAAATTACTTTGAACCCCCACACATTATATATTTTTTTTAAAGCAAAGGCCCTACAGATTAAAATGGTGGGCGTTTCATTTTTTTTTTTTTTCACACAGTATTTGCACAGCGATTTTTCAAACACATTTTTTGAGGTAAAAAAAAAAAACACACTTTTTTTTAATTTTAATGCACTAAAACACACTATATTGCCCAAATGTTTGATGAAATAAAAAAGATGATCTTAGGCCCAGTACATGGATACCAAACACGACATGCTTTAAAATTGCGCACAAACGTGCAGTGGCGACAAACTACATACATTTTTAAAAGCCTTTAAAAGCCTTTACAGGATACCACTTTAGATTTACAGAGGTCTACTGCTAAAATTACTTCCTTCAATCTGACCTTCGCGGTGATACATCACATGCATGGTGCAATTGCAGTTTACATTTTTACATTTGACGCCACACCGACGCTTGCGTTCGCCTTTGCGCGAGAGCAGGGGGGGGACAGGGGAGCTTTTTTTTTTTTCTCTTTATTTTTTTTTTGCTTTTTTATCTTATTTTTAAACTGTTCCTTTCATTTTTTTAAAAAAAATTTTTATTGTTATCTCTGGGAATGTAAATATCCCCTATGATAGCAATAGGTAGTGACAGGTACTCTTTTTTGAAAAAATTGGGGTCTATTAGACCCTAGATCTCTCCTCTGCCCTCAAAGCATCTGACCACACCAAGATCGGTGTGATAAAATGCTTTCCCAATTTCTCAATGGCGCTGTTTACATCTGGCGAAATCTAAGTCATGAAATGCTCGTAGATTCCGGTTTCTTGAGGCCATGGAGATGATTGGAGCCATTCTGGTCTCTGATCAGCTCTATGGTCAGCTGGCTGAATCACCGGCTGCATTCTCGGGTTCCCTGTTGGGACAGGAGAGCCAGAGAAAACCATGGAAGACAGTGCGGGGTGGGGACATTCCCTCCCACTGCTTGTAAAAGCAGTCTAGAGGCTAATAAGCCACTAGGATTGCTTTTACATGAAAGCCGACCACTGGATGAAAAGAATGATACCAAGATGTTACCTAAACCTGCAGGCATCATTCTGGTATAACCACTCAAAGTTCAGCAACATACCAGTACGTTGCTGGTCCTTGTTGGGCATATATTGTAATCTTTTTTTTCATGCAGCCTGTGGGCTGAACGAAAAAAAGAGATTGATCGGTGGGTATGCCCACCATTAGAACACCTCCCTTCATCCACGCACTTCTAATGATGGGCATACATGCACCATTTATATATGCCGAAGCATAGGGGCATCCGTCCCAAAAGTTAGGAGCAAATCGCTCCTCCGCCCCTGCTGCCCCCATGCTTCGGCATATATGCTCTTTTTTTTTTAACTGTGGTGGTGAAATCACCTCCAACAGTGCTGGAGTCACGGCTTTATGTATCGTGGGAGCAAACGCTGTTGCTGTCAAGATAAATAAATCCGCGCTGCAACTGAATGGCGTACCTGCTAAGCAAATGATGGTTAACAATAAAACAAAGTAACATTACAGTATACCAGTAAGACATACCATACCTGCAAAACAAATACAAAAAAAACATAGTAAAAAATAAAACATTTTTTAACGCAACCTGTGCCTAAAATATATATATGCCGAAGCATGGGGGCATCCACCCGCAAAAGGTAGGAGCAAATTGCTTTTTAACTGTGGTGGTGAAATCACCTCCGACAGCGCTGGAGTCATGACTTTATGTATCGGGGGAGCAAACGCTGTTGCTTTCAAGATAAATAAATCCGCGCTGCAGCTGAATGGCGTACCTGAAAACAAAAAAATGGTTAACAATAAAACACAGTAAACAGTAAAGTATAAAAAAATTACATACCTGAAAAGCAAACATGACAAAACATAACAATAAAACATTGCAGAATAGAATACAGTACAAAAGAGCAGAACAACAGAGATAATAGAGAGGGAGAGAGAGAGAGAGAACAATAAAACGACAACTATTTTTGTTTTTTTTATTTTATATTTTTTGTGTATTTTTTTTTTTTACATAACTAACTTTTCTCCACAACACCAGTCGCCGTAGTAATTTGGACAGTCATGTCTGCATGAAGGGAGGTAAGAACGAAAACATTCTTATTATCCCTCAACTTCATAGCGAGCAAATTATTACACTGCAAGCAGGCTCTCTCCCCCAGCCTAAGACGGGAATCTACAAGCCGTTGGGGAAAGCCCCCTCGATTAGGTCGCACGGTGCCACATGCTCCAATCTGATGATCAAAAAGGTGACTAAAAAGTGGCACGCTCGTGAAATAATTGTCCACATATAAGTGGTACCCCTTTCAGAATAAGGGTGACACCAAGTCCCACATAATCTTGCCAGCGCTTCCTATGTAGTCAGGGCAGTTTGTCGGCTGTACGTGGCCATCTCTTCCCTCGTAAACCATAAAACTACATGTATAGCCTGTGGCCCTGTCACAGAGCATATACATCTTGACCCCATATCTGGCAAGCTTGCTGGGAAGGTACTGTTTGAATGACAAACGGCCAGAAAACTTAATCGGGGATTCATCAACGCAGACAACTTGATGGGGAGTAAACAAGTCTGCAAAACGTTGGTTGAAGTGGTTTAAGAGGGGCTGAATTTTGTAGAGCCGATCATATCCAGGGTCTCCACGAAGACGACAGAGTTCATTGTTGTTGAAGTGCATGAACCGCAAAATCTGCTCGTATCGTGCCCTGGCCATGGAAGCAGAGAACACGGGCATATGGTGAATTGGGTCAGTGGACCAATATGACCGCAACTCACTCTTTTTGGTTACGCCCATGAGGAGGGAAAGACCCAGAAAGATCTTAAATTTGGAAACTGTAATTGGTTTGCAATCTCTCAAGGGAGGACTGGGGAATAGTGGCGATCTGTTGACCAGCGTACAAATTGCTTTGGTCCACAATAGATCTAGAGAGATCTTTGGTGAAAAACAGCGAATAAAAATCAAGTGACGTAAAACCAACATTCCACATGAATGCCGGGTTGGCCAGTGAATGGGGGAAGTATGGGTGCTGCAGAAGTGGTGGGTTCCCAATTAGGATTGGTGAATGCAGCAGGAAGGGCACTATGGGCATGGCGGGCCTGTGTTCGTCTTCTTGGTGGCAGCGGGACACTACTTGTGCTTGCCACCTCGCCAGCTTGAACTCCACTTATGGGACTCGCCACATCACCAAGTCTTACTGCAGTGCTGGATGTACGAGCAGGGTGTACTAGGCCGCTGGTGCTTGCCAGTTCACCAGAAGGAACAGCGGCGCTAGTACTTCTCTGCTCCATACGAGAGCCCTGTGGTTCTTGCACCTCAACAGCAGAAGAAGAAGATTGGGGTCTGGTGCGCCTGACCTTGGCAGGGACCACAACTCTGTCGTCAGAGCTATCCATCAGGGAGCCGCTGCTGTCTACAGGTTCGTATTCTGAGCCTGAATCTGACAGATGAGTGAACTCCTCTTCACTATCTGTCATGCTCAGAAACGTGTAGGCCTCGTCACTAGTGTACCTTTGATTTGCCATTTTGGGCTCTAAATATAGTGGTACACTAGTGAGACTCGCAGGCAAAAAAGCTCCTGACTGTTAGCGACTGTATCAAAACGCTACCAAAAAACTGTTAGTGATCGCAGGGATCAGGCCTGACTCTGCGAACGCTGCAGTTATGTGTGTTTTGTAAGTGACAGTGATCGATCGATACTCCACTTGGGTGGGCTGGGCTGGGTTAAGGGGCAAAACGCAGGTGCTAGCAGGTATTTGGGCTGATCCCGCTAACACTGCGTTTTTGGGAACCCTAAACTGCTGGGGACGCTAGTATAGATCTGATCAGATATTGATCCGTTCAGATACTATACCACTAAGGGAGGTGTATACTGCGTGCATAGGTGTTAGAGGTACTGGCACTAACCTGACGCTGCCTGGGGCGACGCAGACCCTATCTGACCCTAAAACTTAACTTATATCACCGCCGGGCGATTAGGGGGTTAAACCTTTATTAGGTAATAAACGGCGGGTGCCCCGACACTATAAAAAATAAACTAACTAACCAGCGTCACCTGTAACAGTTATACGGTGATCATTGGTGAAAGGGTTAACTAGGGGGCAATCAGGGGGTTAAAACCTTTACTAGGTAGTATATAGGGGTCCCTGACGGCAAACCTAAATACTTACCTCCCTAACTAGCGTCACCTGTGACACTAATACAGCGATCAAAAAACCGATCACTTAGTGACACTGGCAATGGGGGGTGATCACGGGGTTAAAACATCATTAGGGGGGGTTAGGGGGGTACCCTAGACCTAAAGGGGCCTAACACTAACTGCCCTACCACTTATAACTGTCACAAAATGACACCAATGCAATAAATCAGAAAAAAAAACTGCTATTGGTGTCACTGTGACAGGGGGTACATTGGGGGGTGAAAAGTGTGCCTAGAGTTTTCTACTGTATGTGTAGTGTTTGGTGCACTTACTTGTTGTCTTCTCTCCTCGGAAGGTGGAACGAAAAGACTTCACATGGAGAGATGACATCACTTCCTCCGCTTCTGTTTACAGTTCAGAAGCCGAGGAAGCTCCTCATTTGCCAGGAGCAATCATGAGGTGGTCACCTCGGATCGCTTCTGGCAAGAATCTGACCGCTGCAGGCACCGGGGGGGGGGGACCCCGCCCACGGACAGGCATGGACGTACAGGTAAGCCCTTATGCCTGCCTGTGCCATTGTGCCGGCGTACATCGGCGTGCGGCGGTCGGCAACTGGTTAAAATCAGCAGTGTACTATTTCCTCGGTATCAGGAAGACCTGGACAATCAGTCCTTCAATTGGTTGACGTCTGTGGAAATCTTTGACACATGTAGCATACAACCAGCCCGAAAGGGACAAGTATGGCTCTATGTTCAGGATAAAATCCACCTATAGACCATTGTGGCTCAGATACATGGAAATATATGTGATTCATGTATTATGCGGTTATTTTACATGTTTACAGCTACGTCTTGGTTGTCCAATATTATCCGCTTGCCGACCAGCCACCGCAGTTGTACTGCGGCAACATGGCTCGGCTGCGCGAATTGCCACCATGTTATGTCGGTAACAAACTGCCACTAGGAGGCGCGTGCTCACCCCTTGCGCCGATGCGAGTGCTCGGCAGTCGCGATCACCGCCGGGCTCCCGCAATCGCTCGGGGCACACGGAGAACCGGGATCTGTGTGTGTAAACACACAGTTTCCGGTTCTCTGAGGGGAGAACAGACAGATCGCTGTTCATAAAAAGAGTATGAGCAGCGATCTGCCATCTCCCCTGCACAGTCCCATCACCCCTTCAGTTAGAACACACACGAGGACACACTTAACCCCTTCACTGCCAGTGACATCTTTACAGTAATCAATGCAATTTTATATCATTGATCGCTGTAAAAATGCCAATGGTCCCAAAAATGTGTCAAAATTGTCCGACGTGTCCGCCACAATGTTGCAGTCCCGATAAAGATCGCAAATCGCCGCCATTACTAGTAAAAAAAATAATAATAATAATAATAATAATAATAATAATAAAGCAATAAAACTATCCCCTATTTTGTAGAAGCTATAACTTTTGCACAAACCAATCAATATACGCTTATTGCAATTTTTTTACCAAAAATATGTAGAAGAAAACATATCGGCCTAAACTGAGGAAAAAAAAGGTTTTTTTATATATATTTTTGGGGGATATTTATTATAGCAAAAAGTATAAAATATTGCGTTTTTTTCAAAATTGTCGCTCATTTTTTGTTTATAGCGCAAAATATAAAAACCGCAGAGGTGATCAAATACCAACAAAAGAAAGCTCTATTTGTGGGAAAAAAAGGACGTCAATTTTGTTTGGGTGCAAGGTCGCACGACCGCGCAATTGTCAGTTAAATCGATGCAGTGACGAATCGCAAAAAGTGCTCTGGTCAGGAAGGGGGTAAAATCCTCCGGGGCTGAAGCGGTTAGAGGGTATTTTTTCTATGTTTATATTTTTTGCATTAATCAAGTTTATATGGCATATGAATACCATGGTTTGGTCCTCCATTTACCTACTTGCCCCTTTCTTTTCCCAATTTTTTTGAAGGTGCTAGAACAGCTCGTCTGTAAGCCACAGGGGAAAAAAAAAGGATGCGAAATCTGTTGCCATTCTTCAACCTTTATTGAATTTTCTTTAAAATCATCAGACTGTGTGGGGTACAGCTGAAAGTTATTGCGTTTCACACTAGTTAGCGCTTACTAACTGTAGTTTGAAACACGTTAACTTTCAGCTGTACCTCACACTGTCTGTGATGATTTTAAAGAAAATTCAATAAAGGTTGAAGTGCAGTGGATTATAGATCATTTTCTTCTCTAAGAATTACAATGAGTTTTTTGTATACCATAGTGTCTATCACTCTGTGTCACCTCCACAATGTTGAGCGCTTGTGGCTTCCAAGCTCTGGCCAGCATTTGCCCAGCAGCAAGAAACTTTAAGTTCACTAGTTTCCTTTGGCATCTAAAGATATCAGAGATTGGCTTAGGTAGCAATGCTTTCCCGGGGTTCAGAAGTGACCTGGTCATATTATATTCAACAATTTCACTATGTGTTTTACACCAGGGAGGCAGCACACACAGCTCATTCATTGGATACACATACAACTAGAGGTCGACCGATATATTGGCCGGCCGATACTTGGTGTTTTTTACTTAATCGGCATCGGCCGATTGTGCTGATAAAAAAAACCAGATATAGCTTCAGCGTGACTTGCAAAAGACTTCTGTAATAGAAGTCAATACAAGTTGCCTGAAAACTGATCTCCTCCTCTGGGCAGCCTGCGAAATCTGATAAAAAGAACCTGAAGGATACAATGTTTACACTTATGAATGGACTAAACTCTGTGTGTAGAAGCTCTTAGTTTAACCATTTAAAGACTAAATCTTTTCTGACATTTGTTGCTTACAAGTAAAAATCCTGTATTTTCTGCTAGAAAATCACTTAGAACCCCCAAACATTATATATATATTTTTTTTAGCAGAGACCCTAGGGAATAAAATAGCGGTTGTTGCAATATTTTATGTCACATGGTATTTGCGCAGCGGTCTTTCAAATGCAATTTAAAAAAAAAAAAATACACTAATAAATTAAAAAAAAAAACTAAGCAGTAAAGTTAGCCCATTTTTTTTCATCTAGAAGTTTTGATTACCTGTTTTTGTGTATTTAATATTTAAGAGAGGTTTTTTTTCTCTAAATTCTACATACAAGTGGACTGATTGGAGGTTTGTTTTGTTTAATAAATGTTTAAATGTAAAAAATTTTCTGTATCACTGAAGGTTGCTTTCACACTGCAGCGGGCATGCGTTGATGGTAAAACGCTGCTAGTTTTAGCGACTCTTTACCATCATTTTAGCAGCGCTATTCGGCTGCTAGCGGGGAGCTTATAACCCAGCTAGCAGCCGAGGAAGGGGTTAAATGCGGCCCTAAAACGCCGCTGCCGAAACGCCTTGCAGGTGCTTCGGCAGCAGTGCGCATTTATTTCAATGGGCAGGAGTGGTGGAGCAGCGGTATACACCGCTCCAAAGATGCTGCTTGCAGGACTTTTTTTTAACATCCTGCCAGCGCATCGCCTCAGTGTGAAAGCACTCGGGATATCACACTGAGACTGCAGGGGAGGCGTTTGACAGGCACTTTACAGGCGCTATTTTTAGCCCAAAAGGGCCTGAAAAACGCCCCATTGTGAAAGGGGTCTAACTGTTAGATTTTATGAGATGAAGGTAAAAAAAATAAGAAAAAAAAAAATCGGCCTAATATATCGGCCCAAAAAAAAATCGGCATCACATATCGGCCACCGCAATTTCTAAATATCGGCATCGGTGAGAGAAAAACCCATATCGGTCGACCTCTACATACAACAACACTATATTTGCAATCATCCCCACACATGTGGAATGTGTTCTGGTGATCAAGTATGCTATGTGAATGGTTCCTTGGCTGGGGCAGGATCCCTTGCCTCAGCTCCAGAACAGACAACCATTTTGGGGTCACATCTCTCTTGATGCTAGCCCAGCACAGTGCTTTAGCCGACTTTTTATTTCTGTACCCAACTCCTGATGAATGGCATATAGCTATGAAACACGTTGAGTTTCCATGGGGTGCTCAGTCAAGTCTGGCTCATGATCTAGTTACTGGCCCTTATATACCTATTATACATTCATAATCCATTGAGTACTATGTAACTATTTATGTGTATCTTTTCTTCTTTCTACAGCAGCTCTGTTGCATATGGTGTACCAATGCCTGTTAATAGGAAATATCTTGTATTATATCCACAATTAATCATGCTCAAGATTGATATTTTTCACCTTATTGCCAAATGCTGTCTCTATGACATCTCACATATTTTTATTTATACCTTTTATCAATATGCAATATTTCTCATGTGCTGCCAAGCTGAAACATATGTATCCATCATGTTCATGCCATGTGTATGTATATATATGAAAATACTTTACTTGTTTCATACTATTGTTACTAATAAACAATGTTTACCAACCATTCTACCTCCACAAGTCAATTGCCTCATTTAAAGTCCCACACTCCTTTTTTATTTAAACGAAGTTCACTAGTTTCCTTTGGCATCTAGAGATATCAGAGATTGGCTTATGTAGCAATGCTGTCCCGGGGTTCAGAAGTGACCTGGTCATATTATATTCAACAATTTCACAAGTGCAAAAAATTATGTGAAATGAAAAATAAAAATTTAACAAATGCCCTTTATAATCCGTAAGTGACCATTAAGTGCAAATATTTTGTGCTCACGTCAGTGTTCCACTATCAGAAAGCTACATTAACGGCTTAATAGTTCGTTCCCTAGTGTTGAGAGGTCTGACAGCACTTAAAGATATGCCAAGGACACACACACACAAATGCAAACCAGGGACAATTCTGCCACAATGCTCTCAGCCGGAGTAATTCAGACTGCACCAAAAACGAGGGGGAACCACAGGGACTTTTCAGTGCAATATTTAAAATAATGCCATTTAGTAATAAAAAGAGAGATACTAAAAAACAACTCATATATAGACAAGCCTGTAAATTAGCTGTGCTCCCCTGCATTTAGTCACAAGGGACATCATTAAGGGGCTGGTGAATGGCTGCTGACTCACACAGATGCCATATAAAGGCTACACGGGAAAACATCTAGAGAGGCTAGTCTCTTGAATCATTATTCAATGGAGCATGAAATGCAAGTAGTATAATGCTGGAAAGTACAAATAAATTGCTCAAGGTCAGGTCATAACCATATACCTGCTTAATCACCATGTATGAATAATTCAGTTATGAAGTGGCAATTGACTGAATTACCTGCAAACTTCCTTGCAGTATTCGCTTTCCCCTATCCCAACCATGAGGCCATAATGAAAATGTCACTCTCTTAGCCTTGGCTTTACATGTGTTACCAGGGCTTTTTTTTTTCTCAGAGAATAGGTGCTGGAACTCACCCTCACGTTTCCTGCAGCTCTGCCTATAGGGAATGTAGCACGGAGCCAAGGAGAAGTTTCACAGCATCGCAGTTCACTATGCTCCGTGCTACACAGTGGTGACAGGCGGAAAAAGAAGCCGTCGCTCCAAGCCCCAGCCATATCTACAAAAGAATGTGGGCACTTGCAGCGTCGGGACCCAGGACATCCATTCAGCATCATGTGCCCTGTGTGCAGTGCGGACACTAGCACACAGAAGCTAGTGGAGAAAGTGAGTCTTCTAACAGCTTCTGTGTTACATGACAAGTGGGAGAGGACAGGGCTGCCAAAGGTGGTGGAACTACGTTACGGCAGAAAAAAAGCCCTGTGTGTTACCATTTAACTCTATATAATGTATGTTTTGATAAAAGCACATGAAGGATGCAGCAAACTGGACCTTTTTAACACACTGCATGTCAAGCACACCTAAAATGCATGGGTGTGAACAATTTATTTGTTTCCTGTGTATTGTGGAAATGTTATTTTGCCATAAAAGATACAAATAGCCAGAAAGTGATTCAACTTGCCAATACAAACACACTAAAACAGTACAACAGGAATTTAACTCTTAGTGAAAATGTATTATTCTATACAAGGATAAACTGGGCATAATGAAACTGGAATCCAGGCATGGCTATGCCATCTTTGTTAAGTGGACTTCCCTGTTTACAGCACATGCAGTGCAACCTATGCTAGTGTCAGGTCTTCTAACAGAGGTCCTTCGTTGCCAGTCTAGTCGTGAACCACTTTGTGACCATTATGGACCTCTTATGACCAGTAAGAGTGTTATGACAACTATGACTGCATCATAAGAAGATCAAGCTATGGAATGTGTTGGCACTCCACAGGACTAACATTTTCACAGCTCAATGATTTAGCCAAGCTCTGTAGAGAAGAGAGCGTCATAAGCAGAATGTTTAGTGTCTATTCCAATTCTATCACGTTACCTGTCTTTTCTTTTACATGTTCCTTCTTAACAGGCACTCGTTTTATGGTTGGACTCAGACTACGTCCCTCCATTGTGGGAAATGACGGCAAATCTGGCACAGTGTCAGACACTGTTGTAGCTGTAACTGTAGAGAAAAGCATACAGTATGTTATGTTCATTACAAATAAAAATGAATAAGAAATAATATATTAAATTGCTGTTCAGAGCAATCAGGCCTCCTCTTCAAAAAATCCAAAAGACGGAGGGGGGATAACCGCCGATGTTAATTTTCTAAACATTAGGCAAGAGTGAAATCAAGTATCTCAAAGATGCATAGATAAGCCATTGCTCTAAAGAGGAACCCTGCAGTCCTGAAAATGACTGCAGGGTTCCTCTTTAGAGTAAATGAAGGCAAATTAGATAATGAAGTGCACAACTTTTCTATCAGCAAAACCTTTTTTTTTTTAATTCCATAGTTTTAATAAGTTTTATACAATATACAAGAACACATTTTAGCAGAGGACATATGGTGACACAAAACAATGAAAGGCATATGCAAAAATATTGTGTTGTTTTTGGAAAAAGTTAAGCATCAGCATCGTGAACAATCAGGAAATAGAAACATTTGGTCCCATATGGATATAAAGTAAATCAAGTCTTTGCTAGTGCAACTATTGAAAAGGCAGCTAATAATCTGCATTGATATATGCAAATCCAGCAAAGAACTATAAAGATACAATTGCAGCACCTACAAACACCAAAAGAATAATATGAGTAAAGAAAACTGAAACAAAAATTATGATACAGATCACATAATTCAAGTCATGAGTCCTAAATTGTATAACTTGTGTAGATATAGTTCTTGCAAAATACCAGCGTGCTTCAAATTTTTCAGTTATTTTCCTCCAGTGAAGACCTGTCACCAGTAGGTATTATGCTTATAATAGACATAATACCACCCCCACACAGAGGTATACCTTACTCAGTTTAATCATTTGGGGCTGCGTTAGAGCTTACTCCCCTGGCAAGCACTCAGCAAAAGGAACAACTTCATGTATTGGAATGATCAGCGGACAAACGGCTCTCCCACACATACACTTGGGGATCATAGCTCCGATACTTCCTCTGCTGCCAGTTCCAGCAATGTCGGGGTGGGATGGAGGTTATAAGTCAGAAAAGAGAAAAAGGAAGAAAGAGTGAAGAGGAAGTGAAGGGGTAAGATAGTATGAGGGTAAGAGGACAAGGGGCATTGTGGGGACATACAGCCAGACTCCGATGTACTATAGAGCCCACTAGGAACTAGAAGCATTATTATAGTACGTGGTCAAAGCTATGATAATACATAGGTAGATGGGGATCTAAATTCTTTGTAGGCTGGAGTATTAGCAAAGTAAATTCAGGAAGTTCAACTGGTTCTAAAGTTTACCTCTGTATGTTTCTAGGAAGTGGTTAGGTCTTTTTACATTTGTTTTATGTCCTGTACTTTTTTGAACCAGAGTGAAATAGTCTGAAATTTTTGTTTTCAATATATACAAGAATAATCCTGCGCTGCTCATAAGAAAAGAAAAAGCAGCTAACACAACCAACAAAGTATATGTGCAAAAAAAGAGTGTAGCGTGATGTGTGATAAGGTTTTAGCGCTACACTCTTTGTCGTTTTTTGAAATTTTTGTTTTCACAGGGCGGGTATACAGGTGAAAGGAGAGTTGATCAATATCAGGAAAATACAGCATATGTTGGCAAGTTCACAGTGCAATCTTGAATGAAGCCTTTCACAAAGAGGTATCAGTTTTAGACATAGACAGGGGGTGCATTCAGTGCGCCCACCTCCACTAAAACCACAGCCTCTTACCAGATCGTTAGACCCCAAATTACAGGTGGTCTAACAAGGCATGAAGCTGCATGGATCTTGCTTCAAGGATCTTCTGGCATAGAAAACACAGGCGGTATTCCGATGTGAGACTCCACTCCAGCCCTCCTTCCTATTCTATGTTAAACTTGACCAGCGAAAACGAGACTCCAATAGTGTTACAATACTCAGGATGAATAAGTACATGTAACATTAAAAACGCCGCTGGTGTCGGTTTCAAACAGGTGTGGGTAATGTCAACACAAGCTCCACCTCGCCCTGACGTACGTTTCGTCTCAATAGACATAGTCAAGAGGATCGGTATGGATACCGATCCCCTTGGCGTCTATTGAGATATAAATATTAGGTTCATGTTGTTGAGCATTTGTATTTTTATGCTTTCTGAGGCAGTTGTGCAAATTTTATGTTTTGTTTACAGCATTAAGTGCAGTTTTCATATATTGACATTATATGGAAGTAGTAAATATGAAACTTGGGAGTTGCATCCCATTTAAAGTGAGTTTCTAGAAAAAATGGTAAAAGTGTACCCAGTGGTTTCCCAGCAGGTGCAGTACCATTTCCTGACTCATGTCCAAGAAGTCAGCCATTCTCCCAAAGGCAAAAGTGTAAATGGGTTAAAGTGATTCAAAAGAATTTTTTTTAAAATAACATACATGTTATATATGCCTGCTCTGTGCAATGGTTTTGCACAGAGTAGCCCCGATCCTCTTTTTTGGGTCCCCTGTCGGTGGGCCTGGCTCCTCCCACATGCTGAGTACCCCCAATAGCAAGATTCCTGCTATGGAAGCACTCGAGCAACATGTCGTGTGTCCATTCACACACAAGCATGGCTCGGCCCTGCCACTGCTCTCTCTTCATTGACAGCAGCGGGAACCAATGGCTGTGAGAGCCAATGAGGAGTGAGAGATGCTACTTTCATGCACATCGCTGTATCGAGATGGGGCTCAGGTAAGTATACGGGGGGGGGGGGGCTGGGAGGGAAGCTGCATCCAGAAGCTTTTTTACCTTAAAAAATATAAAAAACATTTAGAACCACTTCAGATAAATTGCACGAGACAATTCTTTTGCAGGGGTGTCTGTTTGTAGAGAACATCTCCAGTCAGGTCCTGCATATAGTGATTCAGTTCCATCACCCCAGGTGGGCATAAATTATGGGGATAATTTAAAGTATACATCTTGGGGGGGGGGATACAGGGATAATTGGTGTTATGGGCCTGTAGCAAGACCCTGTACCCAGTGATGAGATCTACCTGAATCTTGTTATATGTGTTTGTAGTTGCCCTGAGTAAATGGGTAAAGCATGGGTGATGTGTTTGTCTAGATGTACCTGGAAGAGATGGCCCCATTTGTATTTGATGCCAACAGTACAGATAAGCTGTAGAAGCGGTCTGAGCAGACGTCTTACACGAAGTCTGGCAAGATGTAGGGCAAAACTTCAATATGACCTCTGTCAAATTCATACACTGTCATCGTAGCCAGGCTTCCCTCAAACCTTTCTTTTAGAAATAAGAAATATAGATGACACAGGATGTTCCTCAGTGAATTCCAGGTCTGGTTGCATGAACCCTGAACTCTCTGAACCCTGTCTGGCAAAGAAATGCTCTGTCGACACAGGCCCAGCGATCCAGCTACAGCCTTCAGTTTTCACTTTACTGAAGACTCAAAGAAATAAATTCTGATTGGTTACTTTGTTAGAATTAACGTTTGCACATCCCTATGACACAAGTCCATTTCTGTAAAGACTTCTACAAAAGACTGCTTGTTCATTCTTATACAGAAGCACCAATTAAACCCATCAGTTTGAACTATATTCCTGAATCAGCTAATTACTAAATAATACATTGTGTTCTTTTATTAATGAACAACCCAACAAGGGACTAAAACAAAGAAAATATAAATATAAATTTTAAATTAATAAACATGGACATCTGTAGACAATAAAACAGAAGTGAGAGGATCCCCGACATTAAAACTTTTTAAAACTTTCAGTCCAGAAACAGGATGTACATCGATTAACAGGCAGAGGTCGGCAGGGGTCCCAAGTACCTGGGGGTGTTCTAAATTATTCACAAGTATGCATCATTTATGGGCTAGAAATCATCACAGAAAACTCATTTTGCATTTTGACAGTTCACATACTTATCTTTTTTTTAACCATACTAAATTATTTATACAAGAAAAGAGCGTCATAAGACATCTCATTAAAATGCAGAACAACATTTCTAAAGTCTATCCTTAGTAACCCTTATCTTCACTGTGAGTTCTTCTTAGTTTCTTGGGAAGAAAACCCGAATATGAGAAGCCCTGGGGACTGAATTGGAGAGCTTTCCTAAGGATTCAGCGCTCTATCAAATAATAGCTTGTAATTGGATGGCTCCTGTCCAATTAAAAGCCACATTCAATACACAACTGTGATCAGGTATGTGTCACCTATATCAAACCTCTAAACTTTTTTCAAGATGTGATTAGTTTTGTTGGGGCAAGTAAGCTGCTATAAATATATATATACACACACACACACACACACACACACACACACACACACACACATATATATTAGTTATATATTCGTTATTTTTGTAACTGATATTCAGTTATTTTTCAAAAACCTGCAGAGTATATAGCAGCTGTACTGACAGTCCAACCAATATTCACAGCACCTTTTTCAAGTAGGAGGCTGTGAAGTCCTGACCATACTGTATGACCCCTTTCACACTGAGGCGCTTTTCAGGCGCTTTCATGCTAAAAAAAAGCGCCTGAAAAGCTCACAAAAACCTATTTCCATTAAAATCAATTAATATTTTCACACTAGGGCAGTGTGCTGGCAGGGCGGTGAAAAAACGGCCCTGTCCATTGAAATGAATGGAAAGCAAAGCTCTTCAAAAGCTCCTGAACAGCTCTTCAAAAGCGCTCAGTGTTTTACTGGCAGTTTAGAAGCGCCTCAAGTGTGAAAGGGGCCTATATATTTGCATATGAGGCATCACAATGCTTGCAGGGCTTCGTGTAGCAGAGATAAATCTGTATTGCAGCCCTAAAAGCAGCATGAGGCCAGCTAAGCCATACAAAGACTCAGTGTAGTATTCTGGTTAGTAAGAACCTAGTTGGATTTAAAGTAACTTTAAACCTTATTTTTTTTACTTTTATTAAAATAAAGGTTTTATACTTGCCTGCTCTGTGCAATGGTTTTGCACAAAGCAGCCCTGATCCTTCTCTTCAGGGGTTCCCTGCCGGCATTCCAGGCTCCTCCTCTTTGGCGAATGCCCCCCCATAGAAAGCCACTTTGTATGGGGACACTTGTGCGGGCTTGGTGCCATCGAGAGCGGGCTCAGCCCAGTGAGGAGGGAGACAGCAGCAAGAGCCGCAGCTGTCATGCACATCGCTGCATCGGGATCGGGTTCAGGTAATTATTACAGGAGAAGTCAAGCCTGAGCTTTTTAGGCTGGGCTTCTCCTATGGGTCACAGGAGTGCAACCCATTTTGCACTCCTGTGACCCGTTTTCAGCAGAGAGCAGTCTGAAGTCACTGGCATCAGTCCAGGCAGCACGTCATGCCGACTTAGGAAGTCTGGATCCGCCAGCTGGACCGATGGCAGTCTCAGCCTCTCAGCGAGCCGCTGAAAACGGCCGCTCCCCGCCCCTCCACAGCTCAGTGCTCCAATGAGCGTGGAGGAGCAGAGCAGGAGAGATGCTGACTGACAGGCAGCAGCTCTCTGCTCGGGGAGGTGAGAGAACCGAGCTATCGGCGATGTTCGGTAGCTCGGTTCTCAGTGAAGAGGCGGCAGGGGACAGATGCAGCATCGGTCTGATGCTGCATCCACCTAGGTAAGTATGAATAGGCAAAAAAAAACAAAAAAACATACTTCTCTTTTAAGGGGGGCTTGGGGATCCTGCAGCTCAGAAGGTTTTTTTTACCCTAATGCATAGAATGCATTAAGGTAAAAAAATCTTAAGTCTTTAGAACCACTTTAAAGTGGAGCTGAACTCAAAAAGTTAAGATTTGCCAAGTTATACAGACAATTTTGAAGTGTTTATTGTGCCTAAGAAGTATCCTGAAAAATATACATTTGTCTGGAATTTGTCCTGAGAAATAGCAGTGCAGTTCCTGGTATGAGAGGGTGTCCAGGCATACCTGTACCAACAGCCTCATTGCCATTTAGCTGTAGGGTGAGATTAAAGCCCCGTACACACGATCAGAATATTGTACAAAAAAAAAATACAGCTTTCGAAGCGATCGTACGATAATCTGCAATGAAACAAAAAAAGCTACTCCAGGTGAGTGAGTCTCTAGTTAATCCACATACACACACCGGGTGCTGGCCCAGCTCGCATGCTGTGTAACAAAGAAATGATTCCATTACCTGTAATGACTAAGCGCTAACTTTTGCGCGAAACGCATCTACCTCTTTGTCCCCTGTTCCATCTGTCAACCACTTGTCAACAAAAAGGATTATTGGATGTGCAGCCCTCCAGAATCCTTTATAAGTTGATCGTTCATACACAGCTTTCAACCAAAAATTTCCGAAGGGACAAACACGAACATTTTTCTCGTAGGATACCAGATTTTTGTTTAATTAGTACAGTTTTCATAAAAAAATACATCACATCACTTCCAAATTTTTATTCTGTCGTACGAGAATTTTCATACTTTAGTAACCTTTTAGTTTTCGATATGACACTAGCACGCAAAAAAAACAAAAAAAACCCCAGAAGATCATCTGTCCGATAATCTGATCCAGTGTACTTGGCTTAAGGCACTGCTGCTTTTGATTGCTAGTCTCATGAGATCTGGAGATTTCGTGATGTCACTACAGTTCTGTTAACTATTGTTTTTGCTGGAGGCTCTGAAATTAAAGTGATACTAAAGTCTAATTTTCTTTTATTTAAAGATAACAAACATGTTCTACTTAAAGTGGGGTTCCACCCAAAAAACAAAAATACCTGTAAAAATTCTAAAAAAAAAAAAACAAAAAAAATTTGGATATTTTTTTTTTTTTCATTTACCTCTAAATGCCTGTTGCTAGGTGGTCCCTCATAGTCTGCCTGTTCCTTTGCCTGGGCTGGTGACATCACTTCCCCTCAGGCACAGGAAGGGCTCTGCTCTGCTCCCTCCCTCCTGTCCCAGGTGATTGAGCGGCCAATCACGGCGCGCGGCGCCGCTCGCGCATGCGCAGTGGGTGCCAGGCTGTGAAGCCACAGCCCGGCGCCCACAGTTGAAATGCCGGCGCCGATGAGCGGAGCGGGGGGACGAGCGGGGCTTCGATCCCCCGCATCGCTGGACCCAGGGACAGGTAAGTGTCCAATTAAAAGTCAGCAGCTGCAGTATTTGTAGCTGCTGACTTTTAATTTTTTTTTTTTTTTTGACGGCCCCCCTGGGTGGAACTCCTCTTTAAATGCTCTGTGTATCCTCTTCTCGGGTCCCTCGCCAGCACTCCTTGCCCCTCCCTGCTGCCGAATGCCAAGCAAACAGCTTGCTATGGGGGCACCTGAGCCACATTAAAGTGGTTGTAAAGGCAGGGTTTTTTTTTTATCTTAATGCATTGTAGGCATTAGGATAAAAAGCCTTCTGTGTGCTGCAGATATGAATTCTGACTGTATAATTTCTATGACTGCTTTATTGTGTTGAATTGTACAATTATTGATGCAAAGAACAATCTTCTTAGAGTCAGTTAAAGTGGTTGTAAACCTCGGACATGAAACATGAACAAAGCAGTGGATTGACAGCCTCAGCTCTGTTTCTGTGTGCTGTGTGAAGGGGGTGTGTCCCTTCCCTCCAATCAGCTGTTCAAACTTCCCTCGATGTAATTTCAGCTCCCCGCCCCCTTTTTTCTGACTGCTAAAACAAGTCTTACAAATTCTTTACTTTGAATGAAAAGAAGAGAGGGCTGCAGATAAACAATACAACCTATGTGGGAGGATTTGTTTCATCTTTGTGTCTGACCTGAGGCTAGTCACTTCACTGGGTATATGTAAGGGTTTACAACCACTTTAAGGATAAATTCACACTACAGTAGTGAGTGAATGTGCAAATCAAAATCATGCGATTTTGTGCACGTTCATAAAGAGGCAAGCAAGATGCTTGTTTTTGAGAGTGAAAAATGTGCGACAAATGCAGCAATACTCACTGTTAAAAAAAAAATTAAAAAATGCACAAAAATAAAAAAAGGTACTTGAGTTTCTTTGCCACATTTGTCATATGCAGGGCAGCCCACTGAAATAATCAAGCTGTCCTATGCGCGAAGCACTATCTGCTACACTGCAGAGAATCGTATGCGTATTCGGACAGGTAAACCCAGGAGCAGTGGGGGGAACAGCATGCAATTCAGACAGAAATCGCACTCCATTATCGTTCAAATCACATGCGATTCTCTGCAGTGCAATATGAGCCCATTTATTTTGTATGGGATCAAATCGAACTGCACAGGTATTGGTGTTTAGCATCGGTGAGTACTTGACCGAGAGTATTGGTACTCGCTGGTAAAAACTGTATCGGTGCAACTCTACTACATGTTATGAATGGGAGATAAAGAAAAGGAAATTTCAACCAATCCAATGATATTTTATGTAACGATTTAATTTTTTAGGATGGGACTTTCAACCTAGACTACAGACTGTATATTAGTAAAGCACATGTAGCCAGCTTTCAGGTGACCCTTCACCACTGACAGGACAAAGTAGTATGATAAGGGGCTATTGAAGGACCAATACCGCCAATCAGGCGACATGCTGACAAACCTGGAAGTATACGACAGCATCAGCAATCAGAGTTCTTCAAAAGTGTTAATATTTGCAGGTGCAACACATACACCTGCCAGAAAGACAAATATAAAAGCAGTCTTTTTTTTCCAATATGTTTTTGTTGTATTTATTGTCAGTGATTTACAGTGCAACTTTAGAGGAAACTTGTTAAAAAAAAAGAGAATTTAGACTTTCCTGTAAATTCCATATCTTGGAGCACAGTACAGGAGAGGTGAGCTGTAGTCATTGACCATGGGTTCTATCTTGCTACCTTCAGGTGATTGGACATTGGCAAAAAATTTGCTGGGAATGTCTCCTCAGTGTATCTTCATATAACCAGACCAACTCTGTGAGACTCCCGTTTTGTAGCAAGCAATAAGGAGAAACACAGAATGGAGGGGAGGGACCTGTCTCCAGGATATGGAATTTACAGGCAAGTCAAAATTTACATTATCTTACATGGTTTCACACTGGACAATGTATATCGGTGTATGAGGATATATATGGAAGTAACTATGATGGTGAGATCTATGCCTTTTGTTGCGCTCTGCACTGTATGGCATGTACCTCCCTTACTGTTAAAGAATTTACAAAAAAAAATTCCCATTATCTTAATAGTACAAGTAAAAAAGCGTATGAAGCCAATGATTTTTGAAGAAAATGGATAGGGCAGAAATCTGTCCCTTAGGCCCCAGCGGTTTTCAGGCAGAAAGTCGCACGATTTTTGCTGCATTTTTACCCGTGATTTTGACGCGTTTTGTCTCGATTTTGTAGCGGTCAAAAGGTCGCCAATGTAAAAAGCAGAAAAACACCCAAATCTGCCTAAAAAAAAAAAGTTCCAGAACTTGTTTGAGCTTCAGGCGTTTTGGAGCTTCTGGCTTTAGGCATTTTGGAGTAGAGATGTGAACCATCTCTAGAGAATAATTGATTCTTTTCCCCTCCAGCGTTTGTAGCTTCAGGCTTCAAGCTACAAAATGGTGTGAATGGGGTCTTAGAGTATTAAGAAGCAGATGCTAGAGGAAGGCCAGGATGCGAGGCCTTCCAAGTGTGATGGTAGATTTTATGAGAAGTAGATTTTCTCCCTTTAAGCAAGGTGGGAAAGACAGAATCAGCAATGAGCCTATCATTTAGGACCTGGGTTTCAACAGCCATGCTATTAAAGCCAGCAACTGAGAAGCAGAGCAGATTAAAGGGCCCTGTGACAGGAGGTTTGGCCTGCAACAAAATGGCTCCAATCTGCACACTGTCTTGACATATAATGAGCTCCTCTTAGTAAAAAATGCCTTCAGCATGGTCTCCTGCCCTTTGGAGAACCCCTCTCTAACATGTTTCACCCTCTCTGAGAGCACGTGTTGGCGACTCTAGAAAGCTGCCTACCAAGTTTTCACTTCCTTTAGGTAAATGGATGAGAGTGTTGGCGGGTAGTTCATTGTCTAAGAGAGAACCAACCTGGCCTCCTTCAGAGCTGCCCAACTTCTACTCCCCCCTTGGTGGTTTGTGTAGACCAGATTCATGGCGTTGTCCAGCTGTGCTCTTACAGAATGACCATGTAGTAGATCCAGTAGGGTCTACTGGGTAGTAGGTTCCAGTCTAGGAGAATCAGTCTTATGGCTCTCAACTCCAGAGAATTGATGGGGAGTGTTTACTCCTTTGGGGACTAGGTGGTCTGGACAGTTAAATCCCAAACCATTCTGACAGGCTGGCATCTGTCATGCCCACTTCCCAAGGAGAGGGGAGGAATGAATTCCAGGATTCTAGGAATTTCTAGGGTTGGAAAATCACTGTTTGTTACACATTGTGAAAATGCTGAGCTGCATAGGTCGGGGGTGGATGCAAGGCCACCTCCCTTACAGCAGAAGGCATTCTTGTCCTAAACTACAGTAAGTTCCAATTTTCAAATATCCAAGCCATTATATGAATAGGCCAATCATTGGCAAAGCAAGGAGTGTTGCATATCCACTACTACAAAAAATATTGTATTTTCGTAACTTCATATGGCTAATAAAAATTATAATAATGGAAAAATTTGGTATAGTACTTTTTTTTTGTTCCAGAAGCTCCTATTTATATTTTTTTCCACAGTTACTCACAGACCAAGTTGTCCAGAAACAGTGATAGGGGTTGAGAATATTGCCATAGAGACTTACAGTGGTTACTGCAACTGCTCAAGCTGGGTGTGTTTGTGCCAACCCATGCAGCTTTTGCTAGACAGCTTGGTCTGATGTCAATATGTCTTTGGCATCTATGAGCCACAAGTACTGACACTTCCAGGTCTTCTCTAACCATCCAAACACTCTACCAATCCACATCAAACATGAATTACCTTCCTGTGGTGTAGTCTTCTTTTCGGTCACCATTTCTACAGAGCCCTGTTCCTCATCTTGATCCGATGTCCCATTTTGTGCCGGAGTGAGAGGTCTTTCACTCTCTTCTCTAACTGCATCACCTCCAGAGTCCTGATTAGGACTGTCTATCTTCTTTTTTTTCTTTGCCTTCGCTTTGGGCTGCAAACATCTTTTCTTTTCCAGGTCAACAGCTTTCTTTCCTATCGAAAAAAATACATTTAAAAGAAGTCTATCAGGGCTCTTTGCACAGGCTTGGCTAGTGAGGTTTATTTTGACAGAAGACGTAAAAATTAGTGCAGACTGCAGCCATCCTGCTCAGGAAAGAAAATCCACAGCCGTCATCTTGCACATGGGATGCCAGCTTGGGCTCTATACCTTATTCCCCCCTATGCCCCCATACCTAACCCACTCTACTACTCTGCTTTCCTAGGCTACCTCTTTTCTGCTATGCTTTCTTTTCTCCCAACACATGGAATGACTTGAATCCTGTTGACTCAGGTTGCAAGATAGGTAATGACCCCCCTATAGGCTCTTGGAGTAGTCTGGCAGTTATCAACTAATACATCATAAGTGACATTATGATGTTCCATAACTACAACTGTTACTCCTCTGACATAGTCTGTATTGTAAAAATTGAAAATTATCTTTACTAACTAAATAAAGAAAAAAATAAACTTTGTACTTTTACCGCACAAGAGCATTCAGATTCAAAATAGGTGGGACAGCACTCAGCCAGTCAGGGCTCTATTGCTTTGCACAGTGCTGTTAGTCAAACACAGAAACATACTTACAAGAGGGTGCCATACAAGGACGACTAATGCGCTGATGCTCCCTCACTGACTAGTCATAGGCTATGGTGCATCCCAGACCAGGTTAGTACTATTAAGCTAATGTGCAGGGCCAATGTATACTGCCTGGACTGGGTACCTGGATCAGAAGACTGGCTGAACAGATTTACTAATACTTTGGCAGGTACAAGAGTTCACAAATATATGATTCAAACGCGTATTTAAGTGCTGGCCTGATGTTCCGCTTTAAAGTAAACTTGTCATAACAGAAATAGGGTTGATACCATTGTGGACCCATTGGCTTTTATGCTTTCATAATCACTGCTCAAGAACAAGTATGCAGGTCAGGAAAGTCAGATACAAGTCACAAGTTCATATCTGCATAACTGTTCTGGGGAAGTGGCTCAAAGTATTGAGGAAGCATGCTGAGAAAGAGGTTAAATGCAACCCACATGAATCTCTAAACAGATAAACAGGCCTGGAGAATGGTTACTGACCTTTGGGTGGTCGGCTGTGCTCCTGCTTGGATATGGACCAACTATGCAAGCAGAAGTCATCTGCTCCCGTCCACACCTGGTCTGGTTCTACTGGAGACCATTGGACACAGAGAAGCCTCCCCTTGTGCCCACGATAGTTACTGAGTGGCTCTTCCTGTAGAACATCCCAAATCTAGAACAGAACATGATCAGTTCTTTAGCAAGTCCTGCACGGATGATATGACTGTTTATGTTTTTAAAGCCCTCTTTTCTCCAGCTTTTATGATTAAAACTCTGATGTCCCAAATTCACATTAGTCTTTTAAATAAACAAGCTCTATGTTACACTATTAAGACAGACAACACAAGATGCTTGAAAATAACCTTATTAGTTTGAAATTACAGATTGCAGTCTATGTGCTACTACCGGTCATCCCCCTTTGCAATGAGAGGACTTGTTGACTTTTGAGGCACTGTCCTTGGACAGTGGAATGGCAGGTTAGACCCCATTCTTTTCAAATCAAAGGGGTACAGATAATGCTTTTCTGGCTGGCTACTAGTAGTTCATCAAATTCAACAATACTTGTACTGTAAATACAGTTTGTAGCTTATCCAAGGCCACTTCTTCAGTTCTAAAAAAAAAAAAAAAAAAAAAAAAAAAGCTAACTTTGTTAACTTTTTCTGGCTATTAGGTTTGTTATATTGCACATCTATTACCACTACAGTATATAAGAAAAAAGTACTGGTATTTGTTTTAAACATTCTTCAGATTATTTTAAGTGTTCATATAAGCATAAACATTTTTTTTTAACCTTAACCACTTCAATACCAGGCACTTTCCCCCCTTCCTGCCCAAGCCAATTTTCAGCTTTTAGCGCTGTCGCTTTTTAAATGACAATTGCGTGGTCATGCAACACTGTACCCAAACTAAATTGTTATCATTTTGTTCCCACAAATAGAGCTTTCTTTTGGTGGTATTTGATAACCTCCTGGGGGTTTTTTTTTTTTTTTATTTGTTTAAAAAAATGACCAAAAATTTGGAAAAAAAATAATTTTTTCTTCGTTTCTATTATAAAATTTTGTACATAATAGGATTCTTATAACAGCTTACCTGTAAAATCCTTTTCTTGGAGTACATCACGGGACACAGAGCAGCATGGTAATTACTATGTGTGTTATAGGCCACCTTCAGGTGATGGACACTGGTACACCCTATACAGGAAGTTGCCTCCCTATATAACCCCTCCCATACCGGGAGTACCTCAGTTTTTGTAACAAAGCAATATACATAAATCCCCAAAGAGGGGAGGGACCTGTGTCCCATGATGTACTCTAAAAAAAGGATTTTACTGGTAAGCTGTTATAAAAATCCTTATTTTCGTTATTATACATCACGGGACACAGAGCAGCATAGTAATTACTATGAGGGATGTCCCAAAGCAATGCTTTCTGAGGGGAGGGAGACACAAATAAAAGCAGGCCACCATCAGACGTGAGGACCTATACTGCTGCTTGCAGTATACTGTGCCCAAAGGGTGGTATCCTTTTGCCGTCTTACATCCACCTGATAGAATCTTGTGAATGTATGTACCGATGACCAAGTTGCGGCCTTGCAATCTGAGTCAGAGGCTTGGTGATGCACTGCCCATGAAGCACTCACTACCCTGGTAGAGTACGCTTTAACTTGAAAAAGTTAGAACCCTTCTTTTTAACCATAAGCCTGAATAACAACCTGACAAATCCATTTTGAAAAAAGGAATTGATATCAACTCTGCCTGCCCTTTCCTACGGCTTTCTGGCAGCACAACAGAGCATCAGTTTTCTGTATCTGAACACTTCAGATAGACCTTAACTGCTCTCACTATAAGGAGAGAATGTAATAACTTTCCTTCCGCAGAACAATGTTTTGAAAAAATAAAAGGCAGGGAAACATGTTGATTCAGATGAAATTAGATATCTTAGGCAACAAAAAGGTTGGGTGAGGACTCAACACCACCTTATCGTTATGAATTAAGAATGGCTCTTTACAAAAAGGAAATTGTCAAACTCTGAAACTCTCTTGCGGAGGTTACCGCAATCAAGAACACCAATTTCCCTGTCAGAAGGAACAAGGGAAAAAGGCGCATCGGCTCAAAAGGTTGTCTTTGTAACGCCGACAAAACTAGATTCAAATACCATGGGCACAAGGGCAACCTAACTGGCTTATTTATACGCGTTACCTCTTGTATACAGGCCCAAATTAAAAAAGTGCAAAGCAAGCGGCCTTCGGAAAAAAACACCGACAAGGCCGAGATCCGACCCTTGATACAACTCAAGGCTAGCTCAAGGCTAGCTTCACTTCCATTCGTAATTGTAGGAAGGCAAGAACTCTAACTATGACATTACTGCCAAGCATGCCATCCTTGGTTTCCAGCAGGAACATAGGCCCACTAGACCCTATAGTAAATGGTCCTAGAGGCTGGCCCTCTTGCATTAATCAGGGTAAATACCAATAACCCTGAAAGCCCCCAATTCTTTTAGGATGTGGGCTTAATAGCCAAACTGCTAAATTCAGTGTTTTCAAGGCAGGATGGAATACTGACTCCTGCGAAAGTACATCTGGACAAAAAGGAAGAGTCCTTGGATCCCCTACTGACACCCTCACGATCTCTGCACACTAGGATCCTCTGGGTCATGCCGGATCTTCTAGGATTACCGACTTCCGTCTTTGATCCTACATAGAAGCTGTGGAAGCAGCAGCACTGGGGGGAAATGAATAAATCAGTAAAAAACTGAACCTGCGAGAATACTAACACATCTCCCATATGCGGGTGAATCCCTTGCCCTTAACAAAAAGTTGTCTAACCTTGTGTTAAACTGGACACAAATCGATCTATGATCGAGATACCCTATTTCTGGCTCATGGCCAGAAAATGTCGGGCTGTAGAGACTATTCTCCCGGGAATAATTGTTGGTGGTTCAAGAAATCTGTCTGTCAATTCTCCACTTCCCGGAACAAAGACTGCAGATAGGCAAGAGACATGCTTCTCTGCTCAAACCAGAACACAGTTCACCTCCCTCTGGCTGTGTGACTTCTGGTACCCCCTAGGTGATTGATGTAAGCCACTGCTATGGCATTGTCAGATTGTATTCTGACAGAACAATCCTGCAACCTAAATGTTCAGGCCATTAGAGTCAGACGTGCCACCTGAATCTCTAGGATGTTGATGGACAAGGTTTTCACTACCTTCCAGGTAACCGGTATGAAGGATCTTCCCTTCTGCAACTCTTTTGTTACCAACCACCAACTGAGACTCTGGGGTACCTTTGGGGCCAGATATCTTGGATAATGTAAGGCTTGGGTCTTCTTGTTCCAAGTAGACAATACTGTTCGCAACTGTCTTGCGGAGCATAGGGAACCGCTTCGAAAGAAGCCACCATCTTCCCTAGCAATTCCATGCAAAGGTGAATGGAAGGACTCTTCCTTGCCTTGACCACATGGACCAGCTCTCTTATAGCGCCGACTTTTGTCTGGGGCCAAGAGACTCTTCTTTAGGGCTGAGTCCCCCGTACTCTAGCCTTCTTACTGGACGTAAGGATGACGACTTCTAGGTTGAAAACCCAACCCAAGTGTTCCAGATACTTGACCATGCTGAACACATTCTGGTCTAGCCGGGCTACTAACTGATCTATCAGCAGCAGGTTGCCCAGGTATGCTATTACTGCTATAACCTGAGCCCTTAGTCTTGCTAGAAGCGGGCCCAGAACTTCGAAAACACCCGGGGTGTGGTGGCTAACCCGAAGGGCTAGGCCACAACAGGAAGAGGTGCTGTTCCACTGCGAATCGCAGAAGTTCTGGTGAACAGGTAAAAATTTGGCACATGCAGATACGCATCTTTGATGCCTACTGACGCTAGAAATTCTCCTCCCCGCAGGGTGGATACGATTGACCGGATTGATTCCATGCAAAGAGAGCGGATGTTTAGGAACGGATTTAGATCTTTGAGATCTAGAATGGGTCTGAAGTCTCCATTTGGTTCAGTACCATGAAGAGATAACCACATATCTTGCTCTTCTGAGGGGGTCTCTATGAATACACCCTGTGACATCAATCGGTTTTAGCTCCAGAAATAATGATCCTCTTTTCACTGGGTCTTTGGGGGCATCTGAACTTAAAAAGTGAACCGGAGGAAATTTCTGAAACTCTAGTTAATAGCCTAAGGTTACAACAGAGATGACCCATCTAGGATCTCTTTTTGTCAAGCCCCTGAAAACCACAGAAGTTTATTCCTCCCCACCTCAATTGAGCGGGGGCGCCTGATCGTCGGCACCAGCCTTCCCGGCGGGAGGGCCGTGTGCCAACGGGGCACTGTCTGCGGGGCGGCCGTGGGGGGTGCCCAAAAGGCAGGCAGGCGGGCCCATGGCCCCTCGTAAGGAGGCCTTGTTTTGTAGTCCTATGTAAACATAGGTAACTAGTTCCAGGAAAAACAAACAAGTACATATGCATACAGTTTAACGTATGCAGCATGTGTTAAAGGAATATGCCTCTATGGAAGCGTGCGTTCATGGACGCATGAGTTCACAACAATATGATGATTTTAGGCAAAATCTGAAAAGTGCGCGCTGTACACATGCATTCATGTAGTACGCGTGCCATGGAACAAGTATCTTGCAAGTAGGTGTTCATGAAACGCATTATGCAACACGCATCTGTACAGACATATATTCCTATGCGATTATGAGGAATCATGTGCATTTAAGTAAACCTATAGTTTTAAGTAATCATGCAGATTCATGCGATCAACATCTTTATGTGATCAAGCATCTTTATGCGACTAAGCATTTCTATGTGATCAAGCACTTTTTGAGCGATTATGTAAAAAACCATGTATATCTATACAAACATAATCATGCTTTATGTGACCTGGAGTGATCCTGTCACCTCATGTGATCATGCGTCTTTATGTAAACAACAATAAACATGCTCCGTTTGTTTTTACAAAAAACATGTCCAACCATGCATTTTGTACACCCATTAACATGTATCTTTATGCCAACATGTTAATTGGTAAGAAAAAAAAAAAGTTATCTTCAGCAACCATGTGTTTCAGCAACCGTGCAATTCCGCAGCTGTGCGTTTTTAGCCACTATGTGCTCCAGCAACTGTGCGTACCAGTAGTTGTGCGTTTTTTAGCTAGTTTGCAAGCACCTGTATGAGGAAGGAAGGCTAAAAATGGTTCTTCCACAGTTGACTCCTCAGAAGAGAAATCATTAGACTGTCTTTCCTCCTAAACCCCTGAGGGTAACCCATCTTCCCTCATCCATTGCTCCTCTGATAGAGAGCCTAAGGTGGGGGAGGGGGGATCTACCATGCTTCTTTCCGTTTGGATGGAAGATGCGATTAAAGCCGCTAGTCTCTCCTCTAGCCCCAGCAGGCCGAAGGAAAAGGCATCTTCAGTCACGTATACAGGGGCTGAGATGTTAGAAGCAGCTGCAACACCCCCTGGTCCCAATAGCTCACCCTGGCTAGCCACTTCTGGTATTTCAGGAGAAGATGACAATGTGGAGGCATGACTAGAGTCCCCAGTGCCTGGGGGCGATGCTTGAGGTACTTTTTTTGAGGTGTTTGCACCGACCTTTTTTGGGAGGCATAGTCCTAAGCACAAAAGCAGAGGCACCAAGTAAATGCACTACTTACTGAGCAATAGTCTAGCAATACAATGCCGCTAATAAAGTTCAGCTTGGTGGTGAGTAAAATGTATTTCCTCTAACTGGGAATGCCTGTATGCAGCGCCTTACGTGCCCCCACCGCTCCTGTGTGATCAGCAGCTGTACTCTCCAGCTACTAGCTGAGGAGAGTTTGTATTTTGGGCTCGGTGTCCCCATCGTCTGCGCCATGTGTTCTCGTGGATGCTACGTTACGCACATGGCGCCGTGCTTAAGCCATGCCCCCTCCGCTCATCATCCCGCCCTCCCCAGTTTCAACATTCCAAGTAGTTCCCGTGCGCGCGGGCGGCGTTCGGGTCTGTCAGTCAGCAGACCCAGCTGGAGGGGAGGCCGGATCAAGGCAGCATAAAAAATACAATATATGGAAAGCTCCCCCCCCAAGTACAAACTGCTGTTTTAACCCCCAGCCCTTTAGTTCCCTCAGGGGGGAAAAGTGCAGTAACAGCAAACTTTTTCCTGGATAGGAATCCCCCCTGAATAAAGCTGCATGAATGAAACCACACACATGCTGTTTGACACAGAGCTGAACAGAGAGGCAACGTACAAAGGTATGTGAATTTACTCCCTCTAGTGGAGAACTTAAGGCATGACATTTTATTTAAGGAAGAAAAACCATAGGTGGACTTTTTACAATTCCTAGGTTTCTTCCCTTACCTTATCCTCGCCGCAGGATTCTGCTGATAACAGACAGATCCATCTTTCACCCATCACAGTGGGCTGCGTTTAGCAAACCTTCAAGGACCGGGTCCCTTTTTATCGGGGTTCCACTCCCTTGGACCTGTATAGCACCCCGCCAGGAAAACTTTATGGTAATGTGAGCATGACCAAAGCACTGGGTCCCAGGGTCTAGCCCTCCAAGGAGAGGCGTTACGGGCAAAACCTTGTTCTTCCTATACGAGGCCCGGGTACCATCCACTTTGGCCTCAGTGGCACTTTGGATGGATACGGTCTGTGGAGGCTGTTTAAATCCAGTAAGGTTCCCTCCAGTGGCGCTCTTTAGAGCACATCTTCACTCATGACCAACACCTTAGACACTGGTGAAAAAACAGAGGTACTCCCGGTATGGGAGGGGTTATATAGGTAGGCAAGTGGTTGTTTAGGGTGTGCCAGTGTCCATCACCTAAAGGTGGCCTATAACCCACATAGTAATTACTATGCTGCTCTGTGTCCCGTGATGTACGTTAAAGAAAAGTACGTTTTCTCCTTCAATGATGGGCACTGATAAGGTGGCACTGATAGGTGGCACTGATAGGCGACACTGATGGGCACCATTTTTGGGCACAGAGTGGCATCCCTGGTGGCCTTGGGTGGCATACCTGGTGGTCATCAGTAGTGGGCAACCCTGGTGGCATCCTGGGGGGGCTGCGCTCATAATCAATCAGTGCAGACCCCCCTGTCAGGAGAGCAGCCAATCGGCTCAACACAACTCGCGTCTGTCAGACACGAGTGAGTAAAAACTGATACACGGCTCTTCCTGTTTACACCGTGATCAGCTGTGATTGGACACAGCTGATCACGTGGTAAAGAGCCTCCATCAGAGACTCTTTACCAAGATCGGTTTTGCGGTGTGTCATACTAACATGCTGCACCACCGACCGCAATGCGCCCGCGCCAGCTGTTATCTTCCAAACACGGCGAGTTGAGTTGATGCCAAAGGGCTCGATTTTGGTCTCATCTGACCACAACACTTTTTACCCAGTTCTCCTCTGAAATATTCAGATGTTCATTAGCAAAATTCAGACGGGCCTGTACATCTGCTTTCTTGAGCAGGGGGACCTTGCAGGCACTGCAGGATTTCAGTCCTTCACGGCGTAGTGTTTTACCAATTGTTTTCTTGGCGACTATGGTCCCAGCTGACTTGAGATCATTAACAAGATTCTCCTGTGTAGTTCTGGGCTGATTCTGCACCGTTCTCATGATCACTGAAACTCCACGAAGTGAGATCTTGTATGGAGCCCTAGATCGAAGGAGAATGACAGTATTGCGTTTCTTCTATTTGCGAATAATCGCACTAACTG